>CM065922.1:45973881-46288881 GCA_033439105.1 Magallana nippona | reverse complement strand
TAGGTGTGCAATAAGGTTTTAAAAATTTAAATTTCATCCATGGAGTCAAATAGTAGCAGAAAACTGACATTTATCACTCCTAATAAAACCTACTTCCCAGAACTCCTCTCATGATTTAATGAATAGCCATATCATATCTTGGGGTATGATAGGGGCTGTCCTTTAGTTGTGCAATAAGGTTTTAAAAATTTAAATTTCATCCAGGGAGTCAAATAGTAGCTGAAAATTGACGTTTATCACTCCTAAAAAAACCTACTTCCCAGAACTCCTCTCATGATATAATGAATAGCCACATCATCTATAGGGATATAGCAGGGGCTGAGCCATAGATATGCAATAAGGTTTTAGAAATATAAATCTGATTCTGAGGGTCAATACTATCTGCAAAATGATGTTCCGTCCCATAAAAAAACCTTATTCCTGGACCTCCTCTTATATCTTGTGATTGAAATAACGTACCATAAGATGCATAAGGAGGAAGAATATATACAAATTATGCTTTAGGGGTGGGGATCACAAGCATTGTTTTCAAGTTATTTGATAATTTCTGATTTTGGGAGGGTGGGTCGAGGTTAAGGTGACCCCCAGAGGCCATGACCTACTAATACCACAAAAAGATTTGCCTTGTCATGGTCATGGTTCAAGAAACAAAAATATATATGGTTTAGGAGTGGGAATTTCGATGATTTTGAGGATTTTAAAAATATTCAACTATTCATGTTTTCGGGGGGGGGGGGGGGGGGAGAGAGAGAGAGAGATTCAGAGTCTCTTCTCACATTTTTACAGTAGCAAAATCATTTCTTGATTGGTATTTTTCTCTATGATGTCAGATGTACATAAAATAAAGAGATTTTGGAAATTGCTTTTTCATCTTAAAGATAAACAAAATTTATATGTAATTGTAGAAATTGTAAAGCCAGTCAACAAAAACCTAGAGCTTGCTGTAAAAAACAAAGCAGGGTCAACAATGGGCTAGGGCTAGGAATTACACTACATATGAATAAGAGAGATTACTTGATTAGTTCCAACTCTGGAAAGTCACTGGGCATCTCAAAGGGGGTATAACTTATATACATGTACCAATTGATGTGCAATGAAACAAGGAGGAAGAATAAATATGGTCTAGGGGTGGGGATCTCAACAGTTATTAAAATGTATTATCATTTCCTATTTCAGATGGGGGGGTGGTTGTTTAAAAACAACTCCGGGGGTGGGGGAATGACCCAAGGGGCAGGGGCCAATTTGTCTTAAATGTATCTTGACATGATCAGCAGAATTGGACAGAATTATCACTATAGGGCATCTGCAGAGTGGGGCCCTAAATAGTTACAAAATCAATCTACAAAGATATTGATACATGTATTTAGAAATGTCTTTATTTTCAAAATGATTAACAAATTAATCCGTCAAAATGAGTTATAAATAACCGATTGGCAATTCTGCGGTTGATTGCATGATCCCTCAGCGCGGCTAGTATAATAGCACATGTAATTTTTGTTATATATAATTATACATGTATTTTAACAATCAGGATTAAAATGCACAAATTTTCATGAGTCATAAATCTTGACATACCACATATCTCTTGACAAAAAAGAATAAGCAATTTAAAATAAAAGAAAATTAGTCATTAACTCTTTTTCTATTACTGGTGTATGATGATGGGGTAGGGGGTATAATGGGGAATAAAAGCTGCAGCATGCCTTCATTCTCACTAAAAATGTATATCTAAACCACACATCCTGGGGATGAGGAACGGTTAAGGCCCTTCCCCTTCCTCCCTATTATAACTCATATGAACATGATATTTAATACCCAAATTTAATACAAAAAAAAGGGTCAATATGGAGTCAACTCAATAGTGTAAGTCTGACAAATGAAAAAATAAAAAAATTCTGCAATTAAAATGACAGAAACTGTAGATAAGCTTATTTAAATAAAGATGATGATACATATTCTCTTTTGAGAAGTGGACAGGCATAGCCTACATCCACTTCTCTTCGCAAGCCCTCATATTTTGATTCTGGAAAACGTGTCGGAACCGAAAACGGTCTACGCTTCGACCCATGTTTTGACCCCAGTTTCCCTGAATTTTCCTAACAGACCTTTTATTTCTACATTTTAAGCATTAATGCACGCATATATCACAATGAAATCAACACTAACCCGCTGTCAAATCATTTTCTCAATTTCTACATTCCGGTTTAAAATTACGAGATCGCTCACTATAGATGATCTAAAATGTAGAAAATTCAAAATCGGAAAAACTGGAAAAAATATTGTTCTGTATGATTGTAGACTTTAGATTACACGTATTTTTCTTAAGATTTAAAGAGGTATAAAGAATGGTTTTACTATTTTGAGAACATTAGCAAAATACATACATTTAAATAATTGTGTCACAAAAACTGATTTTAATCTTTCTTGCATGCTATAAATATCAAATTTCGTTTTAATGTTTAAGAAGAGATGTATAGCAAATTTTGGGTTTGTCACCAAAAAGAGATTGTTATAAAGGGAAGAAATACCACTATGTAATTTTGTGACTCACTATTTGTTTGTACATTGTAAGATTAAGTTGATTCAGTGACGTTTTCGGCATTATTTTCTTTAAAAGGTTTCCAATTTTATCCGAAACACAAACATTTAAGCTGCACTGACCTAGATAAACAATGTGATGCACAAAATTTAAACCCGGGATGTAGAAGTCGAGAAAATGACATAACAGCGGGTTATTGTTGATTTTTTTGTGATATATGCGTGCATTTATGTTTAAAATGTAGAAATTATAGGTCTGTTAGGAAAATTCAGGGAAATTGGAGTCAAAACATGGGTCGAAGCGTAGACCGTCTTCGGTTCCGACATTTACACGTTTTCCAGAATCAATATGAGGGCTTGCGAAGAGAAGTGGATGTAGGCTATGCCTGTCCACTTCTCAAAAGAGAATAGATGATACAGTATGCTGGCAAAGGGAGATCACATTTTAGAAAGTGAAAGTAAAACTTAAATGTTTTGTATACCGTGTCTCATAATATTGCGCTTCTACATGTATTATACTTACCTATATTGGTCAACATCATAATGATAATCCAATTAGCACAATACGAATTCCTTTAGCTGATCACCACAAAAGAAACGTTTATTCATGTTAATAATCCTATTATGCATAACAAAAAAACATATGCATGTACACCACGTGAAACCCATCTAACCAAAGAGCTGGGTAAAACCAATACCCGATGCAACCTGTACACCTGTGTTGTGTACGTAACTTCAGACAAAGATCATTTAATTGTAACATATTGCATGTACAATGTATTTCAGTGGCGTACCTAGAATTATTTTTAGTGTATTCAAAATCGACAAGGAGTGCTGGGGGCAAAGCCCCCGGGAAGTCTTAAGACCCATGCTTTGCAAAATTCTGTGTATTCATTTGCGTTTTTGCGTAAAGGGGGTGGGTGGGTGGACATAATTTAATTTTGTTTGTAATAATTATATAGACCATACTTTCTAGGACATGAAACGTATAGATTATTGATTAATTTAAAATTCACATGCAAACAGTTCAACCCCAAATTGTACATAAAGGCAATATGTGTATTATGGGATGTGAACTCAGCATTTATGAAAATTATAATTTTTAAAAAGTACCGGAAATTGCACGTGGCCTTCTTTTTGACTAAAACTAGTACAAGAGAGTGTTATTTAGAGGCAAACACTTGGTGCGGGTATTACTGTCTAATGACAGCATCTAGTTATAAATATTAGTATAATAGACGAGACGCTTACAAAACACCATCATTATTTATTTTGTTTGTAGAATTGGATTCATCATTATATTTTTTTTTTATTCTCTTTAAGGAGAATAATCGATCTGTTAACATGACAAAGCAGAAAGAGGAGAAGCTAAGTCTACTAGAGGTATTCATTTATCAACTTCCTCATGTCTATTAATTTCAAATTTTCACTCGGTGTATATTAAAGTAAAATTTTAGTGTAAAGATAATTGTTAATAAAGATGTTTACAATAAAAGTGACTTACACTTTGTCTAATATAAGACCATCGTGTTTTAGCCAGTAACGGACAAAAAGAAGAGCCTGATTAACCAGATTCAGGTGGATTTGTTGGTAAGTTGAAAATCAAAACATTTGCAAATGGCAAACGTTTAACTATTTATTTTTTTTAAACGTTTAATTTTGTTTTTTAATTTTATCAACTGTAAACTAATTCCCTCCTGTAACAGAGAACAATTCTTCCAATGGACAGAGACGCTCGGATGGCTGTAGAATTCATTGTAAGAAATATATTTCCAAACTGTTGCTTACAGAAAAATTACGCATGATAATTGAATTGAGTACATAAACAGTGTATACGTATATTTTTATTCAAAAGAAAACTTTGAATATAAGATTTATTTTTTTCATTGTTAGAGAAACATCCGAGAAAACCGTATAAAGCTGTTGGTTATGCAGGAAGAACTGCTTGTAAGTCTTGAAATGATATTGCAAAATACATGTACATGTAACCTAACTTTTATACGCGACGACTTAATTTCGCAATTCACAAGAGTTACCAGGTTCGCGGCGACTAATTTTCGCAGTCAATGTGTAGATTATCTGGAAAATGAATTAACAGACTCACAGAGACATCTGTGATGACGAGGCTCTTTTGAACCTCGCAAAAATTTACTGCACACAACTAAAAGTTGCTTTACAGTACATGATAAAACATAAACTGATTATCAAAATCTCTAGCATTATCAGTGTATTCTTGTATTTCTCCTCTATCAGTTTTGTGATTTGTATGTTTTTACTCATATTGACCTCGCATAACATAATAAAAAAAAAATTTCTTCTTCTTCAGCATTATCTCAAGGAAAGGAGGGATAACAGCATGGAGGAATCCCTCAGAAAATTAATGATATTTATTTTATTTACATGTACCTGTCCTTCGTATCAATTAAGTTCAACATTAACTTGATCAAATTGCGAAAATTTCATGGAACAATAAAAAAAACTATTTCATAGCAGCACTGAAAAATATTTAATATTTCAACCCAGTTGTTATCATTTTTGTAGAATGTGAACCAAACAAAATGGGAAGCAACATTAAATGAATGGGTAACTATCATCATACATACGTAATAAAGAGTACTAGAGTAACATCATTCCTTATGCATGCGCGGGTCCGAAAAATTTTCTGGGGGTATCCAAATTTCAGACAAATTTCATAGCGGAAATGGTCATTGTAAAAAGTACATGGATTGATATTCTGATAAATGCATTTTTTTTTTAGAGAAGAATAAGAAGAAGAAGATGTCCACAAATGGCGGGGAAAATGATGGTGAGAGTTTTGTAAAAAAAAAAAAAACAAAAAAAAAAAACAACAACAAAAAAAACCCCCATAATAGTTATTACAATGTATAGTACATGTACATTATAGGATATATGAAACTATAAATTCCACAGATTATATTTTTGTTATATATAATATATATTATATTTTTTTATGATTTTACTTTAAGAAAAAACTTCAAGATCGGCAGCTGATTCTTGAAAAGCTTCAGAGAGAGATTGTGGTAGGTCTTATCTCCATTCATGAATAAGACTTCTTCTATTTTCTTTGTATAAATTCATTATTTTCTTTTTTTACCTTTAAAAAAACAATTGCTTTTGTCAGAAAAGGGTAGAAGACAGAGAAAATGTACGCCAGAAAAAAAAAACGGTTATAAAAGATTTGATAGTGAGTATGAATAATTAACAATCAACGAAAAATATGAATGACGAATGTTGCTAATTTACTTTTTTAAATAACTAAATATCACTTTATCTCCATTTTTAAAGATGGAAATAAAACGAAAAGAAGAAATGAAAGAAAGAAGAAAAGGGCTGGAGATGGATACAGTGGTAAGTGTCATAAGTTAATTATAAAAGAACATCAGAAATTACTCAAACATGCTTTTACCTATTTTTTTCCGAAACCTGATACTGTGGAATCATCAGAATTCGTGCTGACTCAATTTTCGTGGTATTCGTGGCAGCCCTTCCCTACATATTTACATCCTCAACGAAAATAAATTTAGAAAGAGTTTATCTTTCTTACTGAGACTCAAAACCGACGCATCCACGAAATCACATCCCCACAAATAAGCAAAAAAAACCCCAAAATCCATGAAAATTGGCCCCAACGAATTTAAATGATTCCAGAGTATTTGATTAATCAAAAGTTTTGTATTTCAAGCGTTAGAGAAAGACATTGATTTTGTTTTTCAGAGTTGTCCCTTGGAGAAAGATATCGAGGATAATCACTTTGTTCCTAGAAAATTGTTCCTAACCGGAGTTGAAATGTTCAAGTCTGTTCCAAAGGTAAAAGTCAGGATATACTAGTATATCATACTTAGTATTTGGAATGAAATTAACCAACATTTTTTTGGTCTAAAGTTTAGCAGATTTCAAACTTTTTTTACGCAGCCAAAAATTGCGGCCAGAGTTGAGAATAGAGAGATCGAGGAGCCCACTGTCCTTTCTGACATATATTATTTTTCAAATAATATCTGCAATATGAATATTGCAGATATTATTTGAAAAATAATATATGTCAGAAAAGACACCACTATCAACTCCTCACCATTAACTTACGGAAACAAATACGAGCCCACATTGAAGGTAAATACCAATTTAATTGAAATTTCCTATGCTGTTATTTTGCTGATCTTTAACACATATTTTTGTGTGTTTGACAGAGAGAGGTGAAACCGAAATCTACACTCAAGAATCGACTAAAGAGACCGTTTGGGTTCCACTAAAGAAACGAGGCCATTTTTGTACAGAGCTGGGAAAGTATTACTTTTTTTTAAGATGGGTGAATAAAAATTACATTTGTTTGGTTTACGTATTTGTTTATGTTATTTATCACATGACTGTTTTCATAAATGTGAATCGATCAAAACAAAGCATCATTTCTCAATATTATTGTTAATTTATATAGTTGATAATCAATTTTTAAAGATGATAAGAATTGTATTAAATATATATATGAAATTATCGCAAAAAATATTGTTCATTCCCAATAGAGGTAACTCTCGAAAAATTTTAGGGGCTTTCAACATCCCAGTTAATTATGTCATTATACCCATTTTTTTAGTACAACTAATTTGTCAGTGCACTGTTATGCAGATTCCCATCGTATCCACTTTTCAAACTAATTTGTTGTTAACAATAATATATCCATAATATTGTCCTTGTGAGAGGGGCTTCATTCAGTCAAAAAAAGCAAGAGCAAAGCTCGTTGCAACGCAACGAGTAGGTCTTCCGTTGCAGTTGCAAGGCGAAAAAGAACGATTTTTGATTGACACTCTTTTTTTTAAAGTGACACGGTGACTCAAAAGAGATGTTTTACTTTTTGATTATGAAAACGGGTATAAAAAGAAATAATTACACGAAATATGATTATACGGGAGGTTTCACGCATTTAAAGCGTATCGCCTTTGTAGTAGTTACCCCATATAATATTGTTGGTTATGTGCAGATACCCGATGGGCGTGGTCATAATGACACGAGGGAGCATAGCTATTAGCTAATAATTATGGCCACGCTCATCGAGAAAAGCCATTTTTCCACTTAGCAAACATCTTTTTTCAACTGTTCTCATAAATATTTTATTTCCACAATGTGTCTTCCACGTGTTCCTTCATCTTCAAGTCCAAAACCATGCGCAACTTTTTGGGCGCAATTAGTATACAGTTTTTTGTATGGTTTGAACTGTATCTCCACGATCCGTCAACCTGAATTTCCCGTGGAGCTACAGTTCTGCAGCTAAAAAGATGGGCTTTCCTCATTCTAGTCGACGAATGCAGCTTGGGCATAAATGTATTTAAGATAATCGAAATATTAAGCAAAAAGAGATGGAGGCAAAATCCTGTGACAGAGTATACTAGTAGTAGTTATACTAAAAAGGTAAGAAATGTAATGATTATAAGTAAACAATTAAGAAATAACTATTTAATATCACATCTCACTGTTTAGGTACTTAAAAATCTTGCGTATTATCTCTAAATTCCGCTAAATATTGATTCCTAACATTGGCCTGAACTCATCTTCTCAAAACTTTAACAAATATAACACGTTGCTTAAAGATATACAATTTATTTCTCATTTAAAACGTTTGATCAAAAAATCGAGTAACATCCAACACGTCAACATTTAGGGGCAGGAGAGTTGGGGAGACATCCTCTCTTTGCCATACTGGCCAGACCTATGAAAAAAACCAACAACCATAGGTGTAAGATAAGTATAACACGGAATATGTGTCAATCTACAGGTCACGTGACAGCTACATGACTACTCACCAGCGAGAGCGGACTGGAAGCCAGCGTTGTAATCACACGTGACCTCATTCTTGGTGTAGTCTTTTCTGGAGTCTGCGTATTCGTCATTCTGGCCAGGACCTCCAACTAACGCTCCCTTGAGCAGCTGGGGACTGGGGCCAGGATTGTTGAACTCATTCCATCCACATCCAGCAGGAGGGTTGGGGCAGGAACTGGAAAAATATTGAAATTTAGAGAGTTTAATCCAGGTTCGTTCATTCTTTGTAAGCCTCTTTAAATCGAACACCTCTTAAACTGGTACACCCATTAGACCAATCGTTCGATAAGCCGATCAAGAACAAATGTATTTAATACCTTCCTCTGTGGTGGGGTTGTCTGGGGTAGTTACTTCCGAACCCGATCTCGTAGCTCATGTGGTGGTTGTTATCTCCCAAAATATAGTTGATTTGACTCAGGGCCCAACTTTTAAATTGGTCCCCACCAATTCCGTCTTCGGCCGCGGCCAGAGCAACGAAGGCGGCGTTACCTGTCAAAACAGGAGTTGATTTACAATATACCCTCTAGGATGCAACATAACACGAATAAATGGTAAGATTACACGGGCCAATATCCAAAATCAGATGAATGCTTATATTCTTGCCTAGTATAATATAAAAGATTCTTGACAGGACATAAATCAGTAATCATTTTTAGGCATTATTTAGAGGGTCATATTACTCTCTAAAAGTGTACCTGCGTATCTGAGAGAACCCCACTGGTCTCTCCAGGCCAGCCCGCACGGTGTCTGGTGGACTGAGCCCCCGGGCATGTAGGACCGGACAAAGGACTCCACTAGACCCTTGTATCTGTTGTCCTTTGTCTCTTCATACAACAGGAGCTAAAACGGTCCACAAATCTGGGTAAACATTTCTGACCGGTTATATCACTTACTTATATGCGCGTCCTCGTTCTAATCATTTATCCTGCTAATAGTTATTATTTCTACCATTTATATTTTTCTATATGGATCTCTGAATCAAATAAATCAAAGCTCAAAAGTTCTCATTTTAGGATTGTGAATCTTTCTGTTTGTCAAGACAATAAAAGTCACGGTTTGTTCGCGTTTATTAATGACGTTAACGCCTGTAACGTTTGTTTTAAGGGTCAGCAATTAATATCAAAATTCTTTACGGTTCACGAATTCATATCGTAGTATGACAGAGCCAAGGCGGACACGGTTCACCTACTTCACACATCACGTGGTTGTCGTCCCATGAGAGTGCCCAAGCGGCCTCGTTTCCTTCAAAGTTGGCCTTGGCGTCGGCCAGGTACTTGGCATCCTTGGTTGCCTTGTACAATTCCATGGCGGCCACGCATAGCTCATCTTTGTACCCGGTAGATCTGTAGATAGGAGATACATAAACACATAATTATGGTGCATTTTAACCAGTATATTTGATTCTTTAATCTTAATCACTTGTATCTTATTGTACTAACATACATTCCGAGGCATTTTGACTTCTATATAGTTGAAGATTGGGGTACTTGAAACTAGACAAAAGTCGGATTTAAGTTACCCGTAGTATGAGGTAGCGTCCGAGATTGGTCCTTTGTTGTAGATTCCTTTGTGTGCATTGGCGAATTCGTACAAACTCTTAGCAGAAGCAAGTAGTCTCTGAGAGTATGAGGCATCTGTATGAATTAAATATTTCATTAACAGCTGAAAGCTAGATAAAATCATTACTGTATATAACACCGTGTGTGTTAGATATGGGTTGAACTCATTTCAATTCTAAGAATATGCAGTACATATATTAATTTTTGCAAAGTATGTCGTTTTATAAAACTTAAGTGTAAAAGGTAATAAGAGTTAAGTTTCAGACAAAAAAAAATCCCCAAAACCAACATGTTCCCGATTTTGCAGACATGAAAGTTGCAGGCTAGCAATACACACCGGAGGCTTTGAATGCCATAGATCCTGCCGCCAACGCAGCCGCAGTGATTCCCTCTACGTCACTACATCCGCCATTGGAGGCGGTACACTTGTAGGCAGGTCTCTGCATGTGCATATCCTCAGGGCGGCCCCAGAAGGCGTGGTCAGCAGCGCCGTTACCGACCTGAAATGAAGTTGGGGAAATACTGTTAACGTATTATTAATATTTAGCGTGAACGATATTTGTGCAATATGATTTTTCAACTTGTTAGCGTGGATTTGATTTAGCATATTTCAAAATGTATCTCTTTATCTACATATATAAACATATATGATTGACATTTGGCGATGTAATTGATTATTGGAAGCCGCATTGTAATAGAATACACAGCCCAATGTAAAAGGTAAAGTACTAGTTCTTTTTACTGTCTTTGAAATGCAAAATGGAGTATTTCACTGACATTGAACAGCCAATCAATGTGTTTTATGGTAATTAATGTATGATATTTTAGCTTGCTCGATAAGTTTAGAGGAATGAAAGCTGAAGGGATTCAGACCTATCTACTGGCTTTCTCCCTCGCTGCACACTTGCAAATCAGTCATTTTGTAAAGTTTTGAGACATATCGCTCTATCAGACATTTTCTAATGGTGATTTGCATAACGTTTTGAAGGGGATTTGAATGGAAATGAGATAGTGACGCTGATACAGACCTGAGCATAGTATTCCTGGGACTGGGGTCTCCAGCACTTCATGAAGTAGTCTAACGGAGTTCTAAGCATTTCGTACATGTTCTGAAGCTGATTGGTGCTTGAGTAACCATCCTTCCATCGGTTCAGACCGTAAGCGAGTACATGAGCCGAGAAAGCCATAGGCAGGTTAAACTTCACGTGATCTCCAGCTGAAATAGTACGTAGATTTTTTTTATTTTGATAAGTATACCCATGTTCAATTACATGTTCAGAGTTTTCTGGGGTTAGACGTAAAAGATGAAACTTAAGTTTTATAACATACATTTACTATGATACCACCCATTTAATAACGGATAAACGTTCATAACGTACATCATACCACCCTCCCCGAAACGATCCATTATTAAGTATCATCATACCATCCTTTCAGTACCGGAAACACCTTTATAACGTATCATCAAACCACCCTTCCTAAACCGATAAACTTTTAAACAGAAATCATACCACCCTCTAGATACCGGATACCGTTAGGTACCATACACCACCCACCCAATACCGGATACACCTCTACGTACCATCATACCACCCTCCAGTGAGATCAACGCCTCCATCTCCGTGGTCATTCATGGCGGAATCGTGTCTCCATGGAATAGGATTGCTGGCTGGCATCTTTCCGGACCTCTGGGCGTCGAAGAACAGAATTGACAGGCCCAAAGCATCGCCATAATTGTATTTTGTGCTCTTGGCGCCTTCAATATTTAAGAGTTTCAGAATGAAGAATTTCTTTTCGAACCTTTCGTAGACAAATCATATTCCACATATGGCTTTCTTTTTTCTTTACTTTGTCAAAAAAGAAAAAGAAAACAGCTTACTTCCGCAGGAAGCGCCCGGGGTAACTGTCTCAGGGGAATGGGAGCCGCCGCCAGATGGTGCCTGAGTCTGGGTTCCACCACCGCCAGAGGGAGCCTGTGTTTGAGGGGCACTAGTTCCTGGGTTTCCGTGATCCTGCCCTTCGATGAAGACCCGACAGTTTGGAACATTGGACCTGCCTGGGGTGCGTCCCACTATGTCCACATTTAGGGAATCCCCGTTGTGAATGTCGCCATCGTATGGTTTATTTCTGATGACGTATTCAGATTTGTCTGCATTTGAGGATACAATGTCTGCCGTCCAAATCTACATATACAGAAAAAAATATGAAAACAAAATTCGATTTACTAATTTCTTTGCAATACTGTTAATTATGGGTTTTTTTTATAGTTTGAATAATAACGAATTTTGCCAAAGACTGTTTTATCCATTTCTTTTTAACAAATATTGATTGTAAGATTTTCTGTAAAAATTCTACATATTCCTTTGGAATGACAGACAATAAAGTTTTTTTTCATCAAAAACGAATAAACAGCCTTAAGGACAACGCCCGACCTACCTCAAGGGAGTCGACAGGGGCGTCACAGGCAAGGTGAGCAGTCCAGCCGTGCACTGTGTGGGTCGGGGCCAGGGTGATGGTGCCGGCGAACCCGCCGTCCCAGTGAGACCTGATTGACATGCCCTGGGTGGCACAGTGGGCGAGGCCCACCAGACCGAGGAACGCCCAGAAACGGAGCATGATTCTTTAGGGTGGTATTTGTGATAACTGTATATTTTTAGAATAAACTGGATTCTTTAAAGGTTGAAATTGAGAACAATAACTGTTTGGTGGCTATAATGCCATTTTCCTCCATGTAACAAACGAGCATTTGCTTGGTGCTGTGTGTTTACATACATTTGGAACATGTTTTTAAATATATGTATATTGTTTAATTTTGAAAAAAAAACATCGATTTTCTCTTTTTATGAGGCAGGAATCATCTTTAAAATTCAACAAATTGATACTCTTAAATTCATTTCAAAAAGAGAGGGAAATATTTATTCCAAGAATATTTCTTGTATTTTTCAAACATATATTGCTGTCATTATCTCAATATATTGTTAGCATATGATATATACATGTAGTTTATATTGCTATGACACAAGCCCGGTCCAGGTTTAAGCAAATGTAATCTCAATTTTCAAAGTAAGTGGCTCTGCTTCAAACAATAAAGTGCCACTACATTAAGATAAACTTCTGGCAGGCCATGTGTATTGTTATAACACTGTGGACACTTGTTAATTCCTCCTGGTCGACGACAGAGGTAGAGAAAACTGATAAGAGACGAATCTCAAGTTCACTTATAAAATTCTTAGTTCACTGACTGGGACACTCGATATCCAAATGTTACATAAAAATTTATCGATAACCAATGCAGCTTAATAAATGAACATGATTGATATTATAATCAATACACACTAAAAAGGCAAAATAAACCGTGCAGCAATCAATATCGAAAACAGAAGGTTGGCCATTTAATATATTGAAATTGTGATTTGTTATTTTTCTCTATTATGCAACTTCGTCTTACCCGGGCCTAAAGGAAAAAGAGACGAATTGTATCATGACGCAATCATTATCAACTTACCGAGACATAATACACATTACATAGGTTTAGGAAGGATACATTTTTTTTTTACCAATATTTATTTTTAGATTTGCATCATTTTTGGTAGGCAATTTTTGCTTAAAGCTTTTGACTGCGATATAACTCATAAAGCTTCTTTCGGTTTCATGCATATTCATAATTACCAATCCACCAATGAAAATGCAAAACTCTATTAATTTTGGAGGATATGTGAAAACTTGCTACTGTTTGTCAATGTCACCTTCGCCTGAAGATAAAGGTAAATGAACCAATCGTAATATGGCATTTTTCGTGAAAATGTGAAAATTTCGTTGACCTTGCCAAGGGTCAGTAAGCATTAGAAGACGAGGAATTTACAAAGTACACTCGAACTGCCATAGTGTTATGAAGAAGTACAATTTCTGTTGCATGCTTTTTTTTGGCATAACACTTTTTCCTTTCAGATGCGGCATTCACGCTTTGAGTTTTTGCAGAATGCTTTATATTAAGTAAGCATCCAATTATCAAACTACAATGTTCAGTAATTACAGTACCATCGATAGTTAGTAAGGCTGTATATGAATTTAATGAAGAAAACAATGGCCGTTAGATTAGGCTATGCATGTATTTAAAGGACAGTAATGGTACTTAGTTGATAGTTTTATTTGCCTCAGTGGATAATATATTGTTTTGTTGAATATGCATGATTTTAATGGAAGAATACACGTGTTAAGAAACTTCACATCTATTTTATGCCCTAGACCTTAGAAAGTTGAAGATATCTAAAATTTGCTAGAATTTGTTTTTACTTTATTTTCTTTCCCAACCTGTTTTAAGCGAAAGATGTAACGCTTCAATAGGGTTAATATTTCAATGCTGCAAAATTTGGTTCCAAACTCTTTTTGTATAGATATTTGAAACAGTATGAAAAATGAATGAAATAACCCGTGTGGTAACAGCAGTGCACTTACCTTTAGTCTTGGTTCAGTTTCTGGAGAAACCGGCCTCGTTTCCATATTTATAGTTTGAAGATAAGACGGGGCAGTGTCAGACCTAGAAGGCCCACAAATCTGAAGTCAAATAATGGGGTCTACCTCGTAATGTTTAATAACCCGAATTTTCTAGTGCAAATAGCATTCAAAATATTTATAAAAGATACGCCTCCGGTTGAGGAGCAGGTTAATATAAGACACCTAAGAAGGTTAATATCAGAAACCTAAGCTCGTATACATGTAGGTTACATAGTACGATCCTGAAACGAAAGACCCGTGAAATTATTTTTAATTTTTTATTTCATGTACACAGTGATGGCCTAACTCTGCAAAGTTAATTTCAGTCTTAAATCGTACCTCTCATTTACTCAAGGTAGAAAAAATCGAGGTACCGAGTATCTTGATCATTACGAAAGATACATTTCAGTGGTGTTCTTTATTAAAGAATTAGGAATCATTCTCTGAGTATCTAGCTGCAGGTCTGTAGCTCCCGGTCTGAAAAAATTCGGATGGACGACCTGGGAGCTACAGTGCCTCCCATAGTAAAAACCTGCGATTTACGGCGCACAAAAAACGGCGCTAGTTTTGGATTTTTTTTTTTTAATTTAACGCCACTTGTGCATGAGTTAATTGATCGTAAAGAGTTAGTAAAAGTAACAAAATTATTGTTAATGTACATATCAGTACGTTGGATAAAAGAAATAGACAAATCGTCTTATATCAAGTTAGAGTCTGACATCATCATGATTATTTCGTGCAGTCCGTGATTTTCCTTAGGTTGCTGAAGGTTTCGACCGATTGATAAACTGGTTAGAACTGGATTTCAGGATTGCTTCTTACCATTTCCTATTTGCCTATTGACTTTGAATGTATGAAACACATTGTCTTTTCTCAAAAACGTTTCTACTTAAGATTTCACAGTTTTCACATATTGTTGGTCATTCATATTTATGAAAGGCCCAGGGCCGAGGGCAACATTTCTGTCCGAAGGTCCAACAAAACATATGTTCCCCGAATCCCATCAATAACTGTTTGTTATACCATTCAGTACAAATGTAACTATAATAGTAGCTACCAGCTGGTAAAAAGGATGTTCATGTTTTAGATCTGGGGGACAGTGGGTCAATAGCTTCATAGATACGTTTCATGCATGTCTTATATAACAAAGACAACCTAGAACCCATCACGTACACTAATACTAAACGAACACGGCAATAGCAGAAAATACTTTGAAAACAATATTTGTTCTACTAAATTAAACGGCCATAGATTAGGTATATCATGAAATTGTTTAAGGTTGTTGCCAAAGATGGTAATTACTTTAAAAAATGAGCAATCCTTTTCCTTGTTTTAAACGATTAGCCGAAGAAACGTCTAACCAAAAGAGAAGAAATACTGATCCCGATTGAATATGTTTTCTTATTTAAATGATTAAGGAATACACCAGGTCACAGTACGTTAAATATAAATAGACTTACCCCCCTTTGTATGCTGTTTTCCTGCTTGCTTGAGGAGAAAACCCCAGAAAAATCGTTAAAAAACAAAAGTTTTGGAATTTTGAAAAAATGAATCGAACCAATGTGGGAGAAATCAAACTGATTTATTATTGTTATATCTGTGACAGTGAATTCAAAATAAAATTTCATACGACCGATGACATCTGTCAAATGAAACTGTACATGTGATCGAAACATATCGGAACTGGGTATTTTCCGCAGGTAAAAGGGTCTGATACCCCTGATACATTAAGTGTTTTACATTGATGCTCAGTGTGCTACTAGATAGATCACAGGGGCATCTTATCCGCTCTGATCCCTATGACATATATATAAATAATACACACGTTGAATTATTTTTATATATATGTGTGTGTGTGTGTGTGTGTGTGTGTGTGTGTGTGTGTGTGTCATAATGAGCAGAGCGGATAAGATGCCCCTGTGGATAGATGATATGTAGTATCTAATTAAACAAATGCCAGGTTTTCCTCCCCCTTGCTTGTCATGAATTTGTATTGAACTTTCCACTGCTGATCCAGATCAAATACACGGTGTCCACTAGGAGGCTATTTTTGAATGTTTTACAACAAGAGTTTTCGAAGACAAACGGAAAAAGGGATTAAGTCAAAAACTGCCTGGTGGCCAATTATAACAGTCCTGTCTAAGTTTTGTTATCAGAAATATTTGATATATCTAAGAATCAAATATTACTTTAATTTTATTCTTTTTCAAAAAACAGGGAGTTGTCTCTTGTGTGTATCTATAGCGCAGTACATCAACGACTCTGATCTAGGCAAAGCAAAGTTCGTAGAAATTTCTAGTAATTATAAAGTTATAGTTAGAATTCAAACAGTCAAACAGAATTTGAACATTGTTTACAAACAGAATTCCGGGGAAAAACATTCGAGGACATGATGAAACGTTCTTCCGATCAATTATATTGAAGTGTAGATATTAGAGTGAGTTTCTTGCTGAAGGGGGGGAGGTCTATTTTTGAATTTGTTTCATATTCTATTTTCATTATTCACTAGCTTTTATTAGTTAATATACGAAAAGGAAATTAATAGTATTTTCTGTGTAATGAATAGGGAAAAACCCTACCTTTTGAGTCGGGAACAAAGTATAAAAGGAAAGTGATTACCGGATACAAAAATTTGCGGTACGTTAAATTTAACAGACTTATCTCCCTTTGACTGTCATACCGTTTCGCTGCATATGAATTAGGCTTGGTCATAACAAAAAGTTTAAAATAAGAACCTACTTTTTGAAAAAAGATTTAAAAAATGCATCGAACCGTAGAAATCAGAATGATCATTCAATGTTATATCTGTTTGATAGTATAACAATGACTTCTGACGGATGAAACAATTGTTATGGAAACTTCTACGGAGCTGATTACCCCGATGACAAGTTCTGTATCCACTGTTACATTAAAGGTTAAAACTGATACAAACATACATTTATCTAATCTGATGAATAATTGTATCGAACCTTTCTTTATACTTGTATTTTCACGTACGCCGTTGTTATTTAATTAGAACATATTAAATGTTTATGTATTTAATAGTATGTTTATACCATTGTGAAGTGGTTTTGAGATTGAAATAAATGAATCTGAAGATAACCAGTGTGTGATGCTAGTACATGTGTAGCATCTAATTACACAAGTTCCAGGTTTTGTATCACTGTTTGGCTTAAACCTTCCTTTACGTCCAACTCAGTACCAACATGTTCACCTAATGTCCACGTGGTTCCAACCTCTTCTAGATGTTTTACGGCAAAACCTGTAAAGCGCAAAGTCGTTATCATACTACATGTAGTACTTTACATGGATTAGTATACCAATAGTCAATTCTAAATTTACTGGGTACATATAAACACCAAATCCACAATATCAAAACAATCGGGTGTTTAATCTACATGTATATGTATATTTTGTTTTAATTTCTGCTGTTATACAAAAGTATGTAAATGTATAAGTGGTCATTATAAATAATCATTTAAAGTGTGAAAAGTACATAAGTGTATTGCCGCTAAAATTCGGAAAACGTCTTGCTTCAAGACTGCCAGTTGGGCATACATGGCATGCATGCCTCCAGGGTAAAGGTCGTGTGCAGCTAGTTATAAAAGGAGCCAAGCGGAGGACGTGTAAACTGTTGCACATATTTTCAAAAGATACCATATAATGTCAATTTCTTCCATAGAATATATGTACTCTATATTGTTCACATTTGATGTCAAAATGGGTGTCAGTATGCTTTAGAGAAACATATTATGTATTCTTTAAATATATCAGAATAGTATAGTAATGTGGTAGTAGTCTATTTATTTATAGTGAGATGTGAATATAGACATTTTCAGATGGTATATCAACAATAATAAGTATAAATTTAACACCCGTCGGGCCTATATGCCACTTTAAACACATTATAAATGAAAGAAAAATTATAAGTGTAAGGTGTATCTCATTTTTTCCTATATATTACCTCTGTGGTTATTAATTACACACACATTGTGTATAAACTTCTACATTGTTATTTTGTATGATATACCATGCATTTGAGTAATCATATAAATAAAACCGCAATTAATAATAAGAATATGACACAGGGAAAGTAAGAGACGTTAGAATCTTCAATATATTCTAACGGATTTATTATACGTGTATAAACTGTGAGAACGCTAAAGTTTCTTTATGCCATTATTTTTATGTCAGAATTTTTAAATAAAACTTGAATGGTAGGATAACTATGAAAAAATCAAAGAATATGTTTTTATTAAAAGAAAAACATTTAGTATCAAAAAATGTAATGAGAATAGCATTGTGGCACCTCACTTTGAAAAAATAAATCAAAGTGCGTTAAATTTGGGACCAGATCAACGCACTTAGAATTTTTTTTCAAAGTGTGTTAAATTTGGGACCAAGTTAACTTTGAAACAATTTTTCAAAGTGCGGTATGGAGGTACGTCAACATTTTTTTTATTATCGATACACTTAACGCACTCTGAAAAAATATGTATAAATCATAAATTCTGGAATTGAATTTCTAATTTGATAGTATGATAATTTGTTAACACTAGTGAATCTCAATCTCATTTACCGTCTTTGAGAACGGAGGTGCGGGTTGTGGATTAACCAAAGATACAGGTCAATTACAAGTGCATCATTTAATTGATTACAGGAAGAAGTCTCCTACCCCTCATCTTTCCTTCCAAAAGATATATGATATTCAGCAACTTGAAGTAAACGTATAAGAACGGAAAAAGAAATACACTTTATTGTAAATTAAGTACAGTGATATTCTCCAATGGTATGTTTAAGAATCTGGAAGTGTTTCAACATAAACACTCTTTTCAAATTCGAATCAAATAAATCACTTCATTTTAAAAACAAAGTTACATTGACAACAATTAAGTAATTAAAGAATTAAAAAATAAGCGTTAGGGTGTAGGACTTTTTTCTCTCGCACTGGTGTTCGAAAAGATCATATTATTTTTGATAAACATAACTAACATCCTTTTTTACATCATGTTTGTTTATAAGCACATGCATTTGAAGCCAGTTGAAATATGCTATGCATTGATCTCGGAAATCAATATATAAAAATCATTTTCGTTTCTGGCATAGCCCAATCTACCGAGTTGTTCTTTATGTGTAAATTGTCAAACTACGTAAGCTTATGAAAAAAGAAAAAAATCTAATAGAGAAAATGTTTATCAAGTTAGCTGAGCATGCACTGGGTTTCTTTTTTTTTTTTTAAATATATCCCATTAAGGTTAACAAGATTAAAGCAATCATTTACTGGATATAAAAGTATCAATTATTTCGACCAAACCCTGAAATTTTTTTTTCAAAGTGCGTTAATATCGACGATATCGACATCAATAATTTGAGATTTGTAAATTATATTTAAGGAAACGGATTAATATAAGTATTTACTTGTTTCCGAATCCTTGCTTGATTATGTATCATTGTATATCCATGTTGTATGTTGTATTTATAATAAACTATGGTTTACACTAAATTTTAAATGACGTCTAAAACTTTCGTTATTTATAACTCAAAGCAAAATATATAGAATAACGAAATTTACAGATAAGTTTTTTCTTTCAATATTAACAAGGCATTTTTTAAAAATCTATATTAAGCTATGTTATCTATTTCTGAAATAACTTTATAAATATCAAAATTTATTTCGAAGTGAATAGGCATGCTGATGTAGACATGCTATAATATCAAATTAAAAACTCTCTAAATTATTCCAGAACTGCAACAAATCACTTCAACCCTGATGGAGTTCTGTTCGTTTTTTCCGCATATTATTAGCTAGGAGTACAAATCGATGAAATTGTCAAAGTGCTCGAACCAAGTTCCGGAAGGCTCTACTTCATGTCAAATTATAATGCATTGTTCGTGGTGAAGAAAAAGTCCAAAAATACATGTACTCTCGGCCCGTCACTCGATTGGGGTCCAGCCGCTGACATTGGTGTACTTCGACCTGGCTCTGTGTACATGTTCAGTGGCAGGTAATGCCGCCTGATTATCCAAACGGCAGGTCATTAAACTCTAATTGTGCGTAATCAAGGGTTACATGTATGAGGCTGTTGCGCCGACGTCACACGCTTTATTCGCGTGAGAACAGGACCGCATTGGGTGATACTGCACGGAAATTCTACCGATTCAATTTTTTGCTGTTGAAAAAAAGGTTTATACTGTCTATGTCAAATGGTTTAACGTACATGTATATTAGAATGCATTTTGACATCGTTTTACATGTAGTTAATAAATATAATACATGTACATGTATATTTTAAAATACTTTTAGATTTGAGTTCGAATTTTCAGCAATTATTTAAAGTAGTTTCAGAAGACTGGTATTCAATGTAAGAATTTATATTATATTGTTTTATGTTAAGTATAACAAATGTTATGTTGATCTAGTACATATTATAAGAAATCAATATAAAGTACATTCATTGTACGTCTAACTATAAAATTGACTATATTTCTCTACCTGCGCTTTCTAAAAAAAAATGCGAAAGTTATTTAGCGTATGCATTCTTCAACGGTAAAGTTGTATTGATGTATGCTATTCTAATGCGATTGTTAAATGTGTAAAATACCGGTATGCAAATATCTTGGAAACTTGTAATGGTAGTGTTATACATAAGTTTTCTGTTGTAGTGTTAATATTGTATGTGAATTCTACTGTAATGTTATCATTATACTTGGACTCTATTGTGATGTTGGTGTCATATGTTAGCAGATCGTTTGCATCATTCATGTTGATGTATACAGACATGTATGTATTATATATGGGTTATTGTCCTTCCCTATATACAATCTATTTTAACAAATAAGATATGAAACATGACCGTTTTTTGTAAAAAAAAAATAAATTATATCGGGAAGGACATTATGTTTCAATGCTTCCTTCTTTAATAGCAATGGTGTAATGGAATTATAGAATTCTCAATGTCGGTCTGTTGTCTTTGAATTTGGTTCAAACGTATGGTCTCAGGTACTTCTTGCATTGCAAATATTTTCATTATTCATATATGCTAGAATCTGATATATCTTTAAACACTCAAATTATTAATACTTGCATTGTCAATGTCTCTTTTATAGCAAAACCTTTTACTATTTCACGTTATTCAAGACCTAAAATAATTGTTCACCTTGCTCTACCAAAAATGTATAATAACGAGGTCATATTTGCAGTTTCTGAAGTGTGTTCTCTCATACTTCGAAACTTTGGTCAAGGCCGTTTCACGCTGCTAAATTAAATATGTGTATAAACGAAACAAAAATCTAAACCTTTCACAAGCATTCCTTGTGCACTGCCAAAGTATTTACTACAAATCAACGGTTTAATTATATTTTACTAACATTTTCAAATCAATTATATATAAGAAAATTGTGATTTTAACCTAAAAGATCTTGAAATACTATATACTCTCTAATATCAATGTCGGGTTTATTTAAATTTTTTTTAGAGATCATGATTTTTAACATGTCTATAGCCTCCCCAACACTTCTCTTTTTTTTTTTTTTATCATGAAACATGTCCTATATTCGTTGATTGACATTATTTTATTTTACAAGATACAAAACACATATACTACTTGAGTGTGACACAAGATTAGGCAAGAACATACCACAACAGCAACCTGTCAATGGGAGAAAATTCATCAAATAAAATGTACTACAAAATGAGAAAGGACTATATTTGGTATGGTCAAATATCTGCCCCCTATTTTAACCAATTTTTAGAAAGTGTATGAAAATTAAATCTTCATAAATCATTGTACAGAGGATGTCTATCATTTTTATCTTGATTTTAGTCATCATTACTCATTTGCTGTTTATCTATGACGTCACCTAAATGACAAAATTCCCGCAATTTTGCAAAAAAATTAAAATATTGTCATTTTTTCTTTATATTTTGCAGTCGGAAGTATAGAGCGCAGGTCTGCTCAAGTGCGATTTTAACATATATTTTTCTTCATATAATTATACACATCATACTAAAAAAAGGTACTTGAGCAAGCCTGCGCTCGATGTTTCCCAGTCGAAAAACCATCGGAAAACACCCATAATTTGCTACAAAACATCAATTTATCAAAATAAGACAATCCTCATGACGTCATTTCTACATTATGACGTCACTGTGGTGATAAACTTTAACACACTTATTTCCGATATGATTTCAACTTACTTCTACTTCATTTTTAAAGATTTTTAAAAAACTTTAATTTTGGGGGCAAAAAATGCATAATACCGCACATAGTCCTTTTGGTGCTCTATAGTTTAGTGTCGTTGGCGCTAGTGTCTTGTAGAGGAAAAGAGTAGGAAAATTTTGACATATGAAAATATTACTTCCACTAATAAAAATCAAATGTTATCATGCGACTAAATTGAACACGATATCTTTCCCAATATCGTCGACTGTCTTTAGCGTTGTAAATCAATGCATCACACAATTTATTACGTTTGAAACCCAAAACCAGAACGATTTAGGCTACATCGAAAGTTGTATCAAGCGTGTGATGAAATTAAATTGAATAATCAAATGGAAACAAGGCAACGAACGACTTTGCTTAACTTCTGCAAATATGTTTTTGAGATGAAAAAAACCCAATAGATTTTCAGGAAAAAGGTTGGCGACGTCGAAATTTTATCCCTGGTCAAAATAGTAACTGTAAACAGATGAAGAACAAATGACGGAAATGCAATGGGTCCCTATAAATTTCCCGGACAAGTTTGGCCGTTTGTAGATGTCCTTGTTTTAGCACACAACTTGAAAGTAGGGAATTTAATTTCAAATTCAATCATTGAATGTTTCACACCTTGTATCATATTTTTTTGTATTTCATTTTATTTTAAACATTATATTTTTTTATTTCATATTTATTTTATATTTATTTCGCTATATCGATTTTTGAGACGGTTGGCACTTTGTTATTGTCGTTTTTCATATCTATTTTATGTTTCATTCTTTTTTTTTTATTATATACATGTACATGAATTTTTTTACTTTATATTTTCATACATTATATCAAATCCTGCAGTTTTCGCAATAACGCTATCAATATATGAATTATATTGTTATCTTTAACCTCTCATCTCACGTTCACTTTCCTTTAAATATAATGTAAATTTTTTGTAGTTGTATTAATAAAAACAGAAGTGTTTTTTTTTAATTTGAAATTTTTAAAGGAAATTTAAACACATTCTTTTGATAGTCTTGAGGTGGTGCGATAAACTTAATGTACAACAAACTCAACCCACTGCTGTTGTTTCCCCGGTACTAATGTTAGTTCATTGCCAAACAATGTTCACTCTCAAAAATTCAAATTCCACTAGAAATGAAACATATTATATATCATTACAAAGACAATGTCTCTTTATGTAACAATACTCTAAAATTAACAGTTCTCATCAACAAGTAATGGCCGCGCCCTACTTCTACACTCTGCATTCCGCTTGCCTAAGCTAGGCGAGGTCTTACAAAGCACAACGCTTCATCTTAATTTTTTTCAATTCTTCTGAAACTGAATACTAAGTACTTATACTGTTCTCTTACAGTAAGTACCCAACTACAGATCACCTAACCGTATCCGCGCGGAGAGTCGCGTGAGGCATGGTTCGGAGGAATCTTCCCGCTTTCATCACCCCCTGTGATTTAGGAGATACTGGGTCCTTCCTTATCACAATCACCGTCTGCCTCGCCGTAATAAGACGGTTAATTACATGACCTGCTTCAATTAGAAAATGAAGGCCACATGCAACTTGCAGTGTCGTGCGCTCGTTACAGATGGATTGGTTATCGGGACCGATAAGATACGTTGACTGCCGGCGATCGGTAAAGATCACGCACGTGTTCGCTCGATTTTGGCGGGATCTATGTCGCAGATCTATGTCGCATCGTACAATATTCCACCTGGTTTATAAAAGAAAAATTGTAACTATCGGAAGACCTTTTAAATTGCCTACAATGATCTTTGGGTAATTCAATGACCGATACCACCCAGGAGACAACTAGGTTATTTGTTGAGATTCAATTGTTTTCTTTGAGGGTGACAAATACAATTCAATACTTATATTTCGTAAAAGTACTCATTGAATAGATCCTTTTAAAATCCTTTAAAATAATCGGAGATGGGCGGCTCCTAGCACCATGTCTACGTATAATACATATTGTATCAAATACATGTATTTTACTTATAAACATATACATGTACTAGTATACACAACACTCCGTGGCGCCTGGACAGACGAGTGACCTTTGAAGTAAGGAACATCGCCCTGCTCGTGCAAAGCAGGATGAAGTGCAGCTGTCTCGTGCATATATTAGAGCGTTAATTATTCTCAAGTATCATTATGATCAACGCTATATTTACTTCCCTGTCTCTGTTTTATTATCAATATTCGAGTGAATTATACAATGTCGGACCATATAATTTTTCTTGATTAAAAAATTTAAAAAAAAAAAAAACTATATGTGCACCAGAAATTAAGAGAATATATACATGTATTTTTAAAAAGTAATAATGAACAAATAAAAGTTTCTAAAAGCAGTTCAATTATTCGCAGCACAATTTTTTCTTTTCGCGCCATTTTTCACAGCGTGACTTGCACGCGATCAATGGCGGACTTTGGGATTGTCCAAAAGAAACGGATAGAAATTGACAGTAGCTTTGATAGTTAATGTCTGAGGAATGTAATTTGTCTTGACAGGGGGCAGCGTTTGAAGAGATCCTTCCGTAATTGACTTCTTCGCTGACCAGAGCCCCCGTGCTCTCGTGTCGACACTTTGCAGGAGGGCCCTGGGCGGTGATTCATTAAACGGATAGTTATGTATCAATTATCCTCCGTGATTGGTCTATATGCTGCTTCTTTGATTAAAATTTTTCAAAGCTGGTTGGAATATCACAAATTCTTTAAGCCAAATGGCTTTTCAGATCATAGAACATATAATACAAGGTAAACTAATTGAAATAAATACAGCATCACAACGACCATGCACCAGGATATAACTCTGTAATCTTATAATACACTTATAATTCAACACAAATTTCTTATGCATCAATAAGTGCCTTCTGTATGTTTCTGCTATCTGTACAAAGTTCCCTAAATTATTTAATTCCTTTACATTCTCTGTTGACATTAATTGCACCAGTTTATACCTGGCTTGGTCTATGCCAATAATACTTTTTAATATACAATTTCCTATATTCATAATAAAAAGCTGGACATTTCAAAATAAAATGATACTCGTCTTCAACATTTAAGTGACAAAGATTACATAGTTTAGGTGTTTGTGTAAATCTTCCCTTCTCAATCATTAATAAATGAGCACTTAGTCTATATTCTGTAATTAACTGAATGTACTTGTCTGCTATTGGTTCCATAAAGTATGACTGTAGGAACGCCTTGTTTGTTAGATATCTATTCAAAACGCATTTTGAGGATGATGAAAAAAAAACCATCACATTCTTGTTGAAAACAATCGGTTAATCTTTGTATAAAAATGTTTAAAAACAGGCTTTTGTTTGTATTGTTTTGACAATACCAAACATCACCAAACCCCAAAGAAAGCAATATATTTTTTACATTAAGCAACCAATTATACTTCACACTTGGGCATGTTTCCGTTTTTTCAAGCATATCTTGTTAATTACTCTTTTATGATGCAATTCTCTGAATCTAATAGCTTGCACCAAAATTTACCTTTAGATAAAAAGAGGTAAGCAACCTACAGCTGTAGTCGGTGAGTAAAGAAACTGTATTACAGCGTCTGTGAAAAATATAGACAAAAACGTTTAGAAAATTTTTATATACTTTTATTTTGTTTCAGTGATTTAAAATATGTGTACCTTACATTGATTAAGTAAAATTAATATATTAATAATTAATACAAAGTTCATATTAATACACTGACATGTGATCATCACCACGTTTCTCTATACGCCCCTCTGCAGTTCCGGTTTTAAACGGAAGTTTGTTAACTTCTTATATTTATTTTCTAAAATTTGTATTTTCATTTTCATTTTTTCCCACAATTCTATAACTACATGTACACAAATCCCAATTACTGTAATCAGACTTTCAAGTGACCGTATCGTTTTTACATTTGGAGCATTATATATTTACATGTATTGGTTATTTCCGCTTTACATTAAAAATCAATTTGTATAATATTTTATAAAGTGATTCTATATCTAATTTTATTTGAAATGATTATTATTATTATGTGCTTATATATTAAGCACTTATTTAATATTAAATGCACTCTCATGACACTTCCGCTATTGTACATGTGTTATTATAGACATATATCTACTTTGTCTAGAACATTGACAACAAGCACTGAGTATTCAATTTTAAAAAAAAGGAATGAAATGAAATCAGACTCTTATTTTAACAAGAAATGAATATGATATAAAAATACTAAATTTTCGCGCTTGTTTTTTTAGAATAACTAATTAGTAATAGTAGATTGTAGGAAAAAAATAAAATGTTTGTTAATTTCCTGAAATGTATAAATTGGGTAAACAACAGACGGACTATGAAAGGGTAAGCTAATGAATCGTTGTTAAATTGCTATCAACAAAAATATTAAAGTTTATTAAAAAAATATTATTTAAAAAAAATATTAAACTATTTTGAGTCATGTTGTATATTTTTTATTTGTTAAAATAAATTATATCAGAAAGGACAGTAGGTACACCTTTAGTCAGTTCTTCTCTAAAATACAAATCATTCAAAGATGGCTGATCAGGAGATTACATGCTATGTGCAATATATTCGAATGAAAAAGAAAATGCCCAAAAAAGACCACAGATTCCTGTTGAAAAGTATCGTTGTATCATTAATCACTGTATATTTTTAACTTTCAAAAAGTACAATACTTTAAAAATCAATATGACTAATTATTAAATAAGTAAACATCTAATCGATTCAATTTATTCTCATCAATGATATACTGGAGTACACAATTAATATTCAATTCAGAGTGACTACAATACGAGATATATGTACTTTTACTGGTAAATATATTGTGTGCACTAGCTGATTACAAATTAATAAAAGATAGTAATAGCAAAAATCACATCATGCGTAAATTCATATGCAGCATTGAAAACTTTTAAGTTTAAAGTCAATCTTTTACCAATTTAATAAATAAATAAATACACTCCTATAGCAAACCTTTATTTAATCTTATTGTATCTTATTATTATTATAAAATTCATTTAAAAGTTGTCGTTTCTTTGCTTCATTAATCAATAGAAGGAACTTCCAGTCTAGATACTTGATGTGGCATCTCTCGCATTGTTTCTGTAGCGAGAAAAAATTCGTCAGCATTCTCCAATACTTTGAAGAGAGTAATTCGACCAATAAAGAATTTCACCCATGCTTTGTGATTCAATGCTCTATCGCAGTCACTTGGCGCAGGGGTCCACTGTGTCCCAAGGAATGACATTTGTCAGCAACCCCCAGAATCTCCCGCCTCGCCGCGGCATCGCGCGGTGTCAGAACTTCAAAGAAATAGGGCCATCTTGGAAAGTTTTTCATCAAGTCTCGCGCGCTATGGATCGCGGTTTAATAGATTTATCCAAGATAATCCGCATAATGGACAAAATATTTGTGAGAGGCCAAGTGTAAATCAAACAAATTGTTCAAGTGGAAGAGTTAAGATGCGCTGTTTCTGCTGACCCGCCAATTAAGAATTAAAACCGAGGAAGTTTATGCACGTGCTTACCGTAAACAAAGATTGTAGCGAATAAGGATAGGAGGGACATTTTATAGTTTACTTAGAGGATAAAATGGGATATGTCGAAATGAAAAATAAACAAAAAGCGATGGCTAGTTTCTTGAGTCATTAAAACTTGGAGAAGACGTCTGACGTGTGCGGGAGCACGGTGTATGCGTTTTTATTTTCGCGGGATAATTGATATAAACCAACTTTCCATCGGAGACAAATCAAAGACAAGCCTCAAAAACTAAAATTTTCATTACATTTGCATATTTCTGAAACAAGCCAAAAGTATAATTAGGCATTAAACCTTTTCATAAAATTTGTATTTTTTAAAACAAATCATGCATTGAAGATATGTTTTTAAAAATTATTCAAAATTAAAAAATTCATTGTAAAATGATGTAACAAAACCCAAATTAAAAATACATGACATGGGTCCGTTCGTTTACCTGCACCGAGTGACGTTGTTTTTGGTGTGGTTATCGGAGGCCAACTGATGGTGGTTCACTATTACGGGACGTGCATTCATGACGAGGACACGGAGATCAGACAATCGGTGACACCGCTATAGATCACCGTGAGAAAACCGATCAAATCGAACGCGACTCCTCCCCTCAAAAAACGGTCCCACACACAGTCAGCCAAACCGCGAACCGCGATAAAAATCGACTGCACAGTAAGAATAGAGCCAGGGCTAATTAATTTACCTATTTTTGTCAATTTATTACAACTGCCACTTGAGGGTAATTTTAGGATACTTGAAATAAGTATTTTGAAGACTTGGGGTAATTTGGTAATGCCTGAAAATTGTTCGGTGTATTGGTAAGGACGCAACAAATTTCACAGCTATCGATTACAAGATTCCGGAGTGTCATTATTTTATGTCATTCATAATAAATAACTTTACAGTGTAAAAATAATATCCTTTATTCTTTGTTTTTTTCACAGAATTATTTTAAAATTACACTTTTTTATTAAAAAAAAAATCAACAATATATATACATATCACGTGTTCTCAATTGATACTATTTTTTTTCGAAGGTTACGCAGTGTTGGCTTTTTTAGACTACTGGGAAAAAAGCTCGGTTTTCAAAAACATGTTTTCTGACATCGCTTACCGACATGATCAGATATAATTGCGCGCGGGAGTGCTCGTGCGACTTGATTGACACCAGAACTAGACGAGCCTGGGAACTCGGTGTGCCCTAGGGCGCGATGCTTTCGTTATGTCGCGTCCACGAGACAGCAGAGTGAATTGTTTCCGCTGTTCACTATAGATTGTAGGCGATATTTTCCACGAACTGTTTGGATATAAACAGGTTGTTTTGGGATTTTTCTCGAGTGGACTTTATCTAGAGCTTCCTCAGACAATCTTGCATAATTTGAATGAACTATCATCTGTTTGGAACTTGATGACGCCCTTAAAATAGTTTTACTTTCTATATTTCATTAATTGTCTACTTGAATCCAATATCTTATGTTAAAAACTATGTACAACCATTCAAGATATCCTTGTTACTTATGTTCCTAAACAGAGCCGTGGGAAACTAATATCCGCTTTCTGTACAGACATTGCATAAAACAAATATATACTTGCAGTTTTCTAGTTTTCATACTGTATAAAAAAGTTAATTCTGTTGGATATATTCTGATTATTTTTACTTTTGGCTCTGTCCTTTTACAATAGGGAAGAAAAAAAAATTGAATGTGTCTTTTTCTTTCTTTACAAAGATTAAATTCTATGCGCGACTGAAAATGAACCGCTCTGGCTTTGATATTGTAAATGTAGACCTGTGTCGCGTGTTCAATACCTCCTCCACCGTGGGCTGATAAAATGTTTTCTCAAAAGCGCCGAAGCCCAAAGAAAAACTTCTGTTCAAAAGCGTAAAGAAAAGATTAGGCTATTCTCGTAAAAGAGGCCCAATCCAGAGATTGAGTAAATCGACAAAAATTCCCAGGATCTGCAATCTCCTGAACTGCCGCTTGCCATTTATCTATCGCTGGTCACACAATCAGAGCAACCTTCTTGGTACGAGTTTTGTATTCCTTCCCCTTCCATTGAGAGGGGCGGATCCCACGTGGACCCTAATTTCCCGTGCCTGAAAACCGTGTACTAATAACATACAGGTGTTTAGCCAGCTTTCTCATGGTATCGCGGTCCTCCCGAACAATACGAGCCATTTCACTTCTCACTCTCGGCATTTTCCCACGAGCCGCCATCGAGTCAAAGAGGCTATCTGAGGGGGCTCTAAAAATATTTTTAAAAGTTTTTAAATTCTTTTATTTTTTTTCTGTTACAGTCATTTTTTTGAGTGCGTTTTGTCAAGTGCTCTTGCGACCTAGGCGTTTCATATCGTTCTATTAGTTATTAATGTCACAGCGGTATGATTCATAACAACAGTGTGAAGTGTCTGTAACGTCAAAGGCCTTGATAACTAGCTTAGATTTCTTATATTTTGACTTAAAATTGACAGCCTTTTTCCAATGGCAAACAATGTCTGTCAACCTGCACGACCGCGTCGTCAGTACATACAAGTGTATATAAAAGGATGCATCTGCTATTTGCCAACCTAATCATGATTCAACATAAAATTGTACTATGTGAAGAGTTTTGATGAGCCTTCAAGCGCCTCTCACGGTGACATTCCTATACACACAGGGCAAACTGTTGATAAGACAGACGTGCGGTCGCTCTATACCCCTATTGTCAGGAGGCAGCGTTTATCACGCTTAATATTTACACAATGATTAGGGTTTTTGAAAGGCGGAGTTTTCCCACAGTACTACGGGTTCGCAGTGTAATTATCGTGGCACGTGCCCCTATTTTGATTTCAGACGATAAACAAATTGATTGACATTCCGACACAGCCATATTGAATACAACGGAATTTTTTGACCAATGGAACGCGACGTACTTTTTAAGCCACGGTCGCATCGGGAAATGGGCGCACGTCGATTGGTTGCCTGTGAAGGAATCTAACCGTGGGAAAGAGATACGAAATGGCTTCACACCGGCGACTGTACACATGTCACGAAGTATAAATGCTACAATCGCACCACTGGCCAGCTACTTGTTGAATTTTGTCACCAAACCGATCGGATGTGCAATACATACCAAAGTAATACACAAAGTAATAATATGGAGGATTACGAACAAGAAAATCGAAACTTTCCAGAGGATAAAATCCTCTCCAGAAAGGTAGTGTATTTGATTTTTTATAAAGTATATATTACTTATTAACCATTGTTCATAATAATGGAATTGACATTGTGTATTGTACTCCTTAATTGAATGTTTCTATTTTTTTTAATAGAGTAAAAAGCCATTGATGGAGAAGAGAAGAAGAGCCCGAATTAATAACTGTCTCATTCAGCTGAAGAGCCTTGTTCTACAAGCCATGAAAAAAGATGTAAGTACCTATTTCCTAATTAAGAAAAGTAATGCTAAAAAGAAAAGAAAAAACTCTCATGAAGAATTATTTATTATCAACATTACATGTCCATGTACAGAAGTATGATTGATTAATATATTTTATACTTATGATCCTTTATCATTTCAGACGACGCATTATTCCAAGCTGGAGAAGGCAGACATTCTAGAGATGACTGTCAAATACCTGCGCAGTCTACAGAGGCGACAGATGACGTCCGCCGTCGCTGCTGACCCCACGGTCGCCGCCAAATATTCCATGGGCTTCACCGAATGCGCCTCCGAAGTGGCCAGATATCTAGGGAATACTCAGGGAATAAACGACGAAGTCCGAGGGCGACTTTTAGGTCACCTGTCCAACTGTGTCCAGACAGGAAATTCATCTCCGCAAGTGGGAAGCGGGCAGACCTACGGACAACCATTGCACGTTCAGATTCCACGAGTTCAGAGCGACCTGTCACGTGTTCACTCAGAAGGACTCCTGTCTCAGCCACCGGTGGGATTCTTATCAAACTCTGCATCTTCATCCGGGGTACAGGTGACCGGATCCTTCCAGATAGTGCCCGACAATCTCTACAGTGAACATTTACCGGTGTTTTTCAGGCAATCACAGGCCATGATGGACTCTGTCTCTAACAGAAACTCGTCCCTCCACAAACCCTCGCCTTACTCCCCACCCACCTGTGATATGTCACGTGACTTTTTCCAGTCCACCAGGAAGGGACTGGTTCCCAGCCCGTCCGTGGCTTCAGCGGCCATGACCTTGAAAGAAGAGCGTTTGTGGCGCCCTTGGTGATTTTTTACATGAAATTCTAGAGGACAATGAATCTCAGGAAACGCGTGCTTTTGTTAGAATGTTTGGAGTGCTTGACAGTTTTAATGTTCTGATTTAGATATTTTTACACTGACACCAAAGTGCTATTTCAAGAATCTTTACCCTATTGAATCGGTGCTGTTGTAGAGTATATTGATATTAAAACTCTTTAAAAAGCCTAACTGGTGTGTCATATTGTTTTTGTTGTTGATCTTTTGATATATATGTAAATTAAACCAGAAATTTTGTTCTTAACGTGCATTTGAAAATTTAAACGTTTCCCGAAATGTGTTTTCCGTCACTTGGATTAAAAAAAAATTGTTCTTAATTGTAAGACCTGGAAATTGTTGTTTTTTTTTAAAAAATAGATGACAAATCATAAAAACGAAGAAAAAAACCCTCAAAAGAATATATATATACATGTATGTATATGTCCAATTATATGTTTCGTACTTCACTCTACAATGTCAAATATTATAACTAAGCATTTAAACGAGCAACACAATACTTACAAAGAACATACATGTAGCTGAATATATAACTATTCTTTGAAATTCGGTTTTGCCAAAAGATGAATTCCGAAAATTCGAAATCCCAAGAACGTCGTAAAATCCCCAACAAAAGTTGGAAACAGAAAGCGGAAATCAGAAAGTTGGTAAATATACGTGTGTTGTATTTATTAATAGAGTTGTATAATGGGGGTTACCAACATAACGCAAGGTCCTGGAACTCCATGCTTGAGTTCGGGAGTGTGGATCTGGAATGCTGGGGTATATCTTACAGTTGTATTTTCTTAAGTTAAAAATTTAAAAAAGCACATTTGCTTTCCTAATAAGACAACCCACATTAACAAGGTTAAGTTATCAAAGTCCAAAATCTCGGATCCGGAGAAGTTTGTTTCCTCTTTTTGGGTGGTTCGGGATATCTGTTGATATTATCAAATTATGTTCACCATTTTAGAAATTTCAAAGAATTAAACCTGTGTAAAAAATTTCTGTGAAAGGAAACAGTATAAAATCCCCAGTGGGATTTGAACTCAGATTCTCAGTTAACGATCTTACCCATTGTGCTAGCTATTAGGTAACAATTTTCGGAAAGAAAACACATAAAATTATACTTACATTTTATTGTTTACTTCGATATGAAGTACGTAACAATATTGAGGTGTCCCATACCACCTTATTATGCGTTTTGAAAATAAGAAGAAGAGAGAACACCACAGACATCGACAAATACCCTCTCATGCACACATACCTGACATCGACGGTATTAAAACTGGTGTAAACCACAATATCATCACATAGACAAATAAACTTAGTATTATAACTGAAAAACAAAAACTCAGTAAAGAAATAAAAAGTGATGAAAAATGATACACTTAAACAGGTATACTAGTGTGTGTTTTTAAAACTCTCTCTCTCTCTCTCTCTCTCTCTCTCTCATGAAGTAGTGTCCACTCTATAAGGATTTACGAGATTAAGATATTGTTAGTAACCAACACAATGGATTTCTATGTATAACGTCTAAATTGTATATTCTAGTCTCATCTATCTTGAAATTAAAAGCCGTACCTGTGTTTCTTTTTATTGAAGTCCAGTTTATCTGCACGTGGAGCAGCATTATACGCGGGAAAAGTCTCGATATTTATTTGTATTAGAGTTATCCCTCTTGATACACTGAGTTGTTCCCGCTATCAGTAATTACACATCACAAGGTTAGCTTTATTAAAAGCTAAGAAAGTCAGCCAGCGGAATATAGATTTTAGGTTACAAGAGACTACACAATCTATAAAATACAACATATAAATAGTTTCCAGGTCAATAATATTCGGGTGTACTTTTATTTTTATGGCTGCATGTGTGTAGCGGTGTACACGTAATTGTATACAATGCGACGATGCGCACTTTGACACAGAAACTGACCAGTTTCATAACTTCTTCGAATTTCTATAACACGGACTGTCTAGTAATTCCTTCCCAGAATTCCAATTTACGCAAGCGCATTTAAAGTTTCATCCCAACTGAATTAGTCAGCCCGCGATCATTATCCGAGTGTATCAGTACTACTCGAAGATAACGCATGTCATTTTGAAACGTGACACGTCTCTGATTCTGATCATCATTGTCTGTCACTTGCGTTGTTTTGTGTTAGGTGATGGAAGCCTATTACATTGTTTTTATTTTCACAGTACAATTTTAACGAACAAGGTTCGCCTGCATTACAACACGTAGATTTCTGGCTGTATCGGTATTTGTTGGAGAGAGCTGTGTAATGGAATTTACAACAACAAAATTCCAATTTTCTTGATAATCAATGCAAAAAGGTGAAAATAGTTTGAAAATAAACATCTAAATGTTGAACTATTATAAGAGATGGACAATTAGAACTCTGGTATTTGCCAAGAAATATTACTTTGCCAATATTTGAATTCGGAGTTTCTAAAATTCGTTCTTGGTTTGAGCATACTGAATCTTTTGGTGCCATATGCCGGGTGATATTCTATCTGCGACTGTGAGCCAATACGTCACTGTCACTCAATGAATTGTACAGTTTTTATTGCTCATTCAAAACGTCTTGTTCCTTATGGGAATGATAAATGCCGAACCCGATCCAATTTTGGCCCTATGTGTCCAGTGTGTGATTTATTCCGAGCTAAAAGTTGAAATTTGAAATGCTGACATGCAGGGAAGTTATTTCAATGTTTCCCGTTAGTTTCAAATCGTGACAGCGCAACTGCTTTTTTCTTTAAGTTAAATTAATTCATTGTGAAGCATGAGGGGCCCTGCGCATAAAACGGTAATAAAACTTGGTGAAATGGTCAGAATAAAGAAATTACAAACAGTAGGGGTCGTCGAATTTTATGTCTGATGAATTTCTTGTAAAATTTGCATTAATTTAAAAGTCAACTTTGACACGGGGAAAGTGTGTTCGCTCAAAGCTAATATATGTGTTCATTTAATCGTGAAGTCAGAAATTGTTCCGTGCATTGCCATTATATATACGCAAGTGTTCGGATCAAAATCAGATATTGCACCAACTTTAAACTTTTCTCAAATACTAGTATATCTTCACCTCTACAATTCTAATCTCTCCTTATTTCATTATTTTTTATTCATTTATTTATCTAAATGGTTAAGGATTTTTTTTTTAAACATAAGATAGAGAATAACTTTTATTAAAGATGATTTTTTGGCGCCAATTGTCACGAGTTCTATCGCCTGCTGTTATCGTCTGCTCACTATCATGTCAACCCTGATGAGGTATGTTAATATTGCGGATAATCATGCTCGTATACCCTATACTGATTTCCTTATCATTCACAGTATCGTCACTGATGTCATAAGTCTTACTCCTAACTGCCAGTTAATCGTTTACATAGCCCTTAACTGCTAATTAAAAGTTTGTGTATTCTTAATGAGTTTCCTTGAACCTCCATGAGATGTAACATTGGATAGCCTGTCATCTCCTCTCTTTAACTGATGCCGTTCAATGTCGTATGTCGGATACATAACGGATCTTGATCCCGAATATGATGAGTGGAAGGTGAATCTCTACACGCTTGAAAGAAATGGGGAGACATTAATTTTGCCGTTCAAAATCCCCCAATGAAGAACCGGTTTTCAGATCATGGTTCGTCATTATTATGTATAAAAATGAGCTTGACTTCAACTGACTCGTTTACCAACAGATATTACTGCTCGAATGATGTATTCTTTGAATAAAAGCAATATTTTCATATTGTATCTTTTTTAAAACTCTTTACTAATTTTTCGATCCTCTTTTTTATTTATCTAAAGTACCTAAGCTATCATGCTAGCCACTTAGGAAAACCAAACATTTAAAAAATGAGGGCTGAAAACCATCCAAAGAAGCCGTTTGTTTACTAAGAGACAAGTTTTTTTCTAAATCTGAGCCCTATTTGAATATGATTTCTGCATCATTAATATTTCCTTATTTTCACTTTTTTTGGCCGTAAAGTTTATACCACCCTAGTCTCACAGTTGATCTCAATATGACCCTGGTGAAAATTTGAATATTTTGATACAATCGGACCGTTCTAACATATTAATGGGTCATGTTGACAGGGTGACAGGCTCTGAACGTCTGGCCCCCGGGGAAAGCCGCTATGACCCCGAACTATCAGTCGGATAGACATTTGAAGTTGAAGGGATTCAACGAGATTGACTGCTGATGAGACTACGGAACACCAAAAAGGTGTCCATTTGTGGGCTATCAAATCGCTTTGGTAGAATGGAAAGCCCTCTGATAAGTCTTAAACGACACATCAAAACAACTGACCTCCTGGTATCGTTTGCATCTCGCTCTGTTCCTTGTCATTGCTATAAATCATCGTGTGTCGCTTATGGTGTTTTAATATTTTATCATTTACAAAACTTCTATGATCAGTGGTGTTTTTTATGGCTGGACTGACCGCTTGTCCGAGTCCGCAGCACATGTGCATGCTGACCAATGATCTGGATTCTACATCGTAAAACAGTGTTTGGCGACATGTACATCCTCTAGGAGATTTAAAATTTAAAACAGTATAAATTGAGATAATGCTAATCGATAAAAAGATATAAATTTGGGGATAACAGAAAACCAGAAGTGGGGGTCATACACTGCAATGTTCGCTAAGAAGATGACAGGACAACACACGCACAGGTTCTTACGGGAACAGCTTGACTCCCCTCCCTCCAACTCCCAGCTTAATCTCGACGTAACATGACGGGCGTTTTCCTGTGTAGAGCCGGCTTGTCTTGTCGTTAGTTGTCTTTTATGGTGGGCTCTGCACTTGTTACAAAGTTCGCGTGGCTGGCCGGGGTAATCTCCCGCAAGTCAAGTTGGTGTCTTCAGTAGAATAGAGACTGTGCTTCCATTAGGACAGACATTTAGGTAATCCGATGAGCATTTTATGATAATTCTTTTGTATCCCTATGTGTACTTTGAGATTTATTGGGCCCTTTACGCCAAGATCAGTTTGCGTTCCCACGGACAGAGTCTTTTGGTGGTCAGGTGGCGAGATTATTTCAAACTTCAATATTTGTCGTGCGATTTCATAAGCTAAGACTAAGGTTCAATAATGTTTTAACGGGCAAGGCACACGGTCTTGAAAAATCCGAAATTAATTACTCGTATAAAGTTCTGGGAGACCATGCCGATTAAGGAACATACACTTCAGATTGTTTTAAAATATGTCAATTGAGATGAATTTACTTTTCGTATCATTTAATGTAAACAATTTATGTTGCAAAATTTTGACTTGAAGAGCGCAAACAAGCACCACTTGTGTGAAATGGCACCAAAAACGCGGCCATATTCATTAATAAAACCGTTTCCGCTCACGACACGCTTTATCACACGATATAGGCAGATCCGGTTGCAAAAAGTTGTGAAAGTGAGCTAAAACAGTCAAACCTCGCCGAGAGCTTGCTGTTCCCACGGTAGACCTATCTTATTTACCGCGAGATTTTGATGACCCCTCACCCCCCTCGTGACAAGAACGTGGCTCGGAATGATAAAAGGGGAGAAATTAACGTATCTTCCACGATTTAGAGAAATGGCTGATTAAACGAGCGGATTATTTTGGAATTTACCTGAACAAATAAACTTCCTGTTAGTTGGTTACATTGCCATTATCTTAATGCAGATGCTGCCCTAAAAGATATGTACTCGAGAAAAAGATAAAATAAAAAAAAAACAAAAACGGAGAGAGAGAGAGAGAGAGAGAGAGAGAGAGAGAGAGAGGAGAGTGTTTGTATCCTGTGATGACTACACATCAAGGGTCTTGGAGCCTGAAAGAATCTTTTATCTATTTATAAAAGCTCACTGCGCAGTCAACATTAAGAATGTTTCATTAATTAAGTTGTCAGAAAACGTGTCCAAATTTGTTGAACGTGGAAACTACGAAGACTCCCGCATATTCTTCCTTGTTCCGTAATAAGGAACCGGAAACGGTGACGCAACGTGCAGGTGCGCTGCCATATCCGCTGCAATTTGAATATAATAACATTGTTTAACGACTTCTTGAAGTAGACACACCCTTATCAGAGAACACTGGTGTGCTGTCAAAAATTGTCCCGAAGAAGACGACCATAGATATTATCACCTCCAACGAAAAATATATACCCAGATGTGTAGTGTTTTACGATTTTATGAAATAATTGTGAAAGCAATCAAAGAAAATTTCTAAAACTTATTTTTTTAAATATTTTACATAAACGCGATGAATTCACAAGTTTTAATTGATTTTAATTTCCTTTAAAAAAGTTGGATGATTTCTTTTCCTACTTCAGATTGTTGGGTTTGTAAATTGCATTGCTATGGAATTTGTGACTTTTCTTATCAAGAGAAATGATACATATCATGGACAAATAGTTTTCCATTAGGACCGAGATCAAAGAAAGAATGCGGGCCGTGGGACTCTCACAGCCTATCCAACTCATTCACTACCTGACGAGGGCGGGTTTTTTCGCGCGCACCTTTGCCGTAAGTGGGTCAATTTCCTGGGCGCTGAACAGATGTTTCGGGGGATGGTCTGTCTCTTCTTTTTGCGCCAAAATGTGTATTAGTGTCCACTCGTTTTCCTTACAGTTTATAAAATAGAAACGTCAAGTGACAAATTCATTTCTTTATTTTACGAGTATTAAGAAAAAGAGAAGTCCATTGGAATTTTTCATATCATAATTCCCTGTTTCTATATTACAACAAACCTTACTTTAATTTCAAAATGTAATTAATGTAGTACTTTTGAAATTTAGTTACGGCTAATTTCATTAAAAATTATGTTTGAAATAAAATGAATGTATTTGTTCTTACATTGAATTTTACGTAACTAAATGTTTTAGTTGTCGGACTTGAGTGAGATGCTTTGGAAAGCGGTAAAAAGCTTAGGGGACACCCGGGTTCGAACCGGGGACCTCTCGATCTGCAGTCGAATGCTCTACCACTGAGCTATATCCCCTTTTTTTGGAATAGAACCAGTAGGTATACATATACATGTAGCAATGTCCCACTATGACCTTTCTATTGATCGAAAAGCGTTAGAGTTACCTGAGTCAAAATCTCTAACATTTGAAATATTTCACCACAAAATATAACCGTGCGTTCCCTTCATTGTTCATTTACTATGTAAATGAAATTTTAATTTTGACTTTGTTATTCCAGTTCCCTGTGTAGATATTCGGTATATATGAGACAAAACTTTGATTGTCAATGTATTGAAATATTTTTTACAAAGGAATACGATCTGTGGACTTTATCGGTAGTAGATACATCTGACTCCTATTTACACTAATAGACTCGGTCTCAAGAGACGGTCACAGCGACTAATTGGCCAGTAAACTAATAATTATTTAGTTATGAGGCCGCCTATCATCCTATTGTGTATATTACAGAATCACTGTTTATAAACGGAGGAAATTGACGCGCTGTAACAGGATCCGTGCTGCCAGACAGTGACACGGGCGTCATAACAGGTCAATGTCGCTGTGATGCTGTTCCAACTGTAGAGACAAAGTACATAGTCCATGTAAAGAGGGACGGTCGCTATATTACATTATTCTGGTTAGTCATGAATATCGTAAACAAAACTTTTGAATCATACCTCATAGTGCCTTGTCAGAGGTCTAGTCGTTCACTGATCAGACCCGTAAAATGCGAGGGGGTGGGGGTGGGGAGATGGACGGGCAACAGATTGTACATGCCTTAAATTTTACTCCAGCATGGTAGATGTTGGTACCGAGCCTGAACTATAACTCTTTTTAATCCCTCAATTAACTGGATTTTAATTGTAACTGTAGCGGTCAACCATTATTTCACCCCAATAGAGCATCCCACAAACACAAGTATAAATAAACGTACATTGAATCCTGTATAATATCATTCTTTTAGAAGGGGAAGGAAACATTAGTTTGATATCATATTAAAAACATAATTTATTTAATTATCAGTTTGATATTATAAAATCGTTCATAAAATACAGCCTCTCAATGTTTGTGTTATTTTTCTACTGACCGCATTTAGAACTTTATATACTAATTCGCGCAAGGTTGAAATCTCCCAGTCATCATTGGACTCCTTTGCCACACTTCCCATGCTTATTATTCCGGTATTTGATTTTCATGCATAATTAATGAATTCATTTAAAAAGATATAACAAAACGATGATTAATTGTTTAGCAACAGTTACACTATCAAAAAATATAAATGCTGAAACCGGACTCCGCGGGGTTTTGTTATTCGGATTGGTTGATCATCGCGAGTTCTCCTTTTACCCCGTTTCCACGAGTCTAGAATGACTCCGCGTGCAGTCAAGTTCAAGGGTCTGCAATTTTCTTGTTTGAAACGCTCAGATTTCGAGTTATAAAAAAGGTCACGACATATTATTATTCTGCGAGGGATATGAGATATATTATATAATATTTCAGTCGCTTTAGGAATATATTTGTGAGAATTTTATGAGTGATTTGTGTTAATACACAGACTTTACACTTTGGTGGCATAAAAGAGAGTGATATGTACCGCATGTTCGCGGCAGATGGCACCATAACAAAGAAACTTGTTTTCAATACACAACAGCATTTGCCAACAGAACATTGTCAATATTAAACCGTTTTTACTTATTTGTCAATCTTTGTAACGTTTAATCGGGCATTCTACAGCTGCCGTACAGATGCATTTGAATTTCCCTCGTGCTGGTAAATCCAGTGAAACAATTGGTCGGTAACGGGAGTAACATATGACGCCATTGGACGAGCGCGCGGTACCAGGGCGAGCACCTGTTATTCGACAGCAATACACAATCATCAAGGTGAAATCCATCTCCTCACAGGTGTCTGCAGATACTCCCGACTAATGATGTTCAATTGATGTCTCTTTACCTTTATTGGCCATTAAACGAGAAGATTTAGCTATTTTATATTCAGTGGGTCATGTTTTTTACATTCAGAAATGTTTGTTTTGAAATTGGAAAAACATTTCAAAATCTCCTAAAGAGACATCATTCTAAAAGCTTTATACACTTGGTTCAAAAAAATCATCACCAATAATACAGATTTGGCGCCAATGTCCATTCCAGCAGTTCGGTTGTCGAAATTCCATGTACCGTAATTTTTCCCGGCACGTGCACCCGGGAATCGAACGTTGGTGACATCAATTGACTGCCCTGGCAGTTGCTGATTGATTACGGATGAATGCCGAACCCGACGTCGTTCCATTGATTCCATTTCCGCAATTATGCATGGGAATGCGGCTCTGTACACGTGCTGGTCGCTGTGAGTGAGATCGCGAGAGATCCTGGGGACACCGCCTGCATGTCCTGACACGTGCGTCGGGAAGGTGGCGGGGATGTTGATTTCACGATATGGAAATCGACAACAGATGCTTGATGCCAAATCAGTCCTATTCTTGTCAGCTTTAATTCCGATGGATAACAGACAGCTCCTTACAAAACTATAAAAAGTACAAAACCTAAAGCATGAAATCAAACTTGCAAATGTATGACGAACCACGTTTTTCCCCATCGTTTTAGATTATATGAGCGACTGATCTACACCGAATGTCCAAGTGATCTGTCTTCATGTACTTGGTCTGGTCCAGAATTTTTGGAAAGGTAAAAGAAGTGTAAATTCCTAAAAAAAAAATTTCAGTTTTTTTTCTGTATTTTTGTATGGATTGAATTAATTCTGTAGGGTTCTGGAATTAAAATACTTTTTTTAAAGATAAAGAACAATTTTTAATGTAATAAAATAAATGAAACTTTAAATTCTATATCAAATTACATGTATATCTGGAATAAATATACATTTTTAAGAAAATGAACAAAACGAAACAATCCACTTTGTCAACTTGAATATGATAAGTTTCATAAATGTTACCTAGAATAACTTTTGGTTCAATATCAAAATATACAGAAGCTACTGAATATAGCTAGTCGCCGAAGTTAATATGAGTGGTCATTAATTATTTTTTAAATTTGAATTTTCCCTAAGATACCACGACAAAGAATCGTAAAATCAGGGATGTCATACACCTTATTAACTTACACGAGCATGCACTTAATTCTTCTGTGTAGTTAAACAGATCGATTTGTATCTGGCATTAATATTTATTAGTCTAAATGGCAGCCAAGCGGAATCCATTAAACTGATGATATGTCGGTGACACGTTGCGGCACGTGCGTGCGATCCATCGCTTTCAATACACACAGTAGATAGCGGGGTCGGCCCGTGACTCTAACGGAACGCTTGACAGCGCACATGAACCGTGTCATAAGATGACACGTTAGAGGCATTCCGATAGAGAGACCTCTTCCAACAAAGAAGCCCGAGGCTGCCACACTTATTTCAGCACATTCAAACAATAGGAAGATTTGGCGTCTATCTGTTATTTCATTCTTTAGTGTCTATTTCCGCCACCCTATTGACTGTTTACCTATATCTCGCTACAGGTATGCTACTTGTTTTGAAATTTCTCTCCGCAGGTATTCAGTCAATAGGTGCCCCTTCTCGGCCCCCTCACCCACCACCTGCCGCTGACACCGGTGATCCGATCTTAAAAATAGAGTAGTGTGGGAACGCAGCTAGTCCTTACCTCTCAGGTAAGCTCAGGTAGAGATCAGGTGGAGCGCGTGCCAGGCGTCACGGAACAGGAACTTCAATGAAATAGACAACTATTTGACATGTGACAACAGTCAATTCTAAATCATAAAATGCAAATATTGACAGATTTAAATGCATCGGAATCTGGAAGGAATCAACTGTAACTGGGACTGATTTGATTAGACAAACACTGAAGAGGTGACACTAGCGTCCGTTACTTCAGCCAGTTGACACATTCTTAAAAGACAATTATTTTCTTTACAAAGATATCAGCTCGAGTCGTTATTCATTTTTGAAAGATTTGTTTTTTTTGACATTTGAAAGGTGGCAAGACATGATGCAGGTCGTTATTGAAATCATAAATTTCATATGGTAGCCTTTTGACATAAACCAAAGAAGTTCTCAAAGAGCACAATGAATAGTAAAATAATTAATACAAACATGTGTATGTATTTAGACAGAACCTATTTTGAAATTTTCAATTTGAAACTGTAAGTTATATTGTATATTTAAAACTTCGTATAAAATGTTTAAGCAAACAAGAATATATCTATATTTCTTGATTTTCATATGCATTTTGTCATTTCTCGAGCTCCCGAGTTTTTATAAAAATGCAATTAATTTTGGGTTGTTATTTTCATCCAATATTTATGCATGGATCAATGTATTATAAAATATATCTATATTTAGATGATTCATTTTTATGTTGATGATCATCGTGATAATAAAAAAGGTTTGTTTTAATATCTCAAACTCTCGGTACTAATTTTCCATAGCATAACTCTAGAATACATCAATCGAAAGAGTATTGTATGATTTTCTGACTTGATTTATGCCGTGAAAAGTTTAAAAAAGATTTTATTTATAATTAATTTTTAGAATTTGTTGCATTTGTAATTATCCAAATTATTAACTTTTCTTATTAGCATCGCTTCGTGTAATTTAAAGTCTTATCGAGACTATTTCTTTTGTACGACAAGTCCACAATTTGTATACAGCAAGTATTTACATGTAGTATTTAAATTGACATTAAACATTGGACTTGGTTTTACTACATTTTGCGAAAAAAATATCTAAAATGGTCACCTTGAAAAAATGTAAAATGTGATCAATGTAATTAATCATATACATGTATTTACAAAACTTCTTATATTCTGAAATTGTCTATTGGCCAGGGAAGCTGTTTTAAAACTTAACAGTCATATCTATATAACCTACTTATTGGGGCGCAGAAGTTATTCAATGTTTTTGGAAGAGGTATTCTACTTTCCTAATACTAAGAAGCTTTTGCAGTCGTCATTTCCAAGCCATTATAATTTTATCGAACTCGCCTTTAATTAGAACACCATTTGTTCGTATCAAAATATAACATTATTCAGATAAAAATAAGATATTTATTTGGCATGAATTTATTTCATTCAGCGAAAAAAAACTCGTAAATGAAATGAAAAAAATGAAAAAGTAAAATTGATTTCCTGTTGTTAATTAATGAATAACTGAATTGTTTGTTGTGCTTTTTTATCGTACAAAAACCACAATTTAAATTCTAAACAATTAAAACAACAGCATATGCATGCGCCTGAAACTATTTCTTATGCTTAAAATAAGCTTACTAGTTTTAACCATATTTCCCCGCAAAGATTTAATGTCTTCTTCATCTTCAACCAAAATCAAATAATGTGTATCAGATTTGAAAAAAAAAATGTATAACATTCATAACCCCCTTTGCCCATTTGATCCGCCAAAGCTTAATTCATTATTGAGCATACATGTTCTTGGTTAAAAAAAAAAAAAAGAGAGTTAAATTTATTTTATCTTAAACAAAAATGCGACACCTACCCCACCTCCTCAAAAAAATTGTTCGTTTTAATATTTGACTTTCTTAAATAAGTTTATTTGTTTCAATTTTAGAGAGTATGTGTGTGTGTGTTTTGGGGTGGAGGGGGGGGGGGGGGGTACTGTCTTCATATTTGTTTGTTTTTTTTACCAAACTACAATACGTACCTTAAATAATTATAAGTATCATATGAAGAGTAAGCTTCGTTTTGTATTTTAGATATAAGAAATAAAAAGATTTATGGTCTAGCTTTGCAAAATAAATTTTGATTTAAGAAAAAAATAATTCTTTTTAAAACCAGTAAACTGGGACAAAGAAAGCTATCACTGTCAAAAGACTTGAGTTTGAAGCGTATTTAGCAGAGTTCTGTTAATGAAGTCGATACGTGTTAAAGTACCCGAGACTGCGCCGGCACACTGTGGGGACCAACTTTCCCACCAACCTAACCATGGGTAATATATACCAAACGTATTATTTTACCTAAAAAAATGAAGCAGACATCACGAAGCGTGACCCTGTAAGTGTTATTTTCTTTACCGCAAGGTGGCCGCTTAGAAAGGATGAAAAGGGAGAATTCGTGAGAAAGTGTGGTGGAAACCGCTGACTCGAAAAATATGCCCATTTATCTGATTTTCACCGTGAGAAACCCCCGTGTCAATCCAGATCTCCCAATTTATTAAGAAAATGAAATAAGAAGATTGGGGGCGATTTGTGATTATGAAACTTGACCTTGGGGGTAGCATTGATTTTTAATTCGTCTCTTAATTTGAATAAGTCTTTCCATTATCAATGGAAGAAAAACTACCAAAACAAGGAAAATGTTTGAGGTTTTGACACAGTATATGAAAGGTTTGACCGTTGTCCGTATGTCCGTAGTATAAGCCTACAGGTGTGCGTCCAAAGGATTACGAGAGCACCGTTGTCGGTGAGCATAAACTTCGGACCTGTGATAATTATTTTCTGCTAATCCAGGCTCTAATCTCACAAAGTAAACATCATAAACTTGTTTCTAATTGTGGGACACCCGTCAGGCCGTGCCGTTCCATGCCTGTTGCGGATTTCGGACGCGGTCGACACTAATCTTGTTTGATAGCAGTTTGATTAAATATGTAAATTCATCACAGACTGCACCATCGGAATGTAAATGTGGGCTCAACAAAAAAGAGGAAATGAATTCACACGTGCAGATTTTATCGATTGATTTTAATTTGCATTAAATCATCGAATAATTTGCGAAGCAACTATCTTGAATTATTCATTGCTAATCATCTCTGATTTTGGTCTGTTCTTTCTTGTAACAATTGACGAAAATCGCATTTCATTTTCAACTGATGTTTGTTGACAATCACCAACAACTTTTTTCACCTTTACTTTCAATTTCCTGTCTCAGAAATCAGTTCTATCTGAACGTGCTTTTTGAAGGTGCAGGTAATTCGGGGGATGATTTGTATAATTTGTATGCAAATTGTTCCTAAATGTTTGTTTTCATTATTTGATTGTGCCTGACAAGATATTGAACCAGGAGCAGCTGGCCTTCCACTTATGGAGCGATAGTTTTTAAAAAGTTTAAATTCTAATCACATACTTTTTCTATTGACTTGAGGCATTTTCCCACGACTTGATAACAATGGTTTAAATTCCTATGCTCGCAAGACAGTCCCAAACTGATAAGGGAGTCGCGAGACGGGCTTTAAAGCGTCTTTGTGAAAACGAACCGTTTATCGTGGATCATGTTTGCATAGTTGCTCAAGCGTTCCAAACTCTCAGAAGAGGCGGAGTTTTCCCACACTTTGAAATTTATTCGAGGTAATCGTCACGGCACGTGGCTGGCTGTCCCGCACAAACGAAACAACTTTGATTGACATAACGATACACCTTGTACCGCAACCACCTGCAGCCAACCAATAAAATTCCGATAGGCACGAGACCGTAACCTTTGACCTAGCCGCTACGCGTTCTGATTGGTCAGGTGTAATGGATTTTTCACCGTGGGAAAGGTCCGATACATTCCGCCAGAGATGACACCAGACACATGCCCCGAAGTATAAAAAGCTTGTGTCAACCGCAATTCCGATACACTTTTAAAATCAGAGCCACAGAGAGAACACTACATTAGAACTCAGATAGAAGATAGCATTCATGATGTCTGTTGATACATTGGATAACGTGATGTCCAAGGAACACAAAACGTCATTGAGAAAGGTAAAGAGAACTTTGTTGTATATAATTGCTATTGAAAAGTTTTGTCTTTAAAGATGTCATTATTGATTCATGTTGAAATCGGACTTACGTTTGGATTGTTGATTTTACAGAGCAATAAGCCCATCATGGAAAAGAGAAGAAGAGCAAGAATCAACAATTGTTTAACTCAGCTGAAATCATTGGTCTTGGAGTCAATGCGAAAAGACGTAAGTTGAATTCTAGATTCTAATTGTTAATCGTTACGAAGCAGAAATTTAAGCGGCAAATCATAATTAGTCAGCTTAATTTCTGTTATCAGATGCATCGATGACAATACCCTTTAGACGATACAATGAAATAATTGACTTATCATTATGAATTGGAACGAGCCGCCTCTGTTTATCGTACTGTGTTTATATATCCCACCCTTGTATTGATACCAGCCCATACACGAGCCCATCTCATTGTAACGCTAATTGTGTCTTTGTTTAAACATCTTATCTCGTCTAAACCTGTCAATATCTTGTCATTTTTAACCTGTAGTCGATACGTAGCATGAGTCCGCATTGTGTTTTCTATGGATCATACACATACTTCTATCTTGTGCCTGTCGTCGAGTTAAAATATGACAGTCACGTTGAATGATAAAGCAAAGTACTTAATCAAGCTTTTATTTGTGTTTTACAGAGTTCTCAGTACTCCAAGCTGGAGAAAGCCGACATTTTGGAGATGACCGTGAAACATCTTCGCAATCTCCAGAGGAACCAACTAGCATCGGCAATGGCGTCGGATCCTACAGTTGTCACAAAGTACCGGGCCGGATTCCACGAGTGTGCGAATGAAGTTATTCGTTACCTAGGAACCGTGCAGAACGTCGGGTCCGATGTGAAATCACGTCTCGTGTCCCATCTCTCCACGTGTCTGCAGACACAGAACAACACAGCGTCCACAGAGAACATGCACACGCCTTGTCAACCCCAGCAACAGGTGCCCGTGACGTCACCACAACAAGTTAACATTTTACAGCCACTTAGTGTTCACATTCCGCACAACGCCAATGTCGCCTCCCGTCCCCAGTCTTCCGAGTTCGCTTTCAGTCACCAGACCTCACCCCAGTCTCTATCCCAGTCTCCTCAGTTACTGAACATCGCTACCCCCGTGTCATCAGACTCAAACAGTAACTCTCCCATCAAGTCCACTCCGATATCGGGACAATTTCAAATAATTCCCAGCAATCTGTACAACGGTCCCGTGGCTGTATATGTGGGACAGATTAATCAGAGACAGTGTATGACCACCCCAGACTCCATGCCAGTGTTCACGTTACAAGTTCCCGCCAATAACACCTCCCCTTCTTACCAATGCAGGTCCCCTCAAGAATTCCCTCAGCAACAGAAATCCAAACCATTAGCTCAACAGCATAGAAGTGCCTTTGTTGAATGCAAGCAAGGCGTGCCCGAGTCCCCTGAGAGTCTTTGGAGACCCTGGTGATCCCTTCATGTTGACCAAAATTTTCTCAGGACTTATAAACATACGCACTTTGTGATAGAACACGCATGCTTCCAGAACATTGTTTTTTACCATTCGATGGTGACTTAAATAAGTGCTATTCATGTTTTTATGATGTTGTTATTGATTCGATTTTTACTTGAATCTTTTTATATGACCATTAAAATTTGTTATGAATATAAATTATGTTTTAGTTGCCTTCACTTGCTAATGCTAGAACGTGTATGGGTAAAAGGGGGATAACTTCTTGTTACTTTACGTACGATCACGATGGCATAATATAAATTTGTGTTGAGGGATATTAAAGAATTGGAGGGGAAAGGAGAAAATCAATATACAACACAACCCTAAATGAGAAAGGGTTTGTGATAAATCTGGTTAATCCCTTCGTTAAATTTGGGTGAAATGAGGTTAATCTGGGCGCGTTCTCAGGTGTGTTTAATCGCCGACCAACAACCGGGGATAGCTGTAAATTTGATACAAAATCTTCGATCGGGTGATTTACGACTGATACCCGTACAAGTTGTCTCGTATCAAATAACATCCTTATCAGGCGCGCCCCCCGTCAACAATTGGACTCGCGGGCCTGCGGTCCTGAAGATTATCCCCAAGTCTTTGTTTAATATAAACAGTTTATTTATGCTAGAGACATTAGCGTGTGCTTTGGATAATTTACGAATTTTGGAAGGAAGAGTAAATATAGAAAACAATGGGAAGCATCGAAGCTTGCTAGTAACTAATAGCCCGATCAAATAGGGGAGGTAACCAATAGCTTGATCAAATATGAAAGGCACTTGCTGCGTTGGCTAATATTTGGTCAATGAAAGTGTGACTTCTTAACTCAACAACGCCAGTGGAAGTTCAAACTATCAAATTCCATTAAATTATTTATTTTGAATCGCCTACAAACATAGGAACAAACACGTCGAAGAACTGTATCAGAGGGTAAAGGTGCTTGATCTGTGCGTATCCCGTACCCGAACCAATTAAGGGTAATGGATTAGAAACCAAGAGTGTTTTAGGGTGCAACGTTATCGTCAACGCAGTCAGAACGCTCGTTGGACAGGAACAGCAAAGTTAAGTGTCCGTTAAATTGCTGACTACAGGAAAAAAGATGAGCAAACACTGAAACATTACCAATGAACTTAATTGTGCGACAACCTGGCTTCTTAAAAAGTTCAAAGCAATTATCGGGGTACATAATAATTTGAATAAATGTTAAAAAAGCAATTTCAAGTTGCGTGTGGAAAAACCCATTAAGGATTTAACGTACGATTATTTATTTCTTTTTTGCACTGATGTTTTCTATGCTGGTTTTGATTTGCAGTCGATATTTCGTGTTCAACAATAAAAGAGAAATGATTTATCTTTTATTGTAATATTCACGGGGTGAAGATGGCAACGTAATGATCTCGCGAGATTTCATCGAATCTTTTGAAAAACGATCTACAAGGAGCGCACACTGGTTCGGCTTAATTAAAACATGAAGATTTACGGATTCTCCTTGCATGCTTGCCACCCTAGGGCCCGCTTCTTGTTTCAAGCTTAAAATTTCTTTTAAATGAAAAGTAAACATACACTTGCTACAGTTAAAAAGCAACGAGTGTTTTTAAGAAGGGCTGCAAAGAAAGGCGAAAGAACACGGAAAAAGAAAACAATTTCAAAGACCGAACTCTAACCCGGTGATTGTCCTAAACCTTTGACAATATGCTTTTTTAAAAACATTGTAATTTCCACGTGCAGCGCACCTGTGAAGTAGCTTGGCACGGGGGTTTTCATGAAAAGAAAACGCGGACTTGAAGAGTTACTTTCATCTACTTATAACCGGATGTATTTGATGCCGTGGTATTGTGGTCTCAGGCTATACGAGGTCTTATGACCACCAATAAGAACATGATTCGGCACACTTTAGAGAGAAGAACACGTGCAAAGACTCCCGGGGGATATTGCAAATCCATGTCCGCGCTTGTCGGTCCATGTACTGCACGCCAGATATATCTGATAAGGATTATGCACTGCACTTTGCTTGAACAATGGTAGGCCTCTGGCGAGGATTAGTAACTTATGGGTAGATTATTGTGACTAGAAGCTGGAACCATACGGTTTTTGTAGAGTAAACACAGCGTCCTCCCGACGACCGGATTAGACATTGAATTGTTGTCTAGTATCTCTTGGATAATCGGATCATACTATCCCCGGGTCTCCATATTGTCATCTAGGAGCGTCTTCATGTATCGTGACATGAGGATGAATCTTGCTTAACAATAAACAAAATTACTTTCATGATGTTAACTAAAGGTACAAATATTAAAGGACAACATGAAATGACGTTTCAGGCCTTGGTACGAGTAATGCTTGTTTTATATTCTCTCTAGAAAATAAACTTACATCTTTAAAAAAAAATTATTATTTGCACGAAAATAATGTCATAACAGTTTTCTTTCCATTTCTGGAATATGAATTTTTATATTTTAGCGCAGTGTAAATAAAAAATTATTTATTTATACCACATTTGTACACTTTCAATTTTGTTCAGGTATTTTTGAATGCATAATTTCAATATCTGGTTCATGGAATTTTTATTTTTTCGTGGGGGGGGGATAAAAGCACGTGTTTGATCTATTTAAATACAGTTTACGCTGGGCAAATACTTTCATTTACTGTGATGCAATAGTTATATTCTGGGAGTCTTTGATGGTTAGATAAAGAAACAGCTTCACCTCTTAGATAACGGTATCTGATAAAATTTTGGCGCATTCCTTTCAAAAGTTATGTAAATCTGTCGGCACATCTCAAAGTCCAACAGGGTAATTAGAAGGTTGATATCGATTAAGTACAGCGGGTTCCCTTTAAAAACAAAGGTGACATCTTTTTGTTTGAAGTTTTAATCTCTTTAACGCTCGGCGTGTTTCTCGCGCCGATACTTAGGTCCGTTATTGCCTCAAGGGATTCCTCTCGCCACCTTCATTTGTCAATTTTGGCAACTAGTGACCATTTTCTGTGAACCGTTAAATAGCATTCTCTTCGAAGTGTGAAGATGAGGAAAGTGTTGGTCCGGTCTTCAAAGACTTTCCGAAGAAGGCCACAAAGACCTGGTCACACTTCACGATGTGCTAATGTGAAATGAAAGAGCGCGAGGTCGTCCGAAAAGAAAATAACACATTATCGCTAATAATGAAAAATCAGCCACGTTTAATCAGAGGACGTGGACAGGGGTAGACATTGATGGCGCGTTTACTACCCGCTGTAAAACTGGCTTTGTGTCGAGGGTCGTTTGTTACTTATGAATAAAATGTGGCATTTAAGTATCAAGATGTAGAAAAAGATGTAATTATCACAGGAAAAACTAGTTCTTTTATTCCCCAGTCTTAATGCATCTCGACAACGAAAAGATTTAAGTAGGGGCGCTAAATCCCATTGAAGTCCAGAATAAAGGGGTGGGTACCCTAATTACAGGGCGCAGGGCTACCTTGTTGTCAAAATATGAATTTTGCCGTCTTAATTACCTTTCGAAAAGACTTTCGGATGTTTCGAATTATGAGGGTTGTCTTTTTATTGCAACAAAATTATTCCAAAAGATTTGAGAGTATTGTCATTCCGTTTAATTGGAGACCAGCCATATGTTTCTTGATCTAGCTTGTCGCTTAGTTAAAGGGGAACCATTTTGGGGTTCTGTAATTGAATTATAATTACAATCATTGTCAACATAGAATAATTGAGTGGGTATCAAAAGTCTACATACTTTGGAAGGGGAGTTCGGCCCCCAAAAATTCACTGTTGATCTCGAGGGCTCACTCAGACAATGAACATCCGGGACCTTTCTGATCATGCTTACGCTCGGCTCCTCTTGGATACAGCTAAATCACTTGTTTGCTCAATTATACATTGTCATAATGAAAGTAGTCGAATCTGTACCAAGTCAACCCATGGGACCTCGGCTCTTAATTTACCTTTATTAAATTCTTGGTGTTGGGGAAAATAATAATTTTTAAAAAGAATATTAATTTTCCTGAATACACTGTATGAAAGCGCCTTAAAATAAAAATTGTTAAAACAACCACAAAATATGTGAAAAATGCTTTGAAATTTTCAGTAGTAAATTGTTCAGAATTTTTCATTGTTTATATGAGACGTTAATTGTTTTTAATGAATTTATGTTTGTTTTTGTGTGTGTTTTTTAAATATGAAATCAATTTATGCAAAAACATTCATATTTTGTTTCGAAAAAAAATTGTTGTGTAAACGAAAGCAAGTTATGTCATTGAATTTCCGTAGTTTTGATAGTGATTAGATAAACTTAGTAACCGTAATATGATATATTGCAAACTTCAATTTTTAAAAAAAATGCTTATTGTATAAAAAATAATCTCCAGACGTACCGAACTCTATATACATGTATTTATATAGAATAGAATTTCATTCCTGTGTAAAACGTTTCATGTGTACTAGTAAATCACTCAGATGTCACCTTTTTGAAAAAAATAACTATTCTTAGTGTTTCTGAGACTAGGCATCAGATATCATTATCGTAAATTTAATTTAATTTCTTATAAAATTATAAGCGTTTATTGAACCAACAACCCCTCAAAAACAAAATCAATTCATTTGGTTTATACAGCAATTAAAAGAATTTTAAGACTGGTACTTATCAGTTCTTATTTTTTTTTTTGGGGGGGGGGGGGGTGGTTGGTTGGTTGGTTCCACTGCTCCGAATTAAATAGTAACTAGTATAAATATTTTTTATCTAATAAAATTCAACAATGTTTAAATCTCATTTAATATAAACGTTTAAGTAATTCAGAATTATCATAATAGGGAGTGTTTTTTGTTTTTTTGTTCTTTTGTTTTTTACAGAAAAGGAATGTGTTAAAGAAACAGTTCATAATGCTGTAAGTTCGAAATTTTCCAAGTTGAGTAAAAGGGAGATATTTGTCTGTTGAGATCGTGTGAAGTGTAGTTATGGTGTTACGGTACTACAAACTGGAGTGCTAATGAACATAAGACTCAGTGACCGGAAATTGACCAGAGGCCACAGGACGACCCCGGAACAATTACTGGATAAAACATATTTTTCTGCTTCTCGCCAGCAACATGGGTTTCTCTATTATTAACATTCAAATTGGTTGTCCAAAACGTTAGAAAAATGCAATTGGAGCTAATAAGCCAATGATTCTGTTTCGATCGAGTTGACCCAGTGTCAGCTTGGTCAGTGCAGCAACAATGGCCAAATAAGTCCTAATTGCCGACAAAAATCGTAAATTTCAGCGGTTTTATATTCATACTCCGATAAGAGTTATTTGTGATTGGTTTCCTAAACTTTCTCATCGTTTCAGCGGTCAACCGGTGGCGGCCATACAATATGTCCAAGTTGACCTCTGGCCTTTGGAGCGCGTGACTCTATGGGTGGGAGGTCAAAGATCATTTGCACCGTGACAGCTGCCCCGATCTGAGAGAATCACTTTTGACAGGTTCGGTCCCGCCACGCCGCGTGGACCCTGGTCACTCTGAACACTTTTTATTGAGTCTTTTTTCTTTTCTTAATCCGCAATTTTAAGTTTGCTTTTGAAACTACCGGTACAAAAGATTTTGATTTCTGTGAAAAATAATAAAGCAAATATTTATGCTAATGAATCCCCGGAGAATTTATGCAGCATTTGCAATATTTTTGAAAATGAATATTTTTAAAGATTATTTTTGGAATCACGGTGAAATGTGTTGCAATTCATTTCATTGTCATTGATGGAAAGCTATTATTATATCAATACACCACCATCACAAAGAACTATGTACAAGAAGTCCAATATACTGAAAGAAGCTACTATTGAAATTATTTAAAGTTTTGAATTTTAATATTGGCAAGCATCAGTCCTTCAAGATTATGGCATATAAAAGTTGTAATTCGTTTAAATATTAGAAAAAAATGTTATGATGTGTCAATTCGCATGACTGAATAGTTTTGTCTTTATTCACATGTTTCCATGCATTCGTATTTTATGATTACAAATGTTTGATATTGCATATATTAAAATTTTTTATTTGTCTTCTTTATGATAAATCTCTATTTGCTATAAATAATTTCTGTTCTGTATACAATATCTCTTCCTTGACTTATACAAATGTATAGTATGATATTAATTATCCCTTTTCTACATAATTTCAGTTTACGAAATGTCCGTATTTATTTGTATTTGACAAATAACAAAGGTTGTGGTTATCAGTAGATCAGTTTGGGCTATAGTTTGATTCACAAAGCGGGTCATCTAATTTTGATGATAGAATTCTTGTTAAGAAAAAGAACAGGGGACAATTGGTCGTGTCCGATGACTCAAAATTGCACACTGTTAAATGATATTGAAAATTAATGTTTGATAGGAAGTACATGCAGTAATAGTAGAGATATTTGTATGGTAATAATTTTCGTCCATTTGTGGATAACATTTTTCAACGAAATTAAATCTCGGATAAAAATACAAGGTTGTATGTTTAAATCAGTTATTTATACATTATTTTCGTTTTTTTAACTTTTTATATCAAATGAAAATATCACGATGTGAGTGAAAAATGTAACTTACAAACTAAAAATTATACTATTATAGGATACATAGGGAAAGATGAAATATGAACGATGTAATTACAAGAAAAACCATTAACATGTGTTCATATATTGTAACATTTGACATGGTATTCATATTATAACATTTGACATGGTATTTATATTGTAACATTTGACATGGACTTTATATGGTAATATTTGGCATGGCAGCATATTGTAACATTTGACATGGTATTTATATTGTAATATTTGACATGGTATCATATTGTAACATTTGACATGGTATTCATATTATAACATTTGACATGGTATTTATATTGTAACATTTGACATGGACTTTATATGGTAATATTTGGCATGGCAGCATATTGTAACATTTGACATGGTATTTATATTGTAATATTTGACATGGTATCATATTGTAACATTTGACATAGTATTTATATTGTAACATTTGACATGGTATTTATATTGTAACATTTGACACATGGTATTTATATTGTAACATTTGACATGGTGTCATATTGTAACATTTGACATGGTATCATATCGTAATATTTGACAATATCATATTGTAACATTTGACTTGTATTTATATTGTAACATTTGACATGGTATTTATAAGTAACATTTAACATGGTATTATACTGTAACATTTGACATGATATTTATATTGTAACAATTGACATGGTATTTATATTGTAACATTTGACATGGTACATGTATTTATATTGTAACATTTGACATGGTATTTATATGTAACATTTAACATGGTATCATACTGTAACATTTGACATTATATTTATATTATAACATTTGACATGGTATTTATATGGTAACATTTGAAATAGATACATATTGTAACATTTGACATGATTTCATATTGTAACATTTGACATGATTTCATATTGTAACATTTGACATGATTTCATATTGTAACATTCAATATACTAGTATATATACTAATGCAAGTTAAACATACGAAGCTTTGGGTTTCGGGTTGGAATAAACATAAATGTTTATCATACACATTAACTTATCAAACACATAAATACACTCTAAACATTCTGACAATGGATTCAAATTGATTCTTAAATAAAAAAAAAAAAAACTCTTTACAAGAGAGGAAGGAAAACTCAGGGAAAATACGAAAAAAGAAGTGAAATAAACAGCTAATCTTGTTAATCAAGAAAACATAACCTTTTCCAGAAGAAAAGAGCGGATATCGCATTTATCAAATCTCTTCAGATGAATGAGAAATATCAAAATTCAAACGCGGAAAATTGTTTTTGTCGATATAAAAGTGAAACGAAAATTGGATTTAAAGAAAAAAGTAATTTGAAGGAAACCCGACACTGTGTGAAATTTCGTGTTGGTTTCTGGACCGTTTTCACAACATAATTGTTATTGAGAAACTTAATAAACTTGCAAACTGAGCGAGCGGTAAACAGACAGTGAGTTACATGACTACTCGTATAATTATAGGGGTGTTATAGGGGTGTTTCGTCCCCGATCCGCCGGGGAACGTATGAGCAAATAACCAAACTACGCTTGATGGCGATTATTGTGGGTAGCTGGGGGGATGTCCTGTCAATATCTTAACCTTTTAACTATCGGGAACAAACAAATTCGCCATTGTCATCCCTGCCAAGAAAAACAAACAAGGAAGACAGTTGCTGGTTTGGTTTAAGCAAATACAATGCAAGACAGTGCCACCAAATTGACACGGGAAGATTTCACTTTCTTTGGAAATCATGTATCAATGCTTCAGCAAACACCATACAAAGGAAGCAGCCAAACTGCAGGCAGGTCCCTGGGAAACAGTTAACGGGAAGACGGAAGGGGCGTGTCCCGGTGGTGCAGGGTATAATGGGAATCGGAAGCCAAGACAAGCACTTGTTCCCTGTCAGTTTAATTGCTGACGGATTCGGGTGTTGTAACTAATTCTAACGACACACAAGATGGTCAATCTATCTGTTGTGTGTGTTCCGTATTTGTCGTTTTTCTTCACCGGATATTGAGAGATCGAATTGTAAACAAGACAGATGACATTTTTACACAATGAGTTTGTTTTCTGTACACAGACATTGACAAAAATAGTTTCATGAACATGTGGTTTTCTCAAGGGGTCACCCCTGACATAATTTTTGAAAGAGTCAAATGAATCGCTTAATCTTACTTTTAAAAAGTACATTTTTCCTTGTTAGTTTTGAAAATAAAACCATGACAAGATTAAGGTTTGAAAATATAAGATTTTTTAAAAATTTAGTTAAGCATAGGAAATGTCCAGAGAGAAAGATTATGTGATTCAGATGGAGACACAAACAGGTGTAATTAGTGTCATGTAAGATTGTTAATGAATTAATGATTTTGTCCTAATTTTATCATAGGTTGAAATTTATAAATATCCTTCGTATTTTTCAGAGTTTCTGGTGAGCGAAATTTGAGGAGGGGGTAAAGTTTTCGGTTATGGAATTATTGGTTGATTATATGTACCTGTAAATTATAAAATTAATAAAAATCTGAGCCATCAAATTTTAAGTTACGAAGTATATTTTACACGTTTATGACTGGTAGAAATAAGTATTTCTTGCTGCATACTGAATAACTTGTAAAAAAAAATGTGAAAAGCAATAAAAGCGGGAAAAAAAATTACATTTGATGACTAAGACAACTCTAGGAATGTTGCAACTGTTTATCGGTGTAACACCTACATACTCGGGGTGTGAGGGATCGATTTATCCTTAACAGGGGCATCCCCCACAATAGACCAAAGGACCATTAACATTCTTGTGCGGTTTGAAAACAAATTCAAAACAATATATTATTGTGGGGTCTCCCCAGAGATTGTTGACTTTTTGTCTGAGTAGTAGAGATAATTAAATTTTATGGACAGTTAGAAGGTACTTTCTTCTTTGCTTCTTTTCAATAGAGAGTAAAAGGTTGGTAAACTAAGAGACAGCGAGATTTAGCGCAAAAATTATCAGGATAACTTGAAATTGAATTTCAAAGGAGTATTGCAGTGGTGGAGAGAATGCAACATTTGTCTAGTTAAGTAGACAGTTATCTGTGTTGACCTACCAATAACACTGATTAAAGGGTACGGTCTGGAAACATGCAATCACCGAAAATTGATATAATGCATGCATGTAGCAGATTTTTCATTGAAACTAAATGTTTAAAATAAAGAATTGGTATAAATCAAGACACGCATGCAATTGGTTAAATATCTAAACCTTTAACCCACATCTCACAACTCATTCAAAATTTATTAGAGTCAAGCTTGTATTCAAGCAGTCATTGTTCAGCAAGACGCTTAAAGTATATTCCACAAATATAGTAACAAAAATAAAAGGCTATTGTATGTATACTTTCCAAGATCTGGAATTGGAGAGGATCTTGCACCTAAAAGTCTTGGTCATACACTTGGTTTTTCCGGATGATGCTTCCTGTGAAAATACTAAATCATTAACCTTAATAAATAAATGACCTTCAATCGAAGCAATCATGAATGAAACATACCATAAGTATCCTATAGACGACAAAGCTCGATTCTGTGCAAACATTTGCGTTCATTTTAATATATGTGGTCCTTGTATGATTCTTTACTTGGCATGCATTAATTTTGAAACAATTATTTCGTTTGTGTTCAACCTCTCCTCATGTGCAATATTGTTTTTATTGACTACATATAGATTGATCTGGCTTGCTGTACGAATGTAACGAAGTGTCCTTTCCGATATATTTCATTTTATCAAATAAAATATACAACATGAGTAGTCATGTTGATTATTTTATTTGATAAAATGAAATATATCGGAAAGGACAGAAGCCTTTGCGGTCCGTTTGCTAGGTGAAATTAAAACCTTTTTTAAAAGACCATTGGCGGTAAGCACATGGTCCTTAATTTTTCCAACGTGTTAACCTTGAAATATGTTTAGATTTTACATCACTTCATTAAAATCAAAATTGCGATCGAACACGCAGATATTGCATCTATCGTTCTGTGTATTCTAATTATGAAGGACATTGATATCAAGTAAGTTTACTTTTCTTGATATTTAATACAGGTGTAAACTTTCTCAATGTAGTAGGCGGAGAATCTATTAGAAAAAAATCTTTCTGAATTTAGTGTAATTTAGTGTAATTCTGACGGAATGAAACATTATCGATTGGATTATATCTCGTGTACTTCTAACCAACTTTCCCGTTTTGGCGCGCGTCCTTTGAGCGCCATTGTTCTGGGGGGAGGTTCAGACCCGGTCCTCTACTCAGCCAAGTCTTCTCTTCAACTTTTTGATTTCTATTTCATTTTTCTCATTTTTCTTTGTCCAATATTACAAAGTATCTCCCCAAGGTGTAAACATATTGTAAATATGAAGCAAAAAGTCGCCGAGGTGGGCAGGCCGAACAATAAGTCTGGGTTTCTTCTACTGCGGAGGCCATATGATTGTGTATATTATGTTGCACAGCCGGGTCTTCTATTGTGTGCGAAGACTCTGGGTGGGCAGGGAGTGGAAAATGTTCTCCCCCTTCAGGGGTGCGCGAGAGTAAAGAACAAGCGTCTCATCCCCGAACCCGACTTGGATACAGAACGCCGACCGAAACAATGGAAAACTGCGGCGCTCTTGTTTGGGTCGAGAGGTTTGAACCTTAACTAATAGGAAGGGGAATATTCTCCGTACAGTTCAAGATTTCATAGAGAATTAAGGCCATGACAGGACGGTTTTTGAGCTAGACAGGTTTTATGAAGTGCTGTTGTATCAGGATAAAATGGGTTCATAAAAAATTCAATATGCATCTCTACAATGCCTAATATCTATGCCATTGCCACAGCGGCATTTTGCAACCGTTTAAGCAGAGACATAAATAACTGTTATTTATGTCTCTGGTTTAAGATACATTTTTTTTAAAATCCTAATATGACAAATGATATATTGTCCTAAGATTTTATAAGATAGTTACCTCTATGCTAGTAATTATCTGTAAGAAAAGCAATGATATCGACAGATAATAAAAAATCTTTCAGGGTTTTTAGATTTCCAATGGACATAATATGTTTTTACACGGAAAGACTACTTAAGATAAAATTTGGAAGCGCTTTTTGTAGTGAGATTCTAAAATCTACGGATTTTTTTAATTTCCCACAGAAAAACAACTGATACAAATATAAATTCTTTGAGAAATTTTATCCGGTAGGTAAAATTACCGCATGAGGTTTTCAAAAACTTTTAGAAAATCCTACAGTAACTTTGAATATCGTAGAAGATATCCTACATGATGCATAGGGAACTTATTTGATGTTCATATTTGGATAAATTTTCCCACTGACAAGTGGGATATCTAACAAGGCAAGGCAGGCACGTAGCATCGGGGGAGGGGGGCGAGGGGGCTTCCCCCCCCCACCCACCCCACACACACACACTTTTTGTCGCAGCAAAGATTTTTCTTAAATTTAGATATTAAAAAAGTGAATTATCAAGGAGTTGCCACCCCCTCCCCTTTTTTTGGGGGGGGGGGCATGTGAAAAATTGAAGTAAAAATAAGAAAACAAATAGTGAAATTGATATTATAAATATTCTACGCCCCACGCCCCACCTCCCAACCCCACCTACGGATTAGGATTTTAATGATTTCGGGAAGATGGTTTTTTTTTGTTGCTTGTCAAAATTTTTTGGATGATTCTGACCCCCCCCCCCCCCCCCTTGATGCCCCCCCCCCCCTTTTAAAAAACGATGATTCGTGCCTGCAAGGGTGTATGTCGTAACATACGTGATTTTTTTTTTGGACAATGTTGTTTAGAAGGATGTAAAAATGTCCAATCATTGTCCAGCAATATGACAAAATTTAATAATTTTGATAAGAATTTAAAAAAAATTATATGAATGTAACTTAGGTCACCTAAGGTCAACAATCAATCAATCACAATATGCATTTAGTAAACCAAAGAATACCTCTTTTTTGAATGTTTATTGGTTTAAAAATATCAAGAGAATAAATATTTTCAATCATTTGATGAAAATTGAAATGGTAACATACTAGTATCTGTACACGTAACTTAAGTGACACGTACATGTAACGTAACGTGGCCACAGTGACACGGATGTTGCATGTATATGTACTAGCTTATGAAAACGATCATCGTACAACGTTAAAAATAACTGTAAAAAGTTTATTTATTTTTTTGGAACATCAAACCAAGTGTATTTGTTTAATGGACATTTTTTTTTTTAGAAAAATCATATATCTTTATAGAAACCAGTGGAACCAGTGAATTTCAACATAACAATCTTTTTCTACAAAATTAAATAAAATCACAACTGAGGCTTTATAAACTTTTTAACAAGGTTTAAAATCTGATTTGTAGCATTTCGCCGAGTGTAGAAACGCTCTTTAACACAACACTTTACAGTTTAAAAAAAATAAATAAATAAGCCGAGGGTCATACGCCGGATTGCGACAGCTATCTCCTGTCGCGTGCATTCAAGAGGGTGGAGCTGCCTGGAGGGGGAAAGTCTCGCCTGATCTCGTGGCGACGCGAGATCTCTCTCCATTGTCCGGTACTAAGGTCAAGTTTCTCTTGAAGCTGGATCGTCCTTCTTCGGTCTTCTCCGAGCTCTGTGAGATATGATACGGTTTTAATATTTACGACTTTTAATTTGAAATGCACCATTCGTCATCTTTTGTACCGGGTGATGAAAAAATTGTCAATTTCCGTGGGATTATAAATATTTAACTATCATTTGCATGCCGCGAACAATACACGTAGCACTTGGTGGAACATTTATCAAACCAGAAATCTTTTCTTATGACTTCGAACTCACCTTTTGTCCGAGACGACCGTAATATTGGCTAATCCTGACCGAGCAACCTTAAAACATTCTAATGACAATTAAAATGACCATTCTTCAAGTTATCCTTAGAAAACTCTCATTTATCATCTATTATTACGATTTTTTTATTAATTTTTTCTTTGCTGGTAATGTTGTCGTAAACTTCTAACCTTTCCCAAAATCTTCTATTCTTTACAGATTTTCAAAGAGAAAAAAAGGAAATAAGGAAGATTTATTGTGAACACCCATGCCCATTCAGTGATATGCATTGACAATACAGTCAAAAGATGTGTTGTCCCCGGCCTTCTGTTCATCATTTGGGGCTCGCTAATTGCCATGGATTCAAGGCTGTTTTTAAACTGCTTGATAAATTGTTCCATTCTATGCGATGCATCTTCCCATGCAAAGATATTTCAACTCAAATAGAAATTAAACGATCACATATTGGTTCTCAACATTGAACATAGCTCAACATTTGGGCAATTTGAAACTACGGTCACAAACGCGAGAACTCCCATTCACCGCGGGACTACCGAAAACAAAGGGAGATTACTCTACAGGAGAACCATTCTAGAGATTTGGTAGAAATCCCTTCTCTTGATAGTGGTGGTTATCCCAGCATGAGGCCTCGTTTTGAGTTTTGATTATCTTAAATTAAAGTCTTAGGAAAAGGTATTTGCAAATTCAAACGACATTTGTAAATAAAAAGGACACAAAATGAATGTTTAATTGAATTGAAATTGATACAGGTGAAATCGTAAATGATAATAATTAACAAGTGTTGATGGAGTGATTTTCAGGGGTAGTTAACATCGGGTTCGGTGCATTCCGGGGTGGACACGGCTCTCCTTATGTCATGCCAAAGCGTGCTCATCAATATACACATTATTTTTAAGACGTGAATCAGCAAACGGAATTAATTTAAAACTATGTAAGTTTAATATCAATCATAAGATGGATTCACAATGAATTGTTAGTGTAAGTAAAGTAAAGCCTTTAATCGAATGAACATATAAATAATGCGTCATGAAATTAACATACTGTGATACATACCAGTTCACAGTCCATGATTTGTTTTAGCATTAATGAGTAAAGCTCTTTGAATCATATGCGAAATGCTTTTCTCGAAACGATTCCAATCTCCTAGAGGTTTTGGATATACAATGTATGTTCAATTGCTATGAATTACATGTACAATGGTGTACTTATCTTGTCAGAAGGTTGATTTGAGTTAAAAAAAAAAAATAATAACGTGGATTTGGTTTTTTCTCTCATTAAAATTATTTTTTTTTTCGTTCACGTAAAATAACAATTTGCAAATTGAACCTTTTTTAATTCTTATAAATTATTAGATGTCTTCTCATGCTTCTTTTATACCAACAGTTCAAAAACACTCGCTGCTTTGTGCGTCTGACCGCACAATAAAGCTTTGGTGCTTACTTTGGAAATAAAACTGCCCAATGGTTTTGGGTTTCTTAAGTTGATAGAGTTTAATGAATCTAACAAGATGAATCTGCATGCGTCTGCCTGACTTAAAGAACACGTGACCCGTCGCGGGGCCGCTTCAGTCATTGGTGAGTATGGGACATCAGATCCGGTTACAAACAGGTGCGCGGGTATCTTGGAATTTTTACCCCCCAAAAATGCAAACTTCTGAAAACAAAATAATTACAAGTTTTTCTTCACACGTTCCTGAAATACTTTTCCTCACATAACAAACTACTAAATATACCAGATGTAAAATATACATTATAGTTTTTTTGTTAACCGTTAATATTTATTTAATTTTTTCTCTTAGTTTTGCAGCTTAAAGAATGTTTTCATTTGACAAATTCAAATTTCTAAAATATGCAGTTTAATTGCTATTTTGCAAGTTACGAGATATAAATCATGCGATTACCAGTTAAACTTTAGGCATAAACGTCTTTGCAAGCAATGCTCAATGGCTAGCGACTTGTGGTAGCAAGTCGGTGATTTGAACTCTTTTGTGTCCTAATGGTCGGACTAATGGATATATGAAATCTATCCACAAAAAATAATTGCGGGAGTTAAGCGTGTGCTTTAACGTCATTTCAGTGATAATTCAGCCAAATGACGTAAGTACATGTATGTCTCATTATCACGTAGCGTCATAATATTCATTTGCCACATTCATGAATTTATTTCAATCTAAACACCATCGTACAATGGTACACAGAGATTATAATGATACAATATATGATATTTCTTACTAATAAACATCACATGCGTAAGAGAGAGGGTGAGAGAGAGAGAGAGAGAGAGAGAGAGAGAGAGAGAGAGAGAGAGAGAGAGAGAGAGAGAGAGAGAGAGAATAAAGCGTGTAAAAGATACAAATGTGAAGTATGGGTGTTCTAACCTGGGGAGCATTTTGTATTTATTTTTCTAATAAAAGCGCATGATTTCCTCAAAGAACAGTGTTTTGTATTAGACATTATTAATTTAAAACTAATAGCATTTTTTATTTTGATATTTGTATTTGATAAACATCGCAAAAGACGATCTATACGTATGTAGCATTCACTTCGTGTTAGATCTTAAACTATTAGTATTGCTCAACTGAATTTTTCGATGAATCTCTTTTCGGATTTTCAAAAGGCTAAAGTCAACTGCGTCCTCTCTCTCTCTCTCTCTCTCTCTCTCTCTCTCTCTCTCTCTCTCTCTCTCTCTCTCTCCAGTTGATCTTATCCACAGATTACGCCAGTGTCTCTCAGCAAGTAAGCATTAACGACCCCCTTGGACCTTTTACCTGGCATTAACCCATAAAATCCATCACTGACCATTTTTACAGCGCAGGTGGACAGGAACACCGTACTTGTTATATCTAGCACGTGATTGCAATCGCCTCCATGTCAATTTGTTTTCCTGGTCCAGATAGGTATCTCCGTCGTCCGGAGTGTTACACGATACCTCTTCTATTATCTATACAATTTGTTGGGTAGAATTTCAAATGATTCCGTGCAAGCATGAACTGAATAAATTTGACTTCATTTGCCTTATCTGAAGACCCCTAAAAGACCTTAATTTGCAAAAATTAGATTGTTTCGTTGATCTCCATGAGTTATCTTCCCCAGGATTTTTAATATTAGCATTGATATTTTAGTTTTATGCCGATATTCCCTCGCCGTTATTTGGTCAAAAAGAGCTAAAGCCAAATGAATGAAGTGTCATTATTTTGAGGTACGTTCGTGTCATGAAGCAATCAAAGAAATGGTAGGCATCACAGAGATTTATTGTACTTCGTCATTTGGAGTGCATTTGTGGAAACCCGAAAAAAAATCTTCCACCCACACTCCCTTCTATAAAAAGATTATTTTGAAAAAGATTTAAAAGAACAAGTCTATTGTTAGCTACGTTTGATAATTTTTTTTTTAAAAAAAAGGATTTTAAAAGAATTCGTCTTTTGTTAGTAACATTTGATTATATTTAAACGGTTTTAAAATAACAACTCTATTGTTAGTCACATCTGCACTTTGATAACGCACGAGCACATTGTGTCTATACACAGTCCAATAGGGTATTGACGTCAAAGCTTATCTCTCGCTCAAAAGTCAAATGTTTCTTTTAAAATAAGCATGCTAGGTCAAACATAGGCCATTGGTGGTAACAGAGGGTTGCTCAAAATGCACGACATTTCTGATATGGAACATCATATTCATGTTTTTGGGTATCTGCACGTGCTGTGCAATTATGAATGAGTCAAGGGTGTTTCCGAAATACTCATCGCGTGAATTCTTCCTCGGTTTCGTCACCATGGCCCACAGAGTTCGGAGGAGTGGGAAGGCTATGTAGGTGACAATTGTAGCTCGTTAATGACGGATTATTTCACCCAGCCTAGCTCTATATACCTGCACGTGTAGAAGCATGCTGAGGAATTGTAGCAGCATATTTCATTGAAGAAGCGGGGGATGGGATGGTCGTAACCCCTCGGCCAAACATTCAACTCCCGTCTGATGCATTAATTCTAGTGTAGAATTGTCGCCTTGGGCTTTGATCTCGGTCGTTAAATTACTGTCAGCAATCTGTTTAGTTGTAATTTGAATATTTAATATATTTTGATAGAAAAGGGGGAGTGTAGCAATGAAGAACCTTTAGAAAATAAAGTTTTATAAGATGATAAATGACGATTGCTGGTAAGATTGCGATCTCTTAAGTTTGATTCTCTGGTCTGCGATAAAAATGAGCATTATTCCTTAAATACTAATGACAATATCTTTCTATATCGTATCGGCCATCAGCAGGTCGATTTTGTGGGATTTTTACGATTTCGTTGATGGATTTGGGTAAACCTTTTGGAACGCACTGTCATTGTTCAGTGGAGCCAATGCACCTCGTGAGGGGTGAGTCTACACGACGTCACCCCATAGAGCCAAGTCAAAAGATGTCGCAAATTCAAAAGAATTCTAAAGCTAACACAATGTAGAAGAGCACGCCCGATGCGCATATTTGCAACAGAAACTGACCAAACATAAAAATAAAGGAAATTGCCAACTGCATAAAATATTGCTTCAATGTATAAAAAAAATATTGCTTCAATGCTTTTTGCATAAAAACCAAAAGTGGCCAGCTATGAATGGGATAATGGCGTATTGTTGTGCATTTTATAGGTGACCTGACGTGCCCCAAATAATGTGGATTTTTTACACCGAAAAACCCTCCAAACTCTATCAGCATTCACTCTAGGAGTAACTAATAAGCATTGAATTTAAAAGACAAAGTCAGTCAGTCGTATTGTAATCTGCCATATTTCTGCAGGTTCAATTCTGACGGTTTAAAACCCGTTTTCCCTTCAGAAAAAGGGAGGGAAAAGGTAGTTTTATTAGTTGTATATGCTTGTCTTGTGTTTTATAAACATTTTTTAGGATATCATTATAATCTAATAATACCGAGTTCATAGATGTTATCTTAGAAAATTGTCGCGGTTATTTATATCCAACCGAGTTTTCCTTAGTTTTTCCTCTTGCTTTTATAAGTTCTAAGTTTCAAAATTACAGAGTTTCATATTAGTGTCTTATTACCCCTCTTAAACGAGAGACAAAACATTTCAGACATTGATTCTGTCAAATAGGTATATCATTTTACTGTAAAACGGCTTGGGAAACCCTAACCCTCTAATTTGAAAACAGATAGGTCTTTTAAGATAAACGGTTTATAATATCCGTTTTTCACATTTGTTCGCCAAATGAACCTTATGTCCCAAGTTTCTGTCAAAAATTCCTCATATCAAATAAAAAGATGAAAGAGCTCTCTCTCTCTCTCTCTCTCTCTCTCTCTCTCTCTCTCTCTCTCTCTCTCTCTCTCTCTCTTTATGGTTCCCAAAAAACAGTATAAATTATGCTAACTGTACAAAAAAGTAACTTGAATAATGATTTTGAAATAAAAATATAGATAGAATCTTTTTAATATTTAATTATATATTAAATGTAAAGAAATTTTGATTTGTTATGCACTTGATTTCAACTGCGAAGATATTTCCTACATATGAAATTTACTTCTAAATAAGAAATAAACACGTAAGTGAACGCTACATGGTTAACAGATTTTAATGAAGTTCTTTATTTGAGTATACAATGTATATTCAATATCTTATAATTGACCTAGAAAAAAAGTATGATTTGTTTAATATCGCTATTTTGTTTTTGTTTTTTGGTTTTTTTTTTTTTTACATCAAATCAAAGCTAAAATCTCAATACTATAATGATACCCTATTTGGTAGAATTGGTTCGTCTAAACCCACGTGCATTATTGGAGTGGGACAGATCGCCACAGTGGTTAAACAGATAAGGCTGATAGCATCGTCCTATTCTCATCTGATATCCATTAATACATAAAAAGTTTCCAAGTTCAATTTCTTTGCCTTCTTGTAAACATTTAAACAAGCGATGAAAAAGATTATCGCGCCATTACAGAGCAGACGAGCCGCTGGATGGTTTTCTTTCAGCGTTAGCAGATGGATGAAGGTCGGGCTCGGCGTACGCATTGTCTAACGAACAATAGCGAACATCTCTTCTCCTTCGCACTATCACATCTCTCTTCTTTCCCACGAATCTACACAAAGACCGAATTCAACAAAATATAATAGTCAAATCTGTGACTTAAAACAACATGTTGCTCAAATCTACAAGTGGGTTTTCTTATGTCACAATGGAGTCTTCTGAAGAGGCATGAATGGCTAGGCCCCAGACAGCCGATTGGTCTCGCGTCAGCTCATCCATTACAATTTTCTTTTCTTTTACTTGAGGCGTAAATTTCTTCATTAGTGGTATTGATTTCGTCTTTTGAATCCACGGAAAACATCGACCCCTTTAAATTCTATGTCAGTCTCCTTGACTTACTAACTTTTCAAAATCACCAAAGACTATAGAAAACCATATCATCAAAATTGGATGGGATATCATAAATGTCTGTAAATGCTCGAAATTTAATGCAATAAAAAACTGTAAGCTTGCTTTTGATGAACCGCTATCTCAGTTTGCAAAAGAGGAGCACAATAATTAAATTTTAAATATGTATTAAAGGAGAAACAAAATGCGAGGCTAATGGTTTTTTTTTTTTTTTTTTTACAAGTTGATCATGAAAAGCCAATATAAAAAATCTTTGGAAAGGAAATCTTACATGAAGACCAGCCATGTCAAGTGATTTTTGAAGTTCTTATTGTGAGATGGAAGTGCAGTACTTGAGAAGTGAACAAGGACATGTGGCATGAGGATGGCTTTTAGAGCTGATATGTGTCTGTGTGATAAAACTGAACTTAGTTTATCATAAGAAGAGTTCTTCTTCCCTTTTTTTTGGAAAACAAATTGCATTACGTAATGTTTACTTGACATTTCTGACACACTTCCATTTATAATTGTAATATTATTAAATTATTTTTGTTTGATTATAATATGTATATCATATTATTTAAGGAATTACAATTCTAAAAATTTAAAAAAAACAAACAAACAAATTTGGATTTCCATACTAAACCCCTTAAGGAAGGATACTACTTATAGATATTCCTTGACTCTAGATTATTTAGGACCCAGAGCAAATTTCTATACCTCTCTGGTCTTAATTAAATATTTCAATCCCTATCAATGTGGCTATCAGATCTTTTTTTTTTCATGGACAGGACAGGTGGGGAAAGAGGTTGGAATTCCTACGATTTTGTGGTTTTTGTTAGGAGCCCGAGCCCGAAGTGACGTGAGATGGACAGCGAGTAATAATGCATTGTGTGGTAAGCTTTGATCCTGAGGACTATTGTTGATTCCTCAGAGTATCGGAGTGAGAACCCGGATTTAAATCCATTATCTTTAATAGAGACCACAAATTGAAAACGTCTCAATTTCTTTGGTCAAGTATTGTCTCAGGAGAAGTAACTCTGCCAACAGAACACTATATAAAAGGACTGGGGGATCTAATTCGATACTATGAATTTTTTTTTTGTAAGCTTAAGAAGGCTGGATGGCTGTGACCATTTGTAGACTATAATATATTTCTCCTGAAGAAAAAAAGAGCTCTGTATAAAGATATAGGTAAACAATCAAATTTTAAAGTTAAACTCAAATGGATTTTCTCTTTACTTAATATAAGTTTATAGCAGTGAGCTGAAGAAATATTTTTTTCCTTATTTTTAGCGTAGATTTGATAGAAATTTTGTTGACCACTCAGCATCCTTAGTGCGTTTTGTTCAAGCATTTCATTGTTTGTTTATAATATATGGACATGTAAACAAATTCTAATGTTGCTTAGAATATTGACCTGCGTAAAAACCCTTTGTTGGAGTTCTGCTTTATTTTAAAGTTAACGATATATGTATCAAGTCAAAACTTAACAGCGTTTTGTCACATCGTTAATGAAATGACGATATTGCAATGAATTAACATGCACGGAACATGGTTGTAGTATAGAGTTACTTGGCTTGCAATTTCAATAGGCGAAACAAAACTGCAAATTACGTGAAGAATGTACGTAAATAGTCGTCAGAGAGCTTTAGGGACGCTATAGGACACACTCCAACTCAGACATCACTCTCCTTAAATAAATATTTACTTAGGTCATATATCATCAATCCTCAGATACTTCCACCCGAGCGAGCCCAACTGACAGAATCCACCTGTAAACCACGTTACATTTCTCCTGGTCCAAAAGAACAGCTAAACAATATCTGGAACCCCCGGCAAATCAGCATATTCAATTCCAATAATGATGCAACTGTCCAAACCAAAGCCGTATTGAGAATCAGTGCAATGTGAAATTCGACGGAGAGATTCCTCGGTCTCCCTCGGCTAATATTTCCATTTTGTCACATTTCGACAAAGGAAAATAAATTAGGTGTGTTTGGCTGTGTAAAGATTGAAATCCCTGGACGGAGTCGGATCATCCGGTATTCATTAGGCCTAATGAGGGGAACTGAAGCTTGGGTTGTCCCGGAGAGAAGCAGTAAGCAATAAATAGTCATCTCCCACTGACTCCGGCCAGAAAAGTCATATTTGGTGGGAAATGTAAATTTGAAAGAAAGTTATTCGATGTAAAATCAATTAAAGTTCGCTTGATTTCAGCAGATACAATATCAAATTCCCAGGTTTTTATAGAAGACGATTCCCAGGGGAGTCGCGTATTGACCGTCTGAATTGAGTTCTTGCGTTCAACGAGTGTACCCAAAAACATGAACCCCGGGTGCCGGGTTCAGGTTCCGTATTCATTGCTGTGGGTTTGTCTGTTTCCGTAGACCCTGCTTCCTCAGATTGACTATGGTTCAACCTTTGTTCGTGATCAGAGAAATTTATCTTATCGGAAATTTTCTGAGTCACAGCGTTTAATTCATTAAAAGATCAGTTTCGTACATTTTATAGTGTGACTAACGTTATAAAGGTGTTTATTTCAGGAGAGTGTTTCAAATAAACAAGAGGGTGCGCAACATCCTTTTTTTTTTTTTTAAATAAAAGACAATGTCTTTCTAGGCCGGGTGTGCTAGATGTTATGAATCACCCAAAGTTTTCATAAACAACGACTTTTTACAGGCTTTTATAACAGATGATTATTATTAAAAGTAAACTTGCCAGTCTCCGGTTTAAAAGGGTAGTTAAAATGATATCTGTGACGAATTATTCAGTGAAAGCTTTTAAGTCCACGATTAGGTCCATCAGGGTCCGTCGACTGACCATCCAGACCGGCGCCAGATCGTTACCAAGGAAGTCTCGCGCCGCGCACGGCTATCGTCTGCAAGTCGTTTCGTTGAAAACGCGGACTCCAGATTGAATCAAAGTCTAATGAATTTTATTGAGATGTGCATTAAATTTAAGAAGTTTAATCGTTAAAAGATGAATCTTCTAAATCCGGGGTTACATTTCATTTTTTCTTAAATGTTGGCTTTATGACTCGGGGGAAACTACAGACAAATTATTACTAATATCTGATTGAAGTCGGCATTAGCGTCGATTTTTATTCAGGAATTAGGGTATAAACTCGTCCTCACTATAATTTCACACGATGCCAGAGAAGATATGGACATGAGTGAAATGGAGAAAACATAATAAACAGCTCGTCGAAAGAATAATTCCTAGGAAGAAATCAAATCCCAGACTCCCGTACACAACAAAATATAATCCCCTCCAATAAGTGCCTATTGTCAGGGATGGGATGGTGGCGTACAAACTTGATCTATATGTCTCCAGATACATGCACATTTGCTTACATTAAATGTTGATTCGACTTATTACATTTGTGTATCCCAAAATGAAACCTTTCCCCGCCCCACTTTAGGACTCTTAACATTTTACATTCTATAGTATCTTTAGTGATGTCGCTAAATTGCACGTTTCTATTGCCCATATGAGTTGATTCTTTCTCATTTGTGATACAGTGTAGTGTTAACCAATTTATTTTGTTAGTTTGGACATGACAACACATGACCACTCTTGTTATCGATGCTGATTGTGTGTTTTTGTATACTTATAGTCATTTTAACGTCTAGATGGTTTAAGTACTTGACGTCTAGATGGTCTAGGTTCTTGACGTTCCTGTTGTTGCATTCTGGTCTATGTAATTTGTTGTTCCCGAGTTTTTTACGGCAGTTTTATGTAAGGGTATTGCATCTCGGAGTCTCTTTTGTTGCGTTTGACGTTTTTTGTACTCGCTGCTGCAGTCCCTTTTCTCTGTGGTTCGTTTTACGGTGGTATACCAACACCTCATCAATCTGTGGTTCGTTTTACGGTGGTATACCAACACCTCCGTTGTTTACGGCGGTGCTTCGTTTTGTATGCTAGAACTTATGGTATATTGCAACCCAATGTTGTTATAACCATTATTGTTGTCGATGTTGAAGTGAAAAAAAAAATCCATAACATCGTTTAAGTTGAGGTATTACATGGTAAATGTTGTTTTATATATTGCCGTTGTTGTTCGGGCTGGTCTCTTTGGTACACATTATTATGTGGTGCCGGTAGTTGTTGGCACGAGATGTATAAGACACTGCTGTTTTAGTAGTCACTGTTCTTGTTCTTGTTCCTTTGAATGGAAATATGAATTGCCTTGGTTTTGGCATTGGGATGGCACAACAGAGAAAAGACAATCTTATGTTGTCGTTGTTGTTGTTGTTGTTATTAGTGTAGGATGCTGTTGTTGTTATTGGTGTAGGATGCTGTTGTTGTTATTGGTGTAGGATGCTGTTGTTGTTATTGGTGTAGGATGCTGTTGTTGTGTAGGATGCTGGGCGGGTTGAATGGTGCGACGAGTTTTATCTTCTTGATGTCGTTTGGTAAACTGATTTCAAGTTGTTTTGTGTCCATATTTTAGCTGTTGTTGTATTTAGTATTGTATATTGTATTGATTTACAATCGAAAAGTCAAAGTGTCGATAAGTAAAATACGCTTGTATATTGTGTTTGCAAGAATTTGAATGCCAAGTAATTTGATGAAAAAAATATTTCTGTGATACTAGAATTATGATTTATTTAGACATTTACCCATTTTCCTACATAAAAATGTATTTAATTCGTGCATTGCTTTTTTTTTTTTTTTAAATTAAATATTTTAAATATTTAAATCAATATTTTTAGATAACTTACACATGTTCAATGTCCGATGGTTACCAATGTCACTGGAAACGGAATTACGCTAAAAATATACAATTGTAAATTTGGATCAATTTTCCCTCTACGCATTCCAATTGGTATTTAAAATTACTTTTTTCAGATGTCTATTAGATGTATCTGCTTTCAATTGTGTTTCTTTTCCTTCAACCGTCATACATGTTAATTTAAAATCTTCACTGTATATGGCGGAATCAAATACTTGGTTTTACTTTCCACGTTTTTCTTGAAGTTCACATTTTAGGAAAGCCTATATTCATTCTTCCTTATTTTTAATTGGTCTCTACACAGAGGTTCTCCACTTTTTCGGTGGTACAAGCATGCCTAGGTGCTGTGAATCGATCTTTCCCTATCGGTGACAGGCCCAAGGCGTTCGCGAATCAGACCTGGCATTGACAGCCATGTATACCCGTTATCTCATTAGAACAGGTAGTAGGGGACAATCAATATACCTGGACCTATATATCTACCTGTCCCGCTATTTAGCGGTTCTGAGAACCGCGGGGTAGCTACTATAACAGGCCTTATCTGTCAATAGATAGGTAGCTTATGTAAGTCCCCTTACCATGCCGTGAAAACCTAAAAGGACAACGATTGAGGGCTTGATATGGGAGAAAATGCTTTATTTTCCTTGTTCAAGTCTATAAATAAAATAGAAAAAATAATCTTGCACAAGAAATGCAACCCTGGCGCAAGAGAAACAGGAAACTTTGTTAGGGTTATATGGTAAAAGCTTGATGTGCGATATCGACCAGGAAAGAAATACACTTCTTACCAGGAATGCCAACACTTAGAAAACAACTCTTTCCTTTTTCCATTTGGGCGTATTCAAAAAAGGCCATTGTTTGTTTTCATCCGGCTATGATTCGTCAAATTCACACGTGTGCATGCTTTAACATACTCTTTAAATTACCCCCTTTAATCTCTCAGGAAAACAAGGTCTGATGTTGAGATTTTTAAAATCTTTCATCCAGATTTTTGGGGTGGTAATCTTTTCTATTATAGGTCTATCGAGATACGGTAGGTACACAGTGTACGACAAAGGGCTAATTGTTCCCTAATAAAAACACACGGCTCTGATGAAAATCTAGGACCCACTTTGTTTTCTATTTCATATACGTAAGTGAAAAAGAAAAGCTATACATTGCTTTGTATAGCCCGGGGATAATGTAAGTCTACATAAAAGTTTGTAATTTCGCTCGGCGTGAAGATGGGACCAGACCTGTTCGATCGGGGAGCCGTCATTGGCTGCAGTACACACTCATGAGGTCACTCGGAGCGCCGACCTGTTGGTTCTAGGTAGGCTGCGCTGATTTATGGCTAATCTTACAAATTCGCGTGCCAGACAGCTAATCAGGGAGGCCTTCGCGTGACGAGCTTAGTTGTCGGTGGGACCAACTCGTGTCAGTGCTAGAAAACACATCACACCGAACAGACATGGATGTACAGGAGTATTAGCAATTAACGATTAATTCTTAATTATAAACCCATCACCTGATCATGGCACCCACGGAGTCCAAGGATGAAGTGAAAAAAGAAACCGTCCACAGTTCGACGGGGTCACCAAAGAGAAGGGTAAGTGGTTTTGATATCTATATGTACAGATGTACGGAGAGTCGTACGTTCACTCGTCTGCTTATTTACTGCGACTTTTTTTTTTCACCTGTGTTACGTTCATTTCATTTGACAGGCAAAATTACTGTTTTGTTTACATCTATAAATTTACCATATCATGTCAACACCGTTCTGTTAATGAAAAATAAATCAGTCTAATATGGGTCAAATAGTTCGTTATTTCCCCCTCTTAAAATGTCTTTTCCTTTTTTTATCTTTCTAAATATTCATCTTAGAAGAAACAAATTCAAATTAAAAGATAAACGATCGGACCATCCATTACTGATACTAATCGCTTCGTGTCGTAACGTCATCTGCCTTGCTCGGTTCATTTAATTCGTAACGGCTTTATGTGATTTACTGTAATAACAGTGGTCAGCGCGGCGCGGGTACCCAAAAATGTGATGACGTCATAGCACGAGACCGTCGCGAGCACCCAAAACCTTTTCATGAAACTTTGTTTTAGGCGGAAACAATAACATTCCTGAGTATTATTCCCTTCTCAATCGCCATATAAGTTTGGCATGGCGTTACTAATCCGGGGCGATCGTCCTCTAATCCTCGGGTTAAGATCAATGGATAATATTACAGATTAGGATTACGACTGGAGATTCGTGACATGGAAAGTAAACGTAATTTGACGTTAATCAATTCTCGTTGCCTGCGGAGCGACCGTTAAAAATTACATCTAATCCTCAAAATGACAGAATCCCCCGTAAATGATGGTCTTATTTGACAGTATCCACCATATCATTAATCTGTTAGTGCCTGGTGATTAAGATATTTCCAAGGTTTTCTAAGTACATGCTAAAATTACTTATTCTTCCAGGTGAACAAACCAATGATAGAGAGAAGACGGAGAGAGAGAATAAACGAATGCTTGAACCAGCTCCAGACTCTGATATCCCAGCTTGACAAGGATAAACCCAAGGTAGATACGGCCCCCTATAACGGCCTTTTACCTGTTGGTATGTGATACGGTTAATGACGTGAATGCTTGCTAATTGATGATGCTAGCGGACTAGCTACTCCAGGCGAGACGTTGTTCATTCTTTATCTATTTTCTCCCCACACCAAAGGTAACGGGCCCATAACTACAAAGATACGGATTTCTCTTAGGTATATGAATTTCTCTTCAGGTATTTGCTATAAAATTAGCTTTGTTCTTTATAGCACCTTTTTGCCCGCATAAATCATGCATAAACGGACATAAATCTCTGTATATGGTTCTATTAATGTCCATTGTTGCACGTGCATTTTGTTGATACGTAAAAATAACTACTAATTCTGAAGAGAACACGTTTATGTGCGTTACAGAAGTAAAGAATATGATGCACATTTCTGTACGTGTAGAGGGGTATATTTGCATGTTACTGTGAACAAATAGTCATTTTCTACTATAAATGGGCTGTATATTTTTTAAGGTATGGTGTAAATTGTGCTTCCGTGTCGCCAAAATGCTTTCAGATATGTCTTGGCTTGTTTCCACAGACCTCACCGGGGAAAAAACGAAAAAAAAAAACGAAACTAAGTGGCTTGTACCCGATAAATTATCTATAGCTGTGTTCCGCGCGGGGGTTTACACAAGCCCTGATTGCGGGTCGCACATCTGCAATAAGACTTGTCAGAGCACGAAACAGATTTCATTTAAGCTAAGTAAGAAAGATATATTTGGCTATTTAAATTCAACTTGATAAAAGTAAACATCTTTTCGTGGTCTCGTCAAAGAGAAGTGAGCGAGCCGAGACATGCGACAAGACTCTCGTCCATAATCAGACGTATTATCATGTCTGTTCTATAAACACGACGAACTGCAGAACCATTGAGAAATCTATCTGTTTCTATGGTTAAAAGTCGATCTTAAGCTCTAGCTACGCTGTTTTTAAAGTGGTAGTCCATTGAAGTAGAAAAAAAATCATATTTTGATCTTAATTAAAATGCAGTAAAAAATGTTAAACGCAGAAAATTGAAAACCTCTCTGGTTTCTTTGATTTTATGCAGACGAATCTCAAAGTAACGCACTTTATCACGCAGACCTGTAAACTACTGGACTATCTGTTTATTTAACTCCGGAATAAATCAGTTCGAGATTGATTTTTTTCAATTGACTTTGTCCTTTCTTTAAAAACTTGAGTCCATAAAATTGCGATCATATTTTAGTGCTGCCAGTGCCAACTCAGAACTCTATTAAGGTGTGACGAATTCTTTTAAATCAAAGAATTTTTTTTTTTTGAAGTTGAAAGAAATATAACTTCTTGTAAAACATACTTTTAAGAAAGCGCTTTCATATTGCATAAAGAAAATTCCCAAAAGAGGAAGAAATTATTTTATCTTAGAGAAAAATACCAATAAATGTGCAATTTTTTTTTTAAATGCGTACCGACCCCCCCCCCCCCCCCCCCACCACCCCTGTCCCTTTAAAATGTTCGATAAATAACTCCAATCGCGTGCAATGAGTCTTAATAATTGAATTTGTTGGAAATTAAGCTTTCATTTTATGCAAATTTCAAGCGTTATGGTAGCTTTGCCCCTATTTTACCCCAGCTTCCAAACTTTATTGACATTTAATTCTTCAAATTAAAAACTTACCGAAGTGAAGAAAGTGGAGATTTTTCAAATTTCACCTGTACAAGAGAAATCTATGGGATTTGATGAATTTCATTTTCCTGAGAAATTCCTGATAATGAATTACATTCACACACATAATCGTGCACCGAAATCGGCCTTATACGTACAATGTTGGAATTAAATTGTTTTGATGTGCTAAAACCATGCAGAAGGAAAGGTACTGAATTGGAATCGGAGCAGAAACCTCAACAATGTTGAAAAGAATTAATCTTCGAACATGTGTTTGTTAAATTAAAATCAATGAAATATTTCTTGGTCCGGATGGTTTTCTACTTAAAATTCGGCATACCAGAAACTTAATTAACACCTGAGAGATCCTAAATGACGGGAAAACTTTAGGAAAGTTGGTGATAATTGAGGTGATAATTAAAAAAAGATCTAAACACTGAACAGAAGTGCATTATTTGTAATGCGTCAACTTTATTTTAAATTTCAGATTGGAAAGTCAAACAAGTTGGAAAAAGCCGACATTTTGGAAATGACTGTTGACTTTGTCAAGCGATCTCATCCCACTTCATCAAAAGAAGGTACACACAAGATATCCTCCTATATCTTTGAGAGAATTCTTTAAACTTTTTGAGAACAACTCATAATGCAAATATAATTTTCATTTCATTTCAGAAGGTGAAAATCGTGAAGGTGTAGCGGACAGCTTGCAGTATAAAGCCGGGTATGACAAGTGTCGGAACGAGATCCAAAACTTTCTGCAATCTTCGGAAAACGTACCCGATGATGTCCGTTCAGCGTTAATAAGACACCTTCAAAGCAACCCCCCTAACAAATCTTCCGAACTCGCTGAAGGAAAGTCGCCTGCAGTGGACCAAAGTCCTAAAAGTGTCGCTTCTGTGTCCTACGCCAATATTCTTCCGCGTGTGTCAAGTGCTTCGATTGTCAGTGTTGCGTCATCCCCTTCCTGCCAGACGACAACCCAGCTTCCTGGAAACAGAAATGTTTACATCTGCAATCCGAGTGCTCCAACGTACGTGTTAGTCCCGACAGCTACATTGTGCCAACCCGTACCAATAAACTCTCAGATGACTAGGACCAGCGATTCACCTTTGAACTTGGTGAAGACTTCTAGATCCGGAAGTGAAACGGTCTCCAGCAGCACTGCTCAGACTTCAACGATGCAGCTTGGGTCTGTTGTCAATGGGAACCAATTCGTTGTGATACCGCAAGGACAGATTTCAAGTGTGCCAAATTTCATGGCATCTTCTGTGGGCGGACAGTCTAATCTTATCCCCGCAAATTCGGTCCAAAACATCCAGGGCAACTTCCTGTGCATGCCCAACTTCCAGATGTCGCTTTCGTCGCCCCAGTCTGACCAGGACGTGTGGCGACCATGGTGAACAGGGTTATTTTCCTGTTGCAGTTATTAATAACGTATATTTTATACACAATGCACTTAAACACCCAATATACAAGTTTATTTTTTCAAGATGAAGACTACTATACCAAAAGTTTATCATAACAGAATTCTATTTTTGTGGGACTAAGCGTTTGTTGATTGGGCTGTGTTCAGTGCATTTGTACCTTGTTTATCATAAATTTATTTTTCTGTAAAAAGGTAACATTGAAGAGCTTTCCATTCATTAGTTGTCTTCCTTGATGCAGATTTGTGATACGTTGTACATTCCATTACATATTTTACATATAAATCTGTTATTGTATGATTGTTATGATGTTTTACAACGACGACATCTGTTTATGTAATCAAAGGTGCTGATCATTAAAATGAAGATTTTTTTCCTATTAAACTAGTCTTGTTTTTTAATTTTATATTGATTTATGTATAGGTGTTAAATCTAAGTTTAAATTGAAGTTTTCTCATGTACATATTAGCATACTAAATTTGACGTTTAATATCGCATAAGGATTTGCCGAAATTGAGTCATTCTCTCGAAATATGCATTTGAAATAAAATATTTATTTTCTATAAGAATGAACACTTTTGTGGCACGACAATTATGTAAAGTTGAATGTGAACACAACAAAATTGATAAAAGGAAGGAGGTCCGATGTAAAATGATAACACCAGTGTTTGATAATCACGATGTTTGCCCATTGTTAGGGTAGATTCGGAGGTGAGACGGGGTTTAAGTCTGAATAATAATTTTATGATGAATTTAATGCCTGGGTGCTGATGGAGATGGTATCTGTGGAATTCTGTCACATCTTAAGGTCTTCATTTACAGCGAGTGCCGAGATTACTAACACGGGGCGTCGCATTGCTCGACAAAACGCAATAATGTCGCGAGAATTGATCGTTATCTCCACCGGAAGACGAGGTTTTTCGGTAGAACATTAAACTTTTCCCAGATCTAACAAAGATAGGCAACACAAATGGTGTCGGTGAAAAAAATAAGATAGAAATATTTTTATATAAAGGTTGACACGATATTAACCGAGTCAGATAACGAATGAAAATGCCCACGTGCGCCAACTTTCAATTTTCTCTCGTGTAATGGCGACCGCTGTAATCCCATTTAATCCGAGACAAAATTCATTATACATGAAAAGTTGTTATTCGGTTTGTAAGGAAATGTTAAATTGATTTAATGAAATCCAAATAACTCGGAGACGTAACAAAGGTGTCGGGGACGCTTGACGGACAGGATTTTGATACAACATTAAATAAACGCACCGACAACCTTTGTAAATTGTCCGGAATTGTTGGGCAGCAAGGTGCGTGAAATTACCTCCATTACACCTGTAACTCCCTTGTCGGTGCTGAAGCCATCAAACCGGTCGTAACTAAATATTTTGTCAAAATGTCCACACTTTTACTACCTTGATGTTTGTCCCCTTACGAGAATTTGATGTATTTATATACATCCATTGTTGATGAAAAGAAGGTCGCGCAAAATGGAACCAGTTTGTGGCGAACCTGTACCACGAAAGGTATTTTGGTCGGACGTCAGCTTGGGTAAAATAAGAGATCTCCACTGATATTTGTTTCGATCATTTCCATTTTACACTTTTATTATTTTACAAAGTTAAAGGACTCAAATATACCTATATAAGCAATTATATAAGCAATACAACGTGTTATATTCGAAGTCTATTAACAAATTCCGTTTAATAAGACTTTTAAGTAAGCTTTGAAAAAGGGGGTATGTTTCAAAAATGAGTTTAATAAATACAGAAAAGCCCTCTGCAGACAATTTTTTTTTTTAAGTCTAACGTTTGACGGGAAAGAATTACATGACATTTGCGCGACGTTACGCTGTTTGACGAGAATTTTGTGACGTTACGCTTAGTTCAGGAGGTTCTCCGTGATTTTTGGCTCGGGGAATTCGAGACACCTCGCCAATAGCGTGAGTCGAGTGTATTCGCATGGCCTGGTATTTTCTTCACTGTTTTGCGGTCAGCCAAGAGAAATTACCACGTAATGGGGATTATCTCACTAAACCATGTTTATGCGTTGTTTTTCTCTTCTAGTTCTTTTGTTAAACTCTGTATGAGTTGTAAGTGACTGATCGGCATCGTCACAAACCACTACCCATGCGCGGATGTAAGGGGGGGGGGGGGTCAGGAAAAATTAAAATTTATTGAATACACATTGTAAAAATTACGCAAATATGTCTCGGACCCCCTCTAGCAAACGTAATTATCCTTCGGACCCCCCCCCCCCCCCCGTAAAAATTTTCTGGATCCGCGCATGACTACCTACACAATATATACGATCCCTTCCCATTCTGGTTTTCGGGGCAACCAATGCTGTGATTTTAAGTGTTGGTGAAATTTTTTTTTATAGAATGGCAATTTCCAGTACTTTAGTTATTAGTTCAGGAATTAAGTTATGTATTAAGAGAAACTTTTTAAACGTCAAGTGATCGTGTCCAGACCAAGGCTTAAGACAATACTGTTTGGACATAATATGCATCTGCATGGAAGAATGTTACTAAAATTCCTTCTCTGAATATATCTAAACCAGATGTTTTGAATATGTTATTGCATTTCTTAGAGGATGGAAGTGGATGAAAACTTTTAACTATTACATTTAATTTTTTTGCGGGACACATGTAGGTAAAAAAAAATAAATAAATAAGGGGCAATGTCTTCCTATTGTATGGTAATTATTGAGTTGTTCATAAGGAAAAAAATAAGAAAAAAGAAATTCATTCGTATTGTTCGTAAGAATTTTTAAAACATTTTACATAATCAGACAAGTGAATTTTTGACACACTTTAGTGACTTTTTGTTTCAATAGACGGGGACCAGTTTCGTGAGTTCCTCCTTGTCTCGGGTTAATTGCGGGTGGCGCGACCAGATCTACGCTTTGTTTGAACTTCGTGACAAAGTGTGTAGCAGGATATTGTCTTAGTTTTGGGTTTTTTTTTTTATTTCTAACCAAGTACGTGACGTTATAAAAAGTAGCAATCTTATTTTCACATTTTATTTTCGATTAAGAGGAAACTTACACATTGTTCGTGGGGTAGATTGTGGACACTTTTGAGGAAAGAAAGAGAACTCTGTATTTTTTTTTGGGGGGGGGGGGGGTAGCTTTAATTAATGTTACGTTGTAATGGGGTTTCGTTATAAGAAAAGGTATTGAGACAAACAGTCTGAAAAAAATATCATGAAATCGATTGGGTAACAGCTCATCACGGTGGAAGTGTTAGTTTAAAACAGGGGTTTATAAATACATGGAAGGATGTCCGGTATACAATGTCCAATACCCACTAACATGCACGGATCTAAAGGGGGTGTCGGGGGGGGGGGGGGCAAATTCAAATTTATTAAATTCAAATAATAAATTTACCGAAAAGACCGCCCCCCCCCCCCCCCCCGGCAAACACAATTATCTCAATGACCCCCCCCCCTTAAAAAAATCTGGATCCGTGCATGACTAATTCTATCCTCCCGTGTATTTTCATGTTCTAATGTTTAATATATCATGCACTTAATATATATATAATTTTCATGTTTTTTTTCTCCATTTCTTTCATAGATATCATATTTGACTCCCTTGACCCACTTTACATTGTACACTTTATAGTTCTAATTCATTGTGGGCTTTATGTAGTGTACGAATGAATAAGAATTCTATAAACATTATATTAGACCAAATAAAGTAATAAAATATTTTTACATATTTTCTCCTTTTTTATCAATAATTTAGTTTTCTCAAAGTTCAAATATATTTTTCATTAGTGTTTACGGAGAGTTCTTAAAATACTTCATGATCAAATAGCCAGATTTTAAGAAAAAAGTGTTATTGTGCCCATAAATTGAAAGGGAAGTGTGTGTATGTTAATCCCGGAGTGGGAAGGACCCTCAAGGGGATCCACGTGTCAAGTGATAGGCTGGTTGCTCATGTCTATAAGATAAAATTTATTGCTGAATACTATTTCTGGTTTCTCCAGTAAATGCTAATTAAACTTCCCTGTCCGCTTACAGGTTCTCGTGTTGTCCAATAATTCGGAGAGAAAAACACGTTTTTATTAATGTCAATTACATCCAGATCGACCCGGATCATTACAATGAACATTTGTTTTTGTTTTTGTTTTCCTTTCACCACCCATTCATACATGTACACACACTCACATCAATAAAGTAATATACTTGGTAATTATACAGGTAGATCATAATGAGGTAATGAGGTAATGATTACGTTTGATTTGTTAAAAAATACAACTTTGCTTTTATTGGGATTAAATTTAAGTAACCAATCATCAGACCATTTTTTCAATAAGGTCATGATTTAACACATTTTGTATATTTTTTAAGTTTTTATCCGCATACTAAATAGGCAATTTCGCCACATATGATTCTCATATGTATTGCCTTTCATATGAGAATCATATGATAATCATATGTGCATCATATGTATATCGAATCATATGAGTATCATATGTGGCAGATCATATGAGAATCATATGAACACTCATATGTGGATCATATGAAGCAATATACACATGATTCACATATGAAAATTCCTTCATATAAGGATCATATGTATAACACAACATATCATATGAGAATCATATGAAAGAAATCCGTGTCAATAAATTCATAATAATTTTTTAGTGTTTATAAAAAATTATTTAATTTGCATATCATTAATATAATCAAATTTAAACAACATGATTTAATGTTTACAAATCCTGTAACGTTGTATACGCCGAATTTACGTCAATAATGGCACAGCTAAATAAATGCATGTAGTACATGTGTGTTGGCAGATATTCGTGTTAAAAGAATTAATTTTAAAATATATGTTTATGTACACACATTTATCCGTTTTGAAACGAATAAGTAACCATGAGAAAAATTTAATTTATCTAAAAAAAAATTAAATCTCATTCCGGGAATTGAACCGGAATCGGTTTTAAATTCGTTTTGTCACATACGTCACATTTTACATCACCAGAAGCAGAAGATGGGATGAGAGCGATTTTAAAAGTAGGTAAAGTTGTCATTATCCTATCCAAATTCATTAACTTATAGTTTATTTTGCACAACGGATTTATTCAATCTGATTGTCATAAACTTTCTATTCACTCACCGTACTGATAGTTATATATATATGTACATTTGAGAATATCGGTACACACGTTGGGCCATACCAGTAGGCCTATATTATACTAGCGTAATATTGTAGCACAAACATTATTAAGATGATTAATCTGATGTACAATTCATATCTTTGATAGATATATGTTACATTTATCAGTTTATCTGTTAAACTTCGTTAAATAAACAAAACATCAAAAGTGAAAGTAGAGAAAAAACGATCAACTACTAAGGGAAAACTCGGGTTAAAATGACGCAGAGCTACATGTACATGTAATACCATAACATTCTTCAAGAAAATTTTTATTCAAGTCGTCGCTTCAATTGCCTCAAACCTTCTCTTAAATACTGTTATTGATGCATGTTAAATAACAAAATGTCAGTCCGAATTTTCCCGTTTAGCTACGGACAATTATAGAATTGTTTGTGTTTAACACTTTGTTTGTTTTAAAAGAAAACAAAGCAGAGAAAATCGGCAGTAACAAAGTCCAGTTGAAGACGCTCACAACACAAAAGACACTTGTTATGGACAGGAAAAAAAGCAAACCTCGAAGGATTAAATGATATCATAATGTACGTGTAGGATGAAATGATTGATCAACAGAAATCATCTTAACTCATGCAGATATTGTATAGTCAGGTAAATATTCTGCTATGTAAATATGATATGTATTGCAAGTAAATTTATTGATTGATATATTTCCTTTCCTTTATGAATTTATACATCTTATTTATAACTTGCATTTCTGAACAAACGGTGTCAGTAAAAATATTCAGTAGTGTATCCGCATTTCAACACACACACACACACACACACACACACACACACACACACACACACACACACATATATAGTTAAAATAATTGACCACGATTTTACTATTTTTTGTTATGAAAATGGTCACTCTATAAGATATACTTATTGTTTGGCTTATTGAAAGTTTATTTTTTAGGGTTTTTGATTGCGAGTGCTCACCAGAAAGCATGTTTCAACTGAGTAAAACTGCACACAAAGATATATTCACAAATCCTGGGTATCAAAGGATTTCAAAGGTAGCATATTTGTCAACTTAATGATAACTGTAAATTGCATTACAAGTTCATAACATTTCATTCAAGGTAATTTAAAGCACTACTTGTATTTTAAAGAACCAGTCACATTGTATTATTTTTAAAGTGAATACTTTGAGATGTTTTGGAAATATTATGCATGTTGAGTTTTTAAATTTACTTTTAACTGAAGAATAATTATGCCTCTTTGTACCACTATGTTGAGTAATTGTTCAATTATTTATTTTAGCAGAGACATAAATAACAGAGATTGGCAACTCCGCCATTAGCATGTTTTGTTGTTGAAAAATGTTACGGGACCAACCTTACTTTGAGAACTACATATTAGTAAACTGAGATAATGATCTTAAACCAAAAGTTTATTGTTTTTATGAAAAATGTGCATAGGTTTTAGACGTTTTTGAAACAAAAAATTGAAAAATAAAATTAATATATAGAAAATATATTGGCCAGCTATAAAACATCGGCGAAATCTCGTACGAAGGATAGCCAACTGCCTCCTTAAACTCCCTTTTAATATTGTTTATAAGACATAAACTCACGAAAATATAATATTTTAAATGTTTTGGTAATATGGTTTAGCTGTTTATTTTTCGATATAATTGTTTATTAGAAAGATATACTGATTTAAACTGGGAATACTTTACAATAGGGACCACGAGATTTCGCTCAGTTGCTAATCTCTGTTATTTATGTCTCTGATTTTAGTAAATTGCCAAAAAGGATCATATGCACTACATTCTTAAGCCTAAAAGTGACTTATTCTGAGGGATTTATTGGTCCAGACTTTTGCTTAAGGCAAGTATTATATGGCTGCTATCAAAAATTTTTTTTTTTTTTTTCATTCAGTTCAAAATAAATTCAAGAGTTATTGAGATTCAAGATCATGAGCACATACAAAGGTCATTAAAAAGAAACTAATGAAATCTACTATCTTTCAGGCAAATTGCTTTATTAGCTCACCTGAGCTGAAAGCTCAAGTGAGCTTTTCTGATCACTTTTTGTCCGGCGTCCGTCTGTCTGTCCTTCTGTCTGTCTGTCCGTAAACTTTTTACATTTTGGACTTCTTCTCCAGAACCACTGAACCGATTTCAACCAAACTTGGCACATAGCATCCTTAGGTAAAGGGGATTCAAGTTTGTTAAAATGAATGGCAACACCCTCTTTCAAGGGGAGATAATTAAAAATCATTGAAAATTTGTTGGTATTTTTCAAAAATCTTCTTCTCAAAAACCTTTCGGCCAGAAAAGCTGAAACTTGTGTGAAGGCATCTTCAGGTAGTGTAGATTCAAGTTTGTTCATATCATGATCCCCGGGGATAGGGTGGGGCCACAATGGGGGGTTGAATTTTTACATAGGAATATATAGAGTAAATCTTTAAAAATCTTCTTCTTATAAGCCATTTGACCAGAAAAGCTGAAACTTGTGTGGAAGCATCCTCAGGTAGTGTAGATTCAAGTTTGTTCAAATCATTATCCCTGGGTATAGGGTGGGGCTACAATGGGGGGTTGAATTTTTACATAGGAATATATAAAGTAAATCTTTAAAAATCTTCTTCTCTGAAACTGATAAGCCAGGAAAGCTGAAACTTGTGTTGAAGCATCCTCAGGTAGTGTAGATTCAAGTTTGTCCAAATCATGATCCCCGGGTGTAGGGTGGGGCTACAATGGGGGGTTGAATTTTTACAAAGCAATATATAGAGTAAATCTTTAAAAATCTTCTTCTCTGAAACTGATCAGCCAGGAAAGCTGAAACTTGTGTGGAAGCATCCTCAGGTAGTGTAGATTCAAGTTTGTTCAAATCATGATCCCCGGGTGTAAGGTGGGGCCACAATGGGGGGTTGAATTTTTACATAGGAATATATAGAGTAAATCTTTAAAAATCTTCTTCTTATAAGCCATTTGACCAGAAAAGTTGAAACTTGTGTGGAAGCATCCTCAGGTAGTGTAGATTCAAGTTTGTTCAAATCATGATCCCCGTGGGTAGGGTGGGGCCACAATTGGGGGTTGAATTTTTACATAGGAATATATAGAGTAAATCTTTAAAATTCTTCTTCTTAAAAACCATTTGACCAGAAAAGCTGAAACTTGTGTGGAAGCATCCTCAGGTAATGTAGATTTAAGTTTATTCAAATCTTGATCCCTGGGGGTAGGATGGGGCCACAATGGGGGTCAAATGTTTTACATGGGAATATATAGAGTAAATCTTTGAAAATTTTCTTCTCTGAAACTGATAAGCCAGGAAAGCTGAAACTTGTGTGGAAGCATCCTCAGGTAGTGTAGATTCAAGTTTGTTCAAATCATGATCCCGGGAGTAGGGTGGGGCCACAATGGGGGGTTGAATTTTTACATAGGAATATATAGAGTAAATCTTTAAAAATCTTCATATAAACCATTTGACCAGGAAAGCTGAAACTTGTGTGGAAGCATCCTCAGGTAGTGTAGATTCAAGTTTGTTCAAATCATGATCCCTGGGGGTAGGGCGGGGCCACAATGGGGGGGTCGAATTTTTTACATAGGAATATATAGAGTAAATCTTTGAAAATCTTCTTCTCTGAAACTGATCAGCCAGAAAGATGAAACTTGTGTGGAAGCCTCCTCAGGTAGTGTAGATTCAAGTTTGTTCAAATCATGATCCCCGTGGGTAGGGTGGGGCCACAATTGGGAGGTCAAATTTTACATAGGAATGTATAGAGTCATTTTTTAAAAATCTTCTTCTCTGAAACTGATCAGCCAGAAAAGCTGTAACTTGTGTGGAAGCATCCTCAGGTAATGTAGATTTAAGTTTATTCAAATCTTGATCCCTGGGGGTAGGATGGGGCCACAATGGGGGGGTCGAATTTTTTACATAGGAATATATAGAGTAAATCTTTGAAAATCTTCTTCTCTGAAACTGATCAGCCAGAAAGCTGAAACTTGTGTGGAAGCATCCTCAGGTAGTGTAGATTCAAGTTTGTTCAAATCATGATCCCCGTGGGTAGGGTGGGGCCACAATTGGGAGGTCAAATTTTACATAGAATATATAGAGTCATTCTTTAAAAATCTTCTTCTCTGAAACTGATCAGCCAGAAAAGCTGTAACTTGTGTGGAAGCATCCTCAGGTAATGTAGATTTAAGTTTATTCAAATCATGATCCCTGGGGGTAGGATGGGGCCACAATGGGGGGGTCGAATTTTTACATAGGAATATATAGAGAAAAATCTTGAAAAATCTTCTTCTCAGAAACAAATTGGGCAGAAAAGCTGCAACTTGTCTGGAAGCATCCTCAGGTAGGGAAAATTCAAATTATTCAGATTATGATCCCTGTGGGTAGGGTGGGGCCACAATTTGAGGGGGGGTGTCAAATTATTACATAGGAACGTATAGGGAAAAACTTTCTAAAACACAAATTGTCTAGAAAAGCTTTAGTCAGTTCAGTCTCCAAATAGTCTAGATTAAAATTTGTCAAAATCATATTCTTCAGGAGTAGTAGGGTTGGGCCACATGATGGGGGGGGGGGGGGGGGGGGGGGGGGGGGTTCCAATTTTTCAAAGGAAAACATTTAAATTGTTCACAAAAATTCAAATGGTTTTTATATATGGTATTACTTATACGCAAGCATTTTGACATATTGTTGATTTTTTAAATTGTTTAGACTCTGGCCCCTGGACAATTCTTTGACCTCAAAAGGGGTTCAAAGTTTGATGTAGGTTTATAGTCCATATATAAACAGTTGTTTAGGTCTGATCATCTTCTCGAGAATTGCAATGCTCAATATGTGATATGACAGTAAAATCATCCTGTTACAAAGGGGGTCAATGATAAACATAAGAATATGCAGGGGAATTTTTTTTTTTATACAGGATCTATTATACGACATTGTTCAGATATTTTGTATATGACTCTATAAAGCTGATTTCATTATGTCTTTTGTTGCTCAGGTGAGCGATGTGGCCCATGGGCCTCTTGTTCTCATTTATAATGAAGTTGATTTAAAGATCTAAATATTGTACATTATAAACTACACCTTGTCTATAGTTTTTGAAATATTTTTTTCATTTTGAAGGGACCATATATTTCCAAAGAAAATGTAGTCTTCAACCAAGGAGATACTGAAGAATTAAAGAGATATATTTATTCTAAGAAGATTCTGGCCATTATTCCATTTCATGACCATGAACAGCAAGCAGAAAAACAAGAGAACAGGACCAAAAACATGAAATTCTCCAGTTAAGAGATTTCTAAACAAGCGCTGGACATTGCATTTACTCAATTTTCAGTTTTGTAATATACACTTTAATGTTTTTTGGTATATTTAGTCATGATATGACTTTCATTGGTATACATGACTGCACTTATACATTTATGAAATCAAATGTCCAATAATTTGTATTCTTAAGTAGAATATATGTATCGACAAATGCTAATAACTTGTTTTTCTATATTCTTAGAATAATTAGATTATGTGCACTGTGTAAAATAAGCTATTTGTTTGGAAAACAAGACATTTTGGGGATGGATCTGTAGAACAATATGGGTGTATCTACAAACTTGAGAAACATATTGATAAATTTTATCTAAAGCAGAAATACCTTATTTTCTGTGTGCACAAGTGCATATTTTCCTTTTGATAAATATGAAAAAACACATATGTATGTTTCATATGATTTACATATGATGCCCCTTTCATTTGATTCTCACATGAAAATAACTTCAAACACACATAAGATTTTCATATGTTAATCATATGAAAGGGGTATCATATGTAAATCATATGTGAATCATATGTTGATCATATGATTTGTCACATATGATGCCCTTTTTTTATGATCTCATATAAAAAAAATCATATGATCCACATATGTGAATCATAAGTGAATCATATGTGGCGAAGTTACCTGTGTATAGATTGAATTATCATCTGCGTATAGTCTACAAAAGGACAATATATTTTGTGCAACATCATTGACATAAATTAAAAACAGAAATGACCCAAGTACATATCCTTGTGGCACTCCAGCATTTCAAAAAATATACAAAGAGGCCTCACGATCACATCACAATCATCATTCGATTTATAAAAACTAAATCAAACTTTTGTAAATTTTTTGTTGAGTATTGGGATATTTTTAAAAATCTGTTTAGTGTAGCAACCTTAATATTGTCGGAGTTTATTTTAGTATGTAAATCTCAAATTCTGGTTGATGATGTGATAAAGGAATTTAGTGGATATATTCACCATTACGGAGCACGTGTCACTTAAACAACATACCCTCAATCTATCACCCGTGGGTAATAAAGTGGCACGTGCTGCTAAAACAACATATTGTCACTGTTCACTCCATATCTCTCACTTATTTTAACCTAAAAGAATTTTATACAATAAAAAATTAATAAGCAATATTTTAAAATTGTACGTTTTCAAATGGTTTGTAAAAATGCATTAATTAAACAAAAATGTGCATAGAACATGTAAATGTATGATCATTAATCAGTTAACGTTTTCTGGGATTCCATTTGGGTCCATTTGGGTCATTTTATGTTCCATTTGGATCCATTTCGGTAAATCGACGCACCGTGTCACGTGACCCGCAAACCGTTAACACGTGCAGGTATCAGAATAGAAATGGCGGTCAACATGAGAGTCGAATGAGTGAAGAAACTTTTGCTGTAAAACCACGTGTACATCTTAGTTCGTCACAGTTATTTTTTAACGCTGTTTTCACTGTTTAACAAAGTGCAATGACTGCCATGGGTCGCTGACGATAATTTACTCGACTTTCAGTGGGAAGACTGAGCGACCACGCTGTTTGCAGGAAACATGGACGCTGCCAATGGTTGGTTAGAGTTAGAAGATGGGACGCGGTTTCAAGGTTCTTTGTTCGGGGCCAAGACGAGTGTGCCTGGAGAAGTAGGTAGGTATGTGAACGCGACTAAAATGCATGGCCATGTACTTATGTTAAAATTGAAAATTGCGCATTTAAATTCGGACCACGCCGAATCTCATTTTCCTTTTCATTGGTTAACAACTTTAATTTATTAATGTCTGCAAATTCTAATAAATAATTAATTATGAAGAAATAGTTAAAGTCAATAAATGATTTCAGCTTTTTCTGTAATTAATTATTGATGTTTAGTACATATGCACTTGTACAGCTATATTTACATTTACATTGTAGTTTTCCAGACAGGCATGGTGGGATATCCTGAATCCCTGACTGATCCTTCGTACAGTAAGCAGATACTTATCCTGACCTATCCTTTGATTGGGAACTATGGGATACCCGCAGAGGAGAAAGACGAGTTTGGGCTCACTGAATGGTTTGAGTCTGCTAAAATCCATGTAGCCGGGCTTATCGTAGGGGATGTAACAGAAAAGTATAGTCACTGGAGCGCAGTGAAATCACTGTCCAAATGGCTCAGCGAATTCAACGTCCCTGGACTGTATGGTAAAGTCATGTCAGTGTCGATGTTCAAATTTAAACACAAAACTCATTTTCAAAGTTGCTGATTTTAAGATAAAGGATGTTATGAATACAAGATTTTATTTTTAATTTCAGGTCTAGATACAAGGTCTCTGACTAAGAAGATACGTGAGAAGGGAACTATGCTTGGGAAGGTGAGCTTTATTTGGAACATATAGTACAAAGACTTTCCTAATTCCTATATAATTTTTTATGGCGTCGAGCGAACCTCGAAAGCCATCTAGGGATCGGATGGCCGGAAGTTGCCAAATTTTAAGGAGATGAACAACTCATGCTATCAATAAATCCGTGGAAATGAGTGCAAAGTTTTCTTGTGTTTGAAGAATAAAAGATGACATACTTCCATTTAGAAAAGAACTGTATGTCAATATAACAAGTTGGCAGATAAAAAATAGTTGATGTCTTTGATAATGTTCATATTTTATTGTGTAAAATACATGTCTGAGTTTCAGCGGATGAATACACTTGCACCGAGACACATGCGATACATATACAATTTGTTTATGAAATATACCTGCCTGCAAAACAGATTATTTTGTATCCATATCGAATGTTGACAATGCACAAATGTTTGAACTTTTAGAAACAAAACTTCCTACATCGAGCGATGAGTATATCTACAACCAAAAGTAATTTTAAACCAACTACTTTTACTTTTAATTTGTGAATGTAAACAATGTGAATGGGTGCTTTCTAATATCTACACCTGATCGTTTCAGTCCGTGTCATTTGGACCCTTGTGAATTTTAAATCAATTAATAATAAGAGACAGAGTTTTTATCAGCAATATACAATATATAGAATTAAATACAATCATACTTTTAATACTAATTCTATTTGAATAGAGAAAAAAAATATCTACATTTTTTTAAACTCCTAAGATATTTCTAAATTAAGATTTTTAACAAATACTCAAAACTTTTTAGAAATTAAGTGAGTCAGTTTGTAATGAATTGTAATTTAATTAATTATGTGATAAAAACATAATTTTTATTTACCGTATTTGAAAGTAGTTGACTAATGTATTTGTCTTTATATTTGTTTTTAAAAAGTAAGTATAATTGATACCAATTTCTAAATGAATTGTCAATAACCAAATTGGAATGATTTCTGAAAATAAAAAAAAATCGCTCTTCATTTTTATTATTTTAGTTGACTGCATAAAATCCATATTAAATTTTATTTTTGTTAAATTGAACGCCCGACTCAATTTTTATAAAAATTAATCTCCAGCAAAACAATAAGAAAAGTTGGTCTCATGTTAATGTAAATACATTACTTACAGTTACAGAATCATAATTTGTTTTAAGGATTTTTTTAAATCTATGGTACCTATATGTACGTGTGATCAATGAAGGAGGACCATAAATAACACAAATAAAAAAAAATTATATGCAGTTTTATTTAGTGGAGATTATTTTGACTTTTTAATAAAATTATTCAGGTTTTTACTCTTCAGATTAACTTGACGCCATTGTGGCCCTTCAGGCCTTTGATTTGTCTATGTAAAAAGACTAATACCTAAAATGAAGTTGATTTTAATCATTTGACAAACCACTAAGATTTTAGACTTTTATTGTTGTTTCAGATTGTTGTGGAGGGAATGAAAAGCTCTGATGTCCCACTGATGGATCCAAACAAAATTAACCTAGTGTCTGAAGTCTCCCTAAAGGTAACAGATGAATAAACCGAAGTCTCTTTAAACAGTCATTGGTTTTATAGATTTCATCGATCATTGGTGATTCCCAGAGTTTGGACCTGCCATTGACCAGAGAAACCAGAAACAAGCTTCGTCTGTATTGGCACTGTCTAATTGCAGGTGAAATCAATACACCTGTGATAGAAAGTGTCAAAATAGAAGGAGAGTGATGTGCAACAGAAGGCTTTTAAAGACTTTCAAGCAGTTTTTGTTGTGGTACTAACGAAAATTAGGGAAAAGTTATGTTTTTCTTTGTTTTTTACTTACTAAATGAATACTGTTACAATATACTGAAAAACAAATTTAGCATTCATTCCATTCAAAAGAAACTGGTTGAGAAAAATCATAGGGAGGAAAAAATTTTGATAATTGAAACCTCTGCAAACTAGACTTCTAAATCTGCCCCAGGAGAGCTGAAGGAGAAAACTGTTTATCATAATTTTGACATTGGTTTACTACATGTTCTATACCTTAATTCTATTCTGTCACAGGAGCCAGTTGTGTACAATCCTAAGGGAGAACTAACCATTCTAGCAGTGGACTGTGGAATCAAATACAACCAGATCAGGTGTCTGTGTCAGAGGGGGGCAAAGGTCAAGGTTGTGCCATGGGACTACAAGATCTCTAGTGATGGTGAACGTCATGTTTAATACTTTATGAGTGATTATACAAAGTTTAATGGAAAGATCTTTCTCAAATGAAAAGGCCTAAAAAGCAACTGAACAGGCACAGAGCTTGTAATGACATATACTTTTCATTTACGTGATAATACTGTAGATTCCTAATTAAAGGCAAAGTATTTATATCCACGTAAAATCGCGAGAGGCACATCTTGCAGATTGTAAATTCTCGCTTTTATTTTTCAGACGGATGTAAATTAAACGAAACTGATAAAATTTGGTGTTTGCGATTTTATATTCTCACAATTTGATGCAAAATGGTTCAATCCCGGAATTAAGTAATTGCATAAAATAAAAAATCTATAGTATGCAATTTTGAAGTGTAAAATGACAATTCATGTATGTTTATGTGTTCATGTGTCTAGGTACGGTAACCTATAAAAAATTTACAAAATCTAAGGAAATGTGGGGAAAATATTCAAAATTCACCAGAAAAATATTTGCATGGGGCAAAGCATTTAAGACTAGGCTTACTTAGAATAAGCCTGTAAACCGATGATGAAAACATTGTGTTGTTTGTTGACAGAGTATGATGGGTTGTTCATCAGTAACGGCCCAGGAGACCCCCAGATGTGTAAGGCAACCATCGACAGCTTGCGGAGACTGGTCAAGGAAGAGAAGTACAAGCCCATCTTTGGTATCTGTCTGGGTCACCAACTCCTGTCCTTAGCCATAGGGGCCAAAACATTTAAAATGAGGTGTGTGTAGGTAGTGGGAAAGACCTAGGGTAGTCTAAATATGTAAATAATGTGAGCATTGGGAATTCAAATCAATGCCAAATGTAAATATGGTTATACAGAGGGTTCCACTTAATCTGATAGCGGTTAATCGAATAATTCGGTTAATCTGATATAATATCAAAACACCAAACCATTTCTTATATATCCATTTATATTTTTTCCTGATAATCTGATAGGAAAAAATGTCATTTTCGGTTAATCTGATAGGATTGTGACCGTGTAATAATGATTTCCCACCCTCTTACACCTGTATAGTCCTTTGTTTAATTGGTTGACATCCTTCTTGTGTACACAGTAAGTCTTTACAGGGCATTAGTTACACTTCAATGCACACGGGTGGTTCCCTTCTTCGTAAGATGAAAGCTACCGACATCGATAGTTGTTCCGGATGACCGCACACAGGACTGACCTTACCTGTGTACACATTTTATTGTTTGTTTATTTACCAATTGCATATGTTAATTTCATGCAGGGCTTGCACCATTAAGAATTATTTAAACATGTATTTTCTGAATCAAAAGTGACTGGCTTTGGAACATGTGACATCGAGGAAATTCTGATTACTTTCAATTTTACATCGGGGTAGAAAACTTAATAAATAATATTCAAATAATTTTTCATCATGCATAATTAATTATTTAAGAGCATTTTATATAACAGAAAAAGAATTAAGATAAATTGTCCAGGTGAAAAGAGGGACTGTTCAGACAATTAGCCTTTTCCTCCTATTACTTCCTGTCAAAATGGCAGCCACTTTGAAACCATCGTAAAAAAGAGAAACATTTTCTTTTGAGAATTTACAAACAAAATAAAGACTAAAATACTATTTCATTGCTAATGCAAGGTAAATTATTTCATTTCAAACTATTGACATACAGATTATATCTTTTCATTGATAAATTATGTCTTGAAACAAGTTATATTTTATTCTATACCAAAATCGAAGACCACAAAAATGCTAAATCGGTTAATCTAATAATCGGTTAATCTGATAATTTTTCTCTGATAAATTGACTATCAGATTAAGCGGAACCCTCTGTACTGGTAATAAATTGGACAAAAGTAGCCTTAGGATGAAGTAAAGGAATGGGGTATTTGAGTGAAAAACTAATCCCACACCAAATGTATATCAGTGAAAGGGATCATTATTTTTCATTCAAGAAAATTAGTTGAAACATTTGATATTGGGTTTAGGGGAAATAACTTGCAGAACAAAACAATCTTTTGTATGCATATCAACAGTTTTACATCTGTGTCTTGTAGGTATGGAAATAGGGGACATAACTTGCCGTGTACCTACGACGAAACCATACGCTGCTACATTACGACACAGAACCACGGATTTGCAGTAGATGGAAGTACTCTACCTGAAGGGTGGAGCAGTCTGTTTATCAATGCCAACGACAAAACTAACGAAGGCATTGTACACAACACAAAGCCTTTTTTCAGGTACGTATATATATCCTGCTGATGTTGCCACTCTCCTAATTTATTGTAGTCATATTTGTTCAGAGTAAATTTTTGGTTGATGAAATCTTTTTCTTAATCACCTAGAAAATAGCTTTTGAATCAAACTCCTTATTTTAGTACGCAGTTTCATCCAGAACACATGGGAGGGCCGAGGGATCTGGAGTGCCTGTTTGATGTTTTCCTAAATCAAGTTATTCTGCATAAAAGAGGACAGAACAGGTAATGTCAATTTTATTTAATCTTGCAAGTTTTATTTAGTGCAGCTCATGACATGCACATGTAATATAAGATCTAGTTACTTGTTATTTTGAGGGATAAATAATAACTAAGATTTTGTGCTGTAAACTTTTTAGTCCCACAGTGAAAGAGAAGCTGTATATGACTTTACAGACGCCTGTCCATGTACCCCCTGTGTCATCTGACCGTCCCAGGAAAGTCCTGATCCTGGGCTCTGGCGGCCTGTCTATCGGTCAGGCGGGAGAGTTTGACTACTCGGGATCCCAGGCAGTGAAGGCCCTGAAGGAGGAGGGGATACAGACCATCCTGATTAACCCCAATATCGCCACTGTTCAGACGTCTAAAGGACTGGCAGACAAGGTTTACTTCCTGCCCATAACTACAGAGTACGTCACTCAGGTACGTAATAATAATGTTGTCCTTTAGTTATACAATTAGCGTACAAAACTAGTTCACGGCAGGGTTCGACACTAACCTTAGTCCGTTAGTCACAGACTAATAGATTTTGGTATTGACTAACAAAATTTCTGTTCAAGTCAGTCCGGTTGGACTAAGAAAAAGATTTACTTTAAAAATGTGTAAATTAATGATGTGCGATTGTTGACATTTTACTGGAAAACCCTGCCTATATTTTTATTATCTAACGTTAGCATATATAACGTTACATTGCTGTGATTATAAAGTTACCGAACAAAAACAACAGAGGTAATCAGGATGTTATGGGTGACTTGATTATTTCTTTGCTCTAAGGGGATGTCTGAGAAAATAGGTGACAAGCCCACGTTTTCAGAACAACAGATTCAATAGGGACACTTCTGTGTTTTTAAAAAAAAATTAGGTGAAACGAATCTTCTGTGAGTTGTTTAATTTAAATGAATTGTGTTTAAATCATTTGTCATAAATTGTTTATGATTTTAAACGAATTTTTAAAGAACTTAGATAATGAAAAGTACAAGGTAGCTTATTATGCCCGGATCAATTGCACAGATCTATTTATAACATCTGTAATGGCGGCATACACCATGTACACGGAGATAATGAATAGGCAGCTCATTGTTATGTACGACATAGTACAATACAACTAAGCCAGTGCAAAAAAAAAACATTATGGTATATATTATGCACCCCTTTCTTACAAATTCTATTTAAAAAGTGCGTATTTTATAAGGAAAAATTAAATTGCCTGCGGACTAGTTAAAATAAACAGGCACTAGTCCGGCTGGACTAATGCCTAAAAAAGTTAGTGTCGAACCCTGGTTCACGGTGTGGTCCTAAAAATGTATTCACTGACAGCAATTATGTACAGAAACAAATAATATAAAGTTTTCAGAAATAAACATCTAGCACACTTGATTAAGGCTATATGCGTACTGTATTTACAATGTGCAAAAATATTGGACAAATAATGTATGCAGTGATGACTTGCTTCCGTCTTGCAATAGATGAATGTAAAGATATTGTTTTTATCTTGTGTACAGTTGTAAATTCTATTTAAACTTATGTGTAGTTAAGATGTGGTTTTTTTTTTTTTGCTGCAGGTGATTAAGAATGAGCGTCCGGACGGAGTGCTACTGACGTTTGGGGGACAAACGGCGTTGAACTGTGGGGTTCAGCTCACAAAAACAGGGGTACTAGAGAAGTACGCGGTCAAGGTGTTAGGGACCCAGGTAGCCTCCATTGAGTGGACTGAAGACCGAGAGGTGTTTGCCAACAAGATGGCGGAGATTGGAGAATCTGTGGCTCCCAGTGAAGCCGCCTACACAGTGGAACAGGTCAGCTGTCCCTTATTGTATCAATATAATTAGACTCTGTCTACTTTTATAAGCATTTGATTTCACTTTATGTTCATGTACTTCTTACATTTAGAAATATATTTCATTACTTGTGTTAAAGGTTGTGCAAGCAGCTGAGCGACTAGGATACCCAGTCTTGGTTAGAGCAGCGTTTGCTTTAGGGGGACTAGGATCAGGGTTTGCAGACAACAAAGAACAGTTACTGACATTGGCAACAGCAGCTTTCGCTCACACAAGCCAGGTGTTGGTGGATAAATCTCTGAAAGGCTGGAAGGAGGTGGAATATGAAGTGGTCAGGGATGCCTTTGACAACTGCATTACAGTATGTGGTCAGATATTGTTGTTTCAAGGTTGTTTTGTTCACAGAGAATTATCAGTCTTGTCAATCAAGATGGATAACACTTCCATTGCATTTACAAATTCCTTTTGCGTAGTACTCTTAATTTGGATACATGCACATGTCGGATAATTGAAGGTTGACGACCTATATTTATTGTTTTCTTACACTTGTCTTTGCTTGCAGGCTGTTCAATTCAATGTGTACTTTGTTTTCCTCAAGGTATGTAACATGGAGAATGTGGACCCGCTAGGTATCCACACAGGTGAGTCCATAGTGGTGGCTCCCAGTCAGACACTGACCAACATAGAATACAACATGCTCAGGACCACCGCCATCAAGGTCATCAGACACCTGGGGGTCGTCGGGGAATGCAACATACAGTACGCTCTCAACCCAGAGTCAAAGGAGGTAAGCATCATTCCAGAAACGCAAGGATTTATCAAGGGTGTTTTTTTTATTATAAGTGAAGAGTACCTTTCCCCTCTTGAATATTAAAAGGGTAGTTGAATAAAATTGATTGATAAATCATTCTGAATACCAGGGCATCAAAAGAAACTAGAGTTTTACTGCTTACTGTGTTACTGTTCAGTACTGTGTGTTGATTTACTGTATTTTAACAATGTGTTTGTTTACAGTACTACATCATCGAAGTGAATGCCCGTCTGTCTAGGAGCTCTGCCCTGGCCAGTAAAGCCACGGGTTACCCCTTGGCTTACGTGGCTGCCAAACTGTCCCTGGGAATCCCCTTGCCAGTTTTGAGGAACTCTGTCACTAATTCCAAGGAAAACTCCACAACAGCCTGTTTTGAACCAAGTTTGGACTACTGCGTGGTTAAGGTTCCTCGATGGGATCTCAAGAAGTTCTCCAGAGTTTCTACAAAGGTGAATTTGAAATCAAATGTAGAAATAAGAAAATGTTAACATTCACTGCTTACACATTTTAAATATTTTGAGCTCATTTACACATTTTAATAAATCTCAGGTCCTATAGCCAAAGATAAAAAGAGAACAGTAAGATTGAATTAGTGTGATCTAACTGATCTTAAAATAACAGTTTGATGGATTGTGATGTTACAGATTGGAAGCTCCATGAAGAGTGTGGGAGAAGTGATGGCCATCGGCCGCAGGTTCGAAGAAGCTGTACAGAAGGCCCTGCGGATGATGGATCCAAGCGCGATGGGTTTCGATCCTTACTTTAGAGAAGTATCTGATGTGGTAAGTTTGGTTCTTTACCACTTGGCACTTCTTGCATCAAATACTGGATCATGTTCATGTTTCCTTTCTGAACCTGGTCAATTTGTAATACAACTTCATAAAATAGTTTTACAAAATAGCAGTTATCTTGAAATTCAGAAGTGCAAACATAAGCATATTTGTAGCACAAACCTGTGATTATATGGAAATGAAGCAAGATAAAATATCAAGGTTTTAGGAAAAGATGAGTGAAAAAATGTTTTCAATAAACAGGAATTACGCGAGCCTACGGATGAGAGGATCTTTGTGCTGGCAGGTGCCCTGAAGCAGGGCTACAGTGTGGACAAACTGTATGAGCTCACCAAGATTGACAGGTGGTTCCTCCACAAGTTCAAAAACATCACAGACTGCATGTCCGGACTGGAGCAATACAAGGATAAGATGGGCAGCATTCCAAGAGCAGTGCTGCTGGAGGCTAAGAAACTGGGATTTTGTGATGAACAAATTGCCAAGTCTGTTGAAAGGTATGTACCATCTTTGTTAAACAGTTTTAAATGACTCTGATTTGAAGACCTGATAACGAGATTTTAATGAATCAGTGACTATTTGGGAAATTTTTGTCCAGAAGGAATACTAAAGGAAATGTAAAGATACACTGTACACACAATAATTGATACCGATAATCATATTCATGAATATCTATATTGCAGCACAGAGTTAATGGTACGTAAGAAGCGAGGTGAATTAAAGATTTGTCCATGTGTGAAGCAGATTGACACTGTAGCAGCGGAGTGGCCGGCCCAGACAAACTACCTATACCTGACATACAACGGATCAGAGAATGACGTCTCATTCCCAGGGGGCTACATCATGGTGATAGGGTCGGGTGTGTACAGAATCGGGAGTAGTGTGGAGTTTGATTGGTGTGCCGTCAACTGTATCAGAAGTCTAAGAGAGGTAAGGCTGGTAATTTTCAAAATTTTACATAGAAGTTGGAATGATTGTCCTGCATGATTGAATGGTTGATCTCGCCAGATATCTGTGTAGTAACTAATGACTTGTTTTCACAGATGGGGTACAAGACTATAATGGTGAACTACAACCCAGAGACTGTGAGCACGGACTACGACATGTGTGACAGACTCTACTTCGACGAGATCTCATTTGAGGTGAGCAAATCTTTACACACCATTCATGCACATGGTCTGAGCAGTTAAAATTTCCCAGTGATTGATCAATTACAGTATTCTCTGTATTGTTTTTAGACAGTAATGGACATTTACAACCTAGAGAATCCAGAGGGCATCATATTGTCTGTAGGTGGACAGCTTCCCAACAACATAGCCATGCCTCTTCACAGACAGCAAGTAAGAACTTGGTCTTAGAAGCCCCAAATTGAGTAAACTCATCTCTACCATGCAAATGTGTGAATTTATTTTGTCATCTTTTAGGCCCGTATATTGGGGACTTCACCTGAAAGCATTGATAATGCAGAGAATCGCTTCAAATTTTCCCGTATGCTGGATAATATGGGAATTCATCAGCCTTTGTGGAGAGAACTATCTACTGTGCAGGTATTGAGAACAATAATTAAAACTGAAAGTAGTTATGCACAACTATATATAAATATTGAACAATGTAATGAGAACCCATAAGATTTTGGAATTAGTATTCAGAATGGCGAGAAAAAATTAATGTTTTTTTTCTCAATCATGTCAAATGCTGCCGCATCGACTAAATATATTACTATTTCATTTCTGTTTTAAATTATGAAAATTTGAATTATTCACTTTTGCAAATCTTAAATCAAATTTTTTGTCCATTCTTTATCTGTTTACAGGCCGCTAAGGACTTCTGCAAGGAGGTAGGCTACCCCTGCTTGGTCCGTCCGTCCTACGTTCTGAGCGGAGCGGCCATGAATGTAGCCCACTCTGACAAGGACCTCGAGGATTACCTAGGACAGGCCAGCGCTGTGTCCAAGGAACACCCCGTCGTCATCTCCAAGTTCATCCTGGAGGCAAAGGTCTGTGAAAAACAAACCATATTTTACACAAATTTAACAAAATAATTTATATTCCTTGAAAGGATGTACTGATTGAGTGTGCTCAGTTTATGAATGTATTTAAATGGGGTTTGTTCTTTTAAAAAGATGTTGCATTCATTAAACTAGAAATCCTCAACTGAGAATTGACTTTACAGGAGATAGATGTGGATGCAGTGGCAGCCGATGGAGAGGTGATATGTATGGCTGTGTCAGAACACGTTGAGAACGCCGGGGTCCATTCAGGGGATGCCACCCTAGTGACCCCGCCCCAGGACCTAAATGAGGAAACTCTGGCCAAGATCCGGGTCATCTGCTGTGCTATTGGTCGGGCTCTGGAAGTGACTGGTCCATTCAATCTACAGCTCATTGCCAAGGTAACAGTCTATTGGATTCTTTGTGCAAGTGTTTATAACAACAGGAATGATTACTTTTGTTGAGAAGATGCTTCCTATGAATTTACTTAACAGATTTTGATTTGTAAGTACCTTGTCCTTGCTATAGAGATCACATTTTGAGGTTATTACTAATACAAGCAATTGTTCATGTACTTAATTTAGGACAACCAGCTGAAGGTCATAGAGTGCAATGTGAGAGTCTCCAGATCTCTGCCGTTTGTCTCCAAGACTTTGGACCATGACTTCATTGCCACAGCAACCAGAGTGATAATGGGAGAAGTGGTAGAGCCAATAAATGTGTTGTATGGCTGTGGACGAGTTGGGGTCAAGGTCAGCCTCTGTTTGAAATTGATTGATTATATAAATAATCAGAATGATAAATGTATTGATAATGTAGACAAAGTTCATTTTTTTCCAATCTACAAAAATTTACTCTGTATTCCCGTCAGGTTCCTGTATTTTCATTTTCACGACTACAAGGAGCCGATGTGTTGCTTGGGGTGGAGATGGCTAGTACCGGAGAAGTGGCTTGCTTTGGTGAGAACAGATATGAAGCATACCTGAAGGCCATCATCAGCACAGGGTTCAAGATTCCAAAGAAAAACATTCTCCTCTCCATTGGAAGCTTCAAGGTAAGCTTCAACTGGCCTAGTATATAAGCAGTTAAGGTACAAGTGGTCCACTCAATTAGCAGGCATTTGACTGCTTGATACAATATTCAAGCTTAATTTTTCAGCAAATATTTTGATTATGTTACCAATGTTGCTAATAGAATAGGCACATGCTATACAGATTTGATATTGGTCGTGATATTTCAGGATAAAAAGGAGTTACTTCCCGCTGTCAAAAGTCTAGAGACCATGGAATACAAACTGTATGCCAGCATGGGAACAGCTGATTTCTACAATGAGCATGGCCTGAAGGTGAAGTACAACAGATATGTGTCAAACGCAATAATCAGTTTAACACCACAAAGCAGATATCTGTAGCTATAATGTTCTCACCTTTAGGTCAACCCTGTAGACTGGCCTTACGAGGATACAGGGGACCACAAAAACGGTGGGGAACAGGCGACGATTGCCAATTACCTCTCAGACAACATGTTTGACCTGGTCATTAATCTGCCCCTGAGGAACTCTGGGTCCTACCGGGCGTCGTCCTTTGTCACACAGGGATACAAGACTCGCAGGATGGCCGTGGACTATTCGGTGCCCCTAATTACTGACATCAAGTGTTCCAAGTTACTGATCGAGTCGTTGAGACGCCTGAATGTAAAGGCTCCTCCCCTCAAGACACACATCGACTGTATATCCTCCCACAGGGTCATGAGGCTACCAGGTAAGAGTCACTTGTTGATGGATAGATAAAATTTTGAGTAACTTTGCTGATTTTTGTTAATGCAACTTTTAACTAATTTTCGTAGCAGGAGAATTTTAAATATCCATTTCATAATGTAGTTTTTTCCAACTTCAAACTCTTTTTGTATGCAGGTTTGATTGATGTTCATGTCCACGTGAGAGAGCCAGGAGCCACCCACAAAGAAGACTGGTCAAGTGCCACCTCAGCAGCCCTGGCTGGTGGTATCACCATGATCCTAGCCATGCCCAACACAAACCCCCCTACAGTGGATGAGGCAGCCCTAACCCTGACACAGAAGGCAAGGAAATAGCTGACTGTCTTTTATGCATAAAATTATAAGCGAAATCTGAAATTCTTGAAGGAGATATTTTACGTTTAGCTTGCATGAAGAAACTTATTTTCGCATTAATTTTTATAAATTTTTTTGGCATTAAATTATGCAAGCAAGATATGAAATTCATGTAGTAGATATTTCCTGTTTTAGCTGGCCAGACTTGGAGCTCGGTGTGACTATGGGATATTCCTAGGAGCCAGCAGTGATAACTATACCACACTACCACTGATCTCGCCCAAAGCTTGTGCCCTGAAGATGTACCTGAATGAGACCTTCACAACTCTGAAGCTGAATGACCTATCAGTCTGGATGAAGGTAATACAACAAGTCACAGTTCTTTTAATTTAAAAAGATGTTTTCCATTAATATGCAAAATATTAATAATGAAGGTAAGAAATTGATTTTTGAACAAATATATGTTTCATAATTTTACATTCTTCATTTTTTTTATGCATTCAAAATTGTTGGGTTATTGAATGTGTACATGTTTTGCATTAATGTGAACCTTCTTATATTACACAGCACTTTGAGCACTGGCCCAAGCACCTGCCAATATGTGCCCATGCAGAGGGAACACACACAGCAGCTGTTATCTTGCTGTCAGAGCTCTACAAACGATCCGTACACATCTGTCACGTGGCAAGGAAAGAGGAGGTGGGTTATTCTTAATTTTACTGGTTTAAACCTTTCAACATAACTGATAAAAACCTTTCAATATTTAAAAATGAAGTTTGATTTATTGATGGCAGAGAAATTGAAATTATAAAAACAGTAAAATTGAAATACATTGTATCTGTACATAAAATAATCCACATATTAGAAATGAATCATTGTTTGTCTTCCAGATATTGGTTATAAAAGCAGCCAAGGAGAGAGGATTGGCTGTAACCTGTGAGGTGGCACCCCATCACCTGTTCTTGACCTCTGATGACCTTGAGAGGATAGGTCAAAGTAGAGGTCAAGTCAGGCCATGCTTGGTAACAGCGGAGGACCAGGAGACTCTGTGGGAGAACATTGACATCATAGACTGCTTCGCCACCGATCATGGTAAGATTTAGAGTCAAAAATGTGATACTCAACACCATTAAACAATGTAAAAACTATTAATTAATATAAATAATGCTGAACTCTGTACAGATACTACAGTTCTCTTTATGCAGAAATTGTATGGTTGCAAATCCAGATCTTTGATAAATTCTTGGGGACCATTTTATTTATAGATTTTTTGAGGAGAGAGGAGAGATATGTGCAGAAGAATTATTCTGATTGTAATGTTTGTTTCAGCACCCCATGCGGTTGAGGAAAAGAACAGTGCTAAGCCCCCGCCAGGCTTCCCCGGGCTGGAGACCATGCTGCCCCTGCTGCTGACAGCTGTCCATGATGGGAGACTGACCATAGAGGTGATTATCAAGGACAATTAACAATTAAACAATTAAATTCACGTAGAATGCCAGTTTTTTACAATTTTGTTGAGATGTACATATAATGTGATGGATTCCCATATGTGAATTCATAAGACGTGGGTGAAGGGTACCCATGATATCTGTGAAATTAAACAACCACAAATATTAATGATTTTACAGTTCATGTAAACATTGGTGGTAGTTTAAGTGAAGAACGCTGTTGTTTTGAGTGTTCCTGTTTAGCTTATCTGTCCATTGTTTTGAACAGGACTTGGTTACCAAGCTTCATACAAATCCAAAAAAGATCTTCAATCTGCCAGATCAACCTGATACTTACATTGAGGTGGATCTAGAACACCATTGGACCATACCTGATCACATGACCTACTCCAAATCAAAATGGACTCCTTTTGCAGGCATGAAGGTGGTCGGTAAAGTCATGAGGACTGTTCTGAGGGGAGAGGTGGCCTACATTGAAAATGAGGTATGAATAAAATATATACACGTTCTACAGTTGATTCCTTTTGATGTGTGTTTTAAACAACCTTGCCTGTCCCAGATTCTATCGTCACAATTGCAATTTGACAAAAATACATGTAATGAAAAACAAGCGTTGATGCATCCTTATAAACATTTATCTCTCAGTTCTCTAAATCTTGACATGCCTGTAGTGGAAACAAGATCACGGCGAGTTATTGTAGACAGACACAAGAGGTTTAAGCCAAACAGGCTGTTAAATTATTCGCCTTTGTACTGCACTTATACTGAAGGTTATGTAACGAAAGGCTACCAAGATTATATTGTTTACAATATTATTAAAATGATGAATGTTGTAATATAGTCTGTATGCTGTTTGTTACTGTCTTGTTTTGTTTTTTTACTGTATGCCAACATGCTGATGCCAAATTATTGAAGTATATAAAAATCCTTTCTAGCATTGGAATGATGATATTTTCACAGACCTGTCCTGAAATAAAACAGTGGTGAGATGTGTTTCTGACCAATGCAACAATAAAATCATTGTGGTTGTCATGCATGATCTGAAATGTATTATATTGGCTAAATTAACAGATCTTCCTAAAAGTTTTAGATATGAATTGTTAAGCTATAAACTAAAATTTAGTAAAGAAAAAATCCATATGATTTACCTTTTAAATTTGGGTATTTTCCTATATTTTTATATGGAACTTTTCTTTTAAAGAATACAGTCTAAAATTGACACGACCATCGAGTCCTCTTAAATATCAGTACAGTTTTCATTTCATTACAAATATCTAGTGATGTGTGTTTCTTGAATCAGACTCATTGTATTCTAGATCTTGGTTCCCAAAGGATTTGGGTCAGATATCAAAAGCTATATCATGCAAACTGCTGCCCCACTTGGATCAGGGGACCAGCTGCATGTTCAAATCCCCCCAATCTCCTTCACTGGCTCCTCCCAACCCTCGTCTGAACCCTCCAGTCCCCGCAAACTGATCCACACCCAGCTGTCTGACCGCTCACGCCCCCGTTTGGTGGACCAGAGTTATGGTGAGTGTTCTACACAGCCCTATTGTTCACACAGCTCTGAGTTGTTTGAGTGAGGTAGTGTTATCTTGTGTGCTTTTTACATCATCTCTTTTTCTTTTTTTTCAAACAGCTTTACATGATTTTCCTGAGACTACTAAACCAGAACCTGGTACTATGATCTATATGTAGTGGTCAATTGTGCATACCGATATCTCTGTAGTGGTCAAATGCATGGCTTACTTATTGTTATTTCTTTTCTTGCACAAGTTGGAGTACCATTGCAAAGCAAAATATTAGATTTCTTTATTTGTAGTTTGTAAGGTCTAAAGAATTTTTCTCTATTTGGTTGTTTGATAAAGAAAAACTAACAATTATTTTACATATTATAAGGTCAAGGAATTCTTTTTGGTTATTATTTATGGTTATTATATATAGAGAGATAGAATCTAACTCTACTGGCTGTAATGTATCTGTATTAAGTAACTTGGTGGGCAGAGGAGGTTTACTAATCTTGGGAAAAGAACTAGCTTCTTCATGCTGAGCCAGTAGACATTGCTTGACATACAGGAAAGAACAGTAATTAGTGTATCTGCTTGACTAACACTCAATATTTTTGCCTAAATGTAGCTTTTTTTTTTCAAGATCAAAACAAGAATTGCTAAACTAAGAATAACATGAAGTTGATCCTTGCAGAATACCGTGAGCGTGACTTATCAGCAGGTGATTACGGACGACGGGACCCAGCCTTCCTTCCCCCTGCCCCCCATGGAATTCCCCAGCCCCCAGGGATGCCATATTACACCCAGGGAGTCACAGGGCATCACATTCTATCTGTGAAAAGTTTCACTAAGGACCAGGTAAACTTGAGTGCTCTCATGAGATTAATCAGGTTTATTTAGAGTGAAAATGTAAGAAAAAAAAAGAAATTAACAACAAAATGCAATATACCCTCTACATAATTGTACCATGATTACATGTAAATGCAGACTGATGGCATTTTGAATTCTTGAACAGTTACATTCCCTGTTTAACCTGGCTCACCAGTTCAGGGTAGCTGTGCTGAGAGACCGCCCCCTGGACTACATCCTCAAGGTAAGCTTATTACCTGTCAGCATTATACATGTAGTTACTAGTTAACTGTCATCATTTATGTAATTTATTATTTTGTCTAGTTTACCATTCCTTATACTTGTTGTAAGAGTAATAATTTGGTCTTTGTGAATCATATTATATATCCGCTCTTTATTTACCAAGCCTTTGTCTATCTGTAGGGTAAGGTCATGGCCTCCATGTTCTTTGAGGTCAGCACTAGAACCAGCTGTTCGTTCTCTGCTGCCATGCAGAGACTGGGGGGTAGTGTAGTCACCCTGGAGTCTTCAATGTCGTCCCTCCAGAAAGGAGAGTCACTCCATGGTCAGTACTGCTGTTACAACTTTAAATCTCATAGTGACATTGCATTATTGTTGTAGGAGTTTTTTCTCTATTGCTTTACCTGTATAAGATGAGATGTCGCTGTATTTCAGACTCGGTGATGATGATGGCCGGGTATTCAGACGTGATTGTTATGCGGCACCCTACCCCTGGTGTCATGACGGTAAGAACTTTGACACATCTTCATAGTGACTCTACATAATGATAATGCTGATAGCCATTAAGGTTGTTTACTCATAAAAACTGATTATAGATACATGTAGATTACTTTGATTGTGAAATGTTTAAGGTAACAATAAAAAAAAACCTAGCAAGGTTCACTCATATAGTAGACTAAATATGTGTAGGATACCTCACAGTTTTTTTATAGAGATCGGTTATAGCTGAAGGTCATAAAGGTTGTTATCTTACACAGGAAGCTGTTAAGATGTGTAGGAAGCCAGTGGTCAACGCCGGGGACGGAGTGGGGGAACATCCCACACAGGCTCTGCTGGATGTGTTCACCATACGGGAGGAAATCGGAACCGTCAACGGCCTCACGGTGAGTCACTGTAGGCAGACTTATGCTAGACGATGGCCTCACGGTGAGTCCATGTAGACAGACTAGGGCTAGACGACAGCCTCACGGTGAGTCCATGTAGACAGACTAGGGGTTAGACACCGGCCTCACAATGAGTCCCTGTAGACAGACTAGGGGTTAGACACCGGCCTCACTGTGAGTCCATGTAGACAGACTAGGGGCTAGACAACGGCCTCACTGTGATTCCATGTAGACAGACTAGGGCTAGACAACAGCCTCACAGTGAGTCCATGTAGACAGACTAGGGGTTAGACACCGGCCTCACAATGAGTCCCTGTAGACAGACTAGGGGTTAGACACCGGCCTCACATTGAGTCCCTGTAGACAGACTAGGGGCTAGACACTGGCCTCACTGTGAGTCGCTGTAGACAGATTAGGGGCTAGACAACGGCCTCACTGTGAGTCACTGTAGACAGACCAGGGGCTAGAGCCAGACAGCTTGGCTGTGTAGATCTTTTGTATTATTTCCTACTGCACTTGTAGGTTAAATAATGATAGGCTATAAAGTGATTTTTTTATAGTGTGATGAATTATGCAATGTGTATTGATGTTGTTTGTCATGTGTCTTGTTGCTCTGACTTAAAATAAATGAATTGGAAATGTATTGAAGTTCTAGCATTGGAATGATGATATTGTATGCCAACATCGTGATGTCAATAAAGTGAAGTGAATTCAAAATCCTCTCTAGCATTGGAATGATGATATTTTCACAGACCTGTCCTGAAATAATACAGTGGTGAGATGAGTGTTTCTGACCAATGCAACAATAAAATCATTGTGGTTGACATGCATGCACTGAGATATATTTCATTGCTTAAATTTTAACTTGAATTAGCAGTAAAGTTCTTTTCATTGCTAAGCCTAATACCTTGCTTATTTTGCTTATTGAAACTGTTGAATCCATCCTCATTAAAATTAATCTTTTAAAAATTAATGCTTTTTATTATCAAAATCCTATTTTACATCGTAATTTCTTTTCTCTATAAACTCAAAATTTTTTTGGGTAAGAAAGTCATTAATTATGAAATACATGTATCTAGGGCAACTTGGATGATGTCAGTTTGATTGACCATTACTGTGTGTATTGCTAAATTATAACCACCACTTCACTTACTATAAATTTATTATATTTAGTTGGAATAATGTTTGGTGGAAAATCATTTTTCAACAATTAGTGTGGATTTAAATTACCTTTTTTTATGCAAGTATGCTAAGTATTAGCAATTTACTTGATTTAGCAAAAGCTGTTTTTGGCCAAAAATGCTGAATAGAATACACAAGGAACTGTAATATATTTACAGTATGTATTTAGCAAATGTAGGATGCCGGTTTTGATTTTGTGCTGGAATGATGACACCACAGACCTGTCCTGAAAGTCAAAACATCTGTAGAAGGAATAATTTTCTGACCAGCATTGTAATCAAGACAAGCAGGTGTTCCACTAACAGTTTAAGTACATCTAAATGAAACGTCATTACATCTTTCTATAATCATACTTGTAGATTACTATGGTTGGTGATCTGAAAAACGGCCGGACCGTTCACTCCCTGGCGAGACTGTTGACCCAGTACAGAGTTAATCTGTGTTACGTGTCGCCAGAATCTCTTAAAATGCCCGAGGACGTAAAACGAGATGTCACGGCCAGGGGAGTATCCCAGGTAAATAATTATACAGCCACAAATGGTGATGGAGGCACAAGCTCAGTGTTCACAAATTCAGGATATTGTGTCTTACATGTATGTTAGATCCATGTGAACATATCTATCTATAGTAGGTAATGTTTTGGTGTAGATGTATCATGTTGAGTGATGATAATTTTCACAGACCTGTACTGAAACATAACTGTGGAAGTGAATTACTGACAACATATAATCTGATTTCACAAAATCCATAACCGCTATAGCCTATAAAACAATGACAAGATTGACTAATTTATGGAAATTGTTGTTCTGCAGGCAGAGTTCACTTCTCTAGATGATGTTTTATCAGACACAGATGTTTTGTATATGACTCGTATACAAAAGGAGAGATTCGGCAGTGAAGAGGAGTACAAAAAGGTGGGAGTCAAATGTTATGAGAGTTCCGGCCTCAGGATCATGAAGCAATTTCGGACTTAAGTCAAAATTTCAATGAGTTATAAAATAATTGTTTATTTTAAAATGAAAATTGAAATTTGTATTTAACAACATTATATCAAAACACTTTTAATAGCATTTCAATTGTTTCAGTGTTTTCAATCAGGAGACATTCAGACAGTGTACAAGTTTTGACTTAAGTCTAAGTTTGCTTCATGATCCTGGGGCTAGGAAAGAAAAAAGCAGTGGAGCTGTTGATTTTAGCAGTAATGATTAATAAATTTTGTGCTTGAATGATCCTTGTGAGAACACAAGCAATGCTTTGAATGAACTGCTAACTTCTTAAACTTACATGTAACTGCATGTTACCCGACCTACAGAGTACAAGTGATTTCATCTTGTATTGATTGATTTGAGGTCCCAAAGTACTATCTAGGGGTTTTTGTGTTGTTTTGTGGAATTCTGATTACCTGGCTGCACATAATATACTTTGCAAAAAGTTGTTTGATCTGAATATGATTTGTGTCTTTCTACAATTTTTATCTTCCCCAAAAATTTAAGATTGATTTTTATCTTGAAGACTGTAAAATTAATGGTTATTTAATAGTTCAAGGTCATTCTGCAAGGCCATTGTCAAATTGATTATTAAGTGAATGTAATTTTTTTAACTGTATGAATAAACCTTTAATTTTAAGTGATTGAAATAGTGTTACAGAAAAAATATAAAATAAGCAACTTAGATCTTAATTACATCAAAATAGAAACATCAATGCAGGCAGCTCTGTGCAGTTAATGGTTGTAACTGTATATTTAACGGATACGCTGGATTATGATAATTTTGACTATGCACATATAAAACAGTAAATAATGCTACACAAGTTAATGGTAATATGGGGAGGGGGCAGTATTGCGCTCTACAGCATCAGTGAAAGAAATTACCTGGTAAACAGAAATTTAATCCGGTGTATGCTGAATTTATTATGGAAAAGATTAGAAGTGGTTAGAACTCTGATCGTCTCGAAGCAAAGTTAGCAGTGATGATTACACCTATTTCTGTGCTTGAACTTAGTGAGAGAACACAAGCAATGCTTTGAATGAACTGCTACGTTAAATCTGCTACCAAACTGCATGCATTGAGTGAGCCTATTGTTGTCCATAAATCAGAGATATACTGTACAACAGCATGCACTATGCAAAGGGCCGATGATCCTGTTGTATATTTTTGAGTGTTCCCTTAGCTTCCTTTGAAATTAGAATACATGTACACGTACTTCCAAGAATAACAATCAAACAGTATTCTGACTTTGAGAACTGCTCTCCTCATTTTCATTCTTCGGTTTTACCTTTCTCATAGAAGAAAAACTTAAGACTGTGGTTTTACTAATTGTTTTTGGCATCAATTTTTATAGATTTTATAAAATACAGTTTTGAGAATAAATTATTCATGGGTAATGCTGTACCAATACAAACTATCAAATTCAAACAATTATAAATCATCTCAAGGTCTATTTTATCACGAATAATTGAATAGATATACCGTATATATATTGCATTTTAAGGTATAAATCAACAACAAGAAAACAAGTGTTTTGTTATAATTATATAAGTTGTATAAACAGTGATGATTACATCTATTTCTGTGCTTGAGCATCAGTGAGAGAACACAAGCAATGCTTTGAATGAACTGATTTATACTAATCCTGTTAATTTGATTCTGCAAGGCTACCAAATGTTTTTTTACAACATGTTAAAATAAAATGAGAGATACTGGAGTAAAAAATAGAACTTGGTAATTTTGAGGCAGAATAGTACTACGTGAGAAGTTGTGTCTTTGCTAGCCTGCAAAACAGTACTGGTACATTACAATTTTGTGAAATTAAACATGATAGTTTTGATTGCATATTTAAAATTGATCAGGCCAAGATATTAATTTTAGATATTGACTAATTGAATGACAATTATTAAACCAGAGGGAGTTAAATTTTATTCTGCCACAAACAATGTATATGATAGGATAAGGACTAAACATCATTAATTTCAAACACAGGAGTCCAAAATCTCATTACAAAGATAGTGGGAGATTTTATGAATGTAATTAGTATCAAGTTATTATGAATGCATTCAATAACTGGAATTGTTATGTATTTGTTTTTTGTATGCTTTAAATTCTTGAAATGATGATTCTCAGAACTGGAGTCTCTGAAATTCTCTGTAGAAAGTTCTGATCTGAGTCAAGGATTTTTCATCTAGGATAAAAATAAGTATATTTTAAGAAAATTGTAATAAATAAAAACAATCAATTAATTTGTAATTGGGTGTTATATTGATTCAAAAATTTTCTTCATTTTTTTTTATCCATAAGGGTAATTTATATTGGTTGAAGAGATTTTTTTTTACAAAGGGAGGAGAGGTTAGTAATGGATTAATATTTTAATGAAAGTGCTTTGAGATGGTAATTCTGATTTTAATGTCAAAATTGTGGAAATACAGTCAAACTTGTATTAAGCAGTCACCTTTGGGAGGCACCCAAAGTGACCTCTTAACAGAGGTGACCTACAATAGAGACTTGAATAGAGACTTAGGTATTTTCCATCATCAATTACCTTATTAAAACAATTATTGCAGTTTTTATATACTTGCAATTTAGCATACTGATCAAAATGACAAAATAATGAATAAAGTTATTGATTTGGATTTTAATAGCATTTATTATATTTAAAAATAAGTGCAATTACATAACAAAGAATTGTGCATCCAATTGTTTATTTCTTTTTCATTTTTGAAAAAGTCACTTATTTTCGTCTGCACTCCAGACTTGCACTTGATAGAGTCTTCTGTTATCATATCATTAATATCTGTAATTTTATCCAAAATTTGGGCATGGCCATGAACATTTGCATAAACTTTTCAACAATGTATTTCTTAACCGACCGTATCTGAACTCAAAATCATATTATTAAATAGATCGATTTTCTTTAGCCTTGTCGCGGCCATTTTTGACACCTATTTCATGAAGTTATATACATGTATGTATAAAACAAACACTGTAAATACATGTTTAAACAATTTACTCTTTTGCCATCCGTATCTGAACTGCCAATTATATAATTACATCGATCAATTTGGCTTCTTTTGCCTCAGGCATATACCGGTAATTATTGTGTACATTAGTTACCTGACTTTCGGAAGACATGTTTAAAATCCTTGGGTGTAAATCATGTGACCGACCAAAATGGCCGCCTAATGCATGTCGAAAGTACAGTTTCGGATCAAAATACGATGACCGCTGACCGCGTTAGACAGGTGACCGCTCTTTAGAGGGCAATCATATAGGATTTTTAATCGGGAGGAAATAAAATGACCGCATACGAAAGGTGACTGCTTAATAGGGGTGACCGCTTCGGCAGTTTTGACTGTAATGGATAAATCTCATTTTTTTCGGTTGAACTCGGTGAATTAGAATAAAATAATTTTCTTTTGTGGAAACGACAATAAGAGTAAGGGGCAGGCCTTAAGGTTTTGTCAGTTAGTCATGTTCGAATTGTATTCATTCTGGCGTTCAAACTTTGCACTGGAAAGTTTGAAGTGTATGGTTGTGGTAATCAGTACTTGATGAGGTTTCTTATTGAGTATTCCAGTATAATGGTAGTGTGCTTTTGAGCATATATGACAAACTACTTGTCAAATGAAAACTTCAGAAGTTTTCAGATATGGTTGATGTTGAACATTGAAGATTATGTGGGAGTGACTTTCTGTTATGCAAGAATGCAAAATGAAAAAATAAAAATAAAAATTGTTTTTGTTTTTGGGGTTTATTGCTCATATGAAGTGCAAGTACAAAAGAAAGGGACTTGTGTTACAGTCAGAATAGATAAAAGAAGTGTTGGTGCTACACAGGTGTAGGTTAGGGCATGTTTCAATCTTTACGTGATGAACCTAATATGGTAGTTTTAATCAAGAAAAGGCATCACCGTTGAAATGATGATTCTCAGAACTGGAGTCTCTGAAATTTTCTGTAGAAAGTTCTGATCTGAGTCAAGGAGATGCACTTCAGCTTAATAAAGGTTACAATTTGAATCATATAAATTTGAAACTTTTCTTTAATCAATGATACTTTGTGATTTTAATTGTTCTAAAATTTTAATGTAGATGTATCTGATTGGAAATATATTGACCATCAAGCCTTCTTATTATATAAGGTTTTAACATTTGTTATTTGTCCAATACATTGAAATACTTAGTTACATGTAGGTCAGTGTTTTCCCTAAGAACCAGCCAAATTGACTGCTTCAATCGATAAAAATGCCGCTTAAAAATAAAAAATTAAAAAATAATTGTTTATTCGACAGTGTTCTGTTCATAAACATCAACCCTTAGCCTGATCTGATCTTTAACCCTTTACTTTGAAATAAATGGGGGAAAATGTAGGTAAAAGAAAGGTTGTAAGTTTTAGGATTGTACTATGGTTGATGCAATGAAATTTCTTACCAAGATATCAGTGTATTGAAAATTTGAGCTTTGTTAAGACTTGGATACAAGTTAAATTTTGTCTCGATGATCTAATGCTTTTAATATGTGAATTATGGACTTGAAAATGATGATTCTCAGAACTGGAGTCTCTGAAATTCTCTGTAGAAAGTTCTGATCTGATTCAGGGATATTTATTTGATTATAATGTCGTAAGGAAATGTTGATTAAATTCTAAATATCTTGGCATTTTAGTTAGAGAGAATCACATAGAAGTTGTATTGCTCTGTGTTATCAGTGAAGTATTTTCAAATGATGATGTTTCATGAGATTACTAAACGCCAGAAAGTAAAGCAAAAAGACTTATTTGTATATAAAAATATTTTGGTTTGCTCTTTGTATGTCATTCAATTTTGTCTGTCCCAAGTGGTTCTGTACTTTAGAGGTATTAAAATCATTGCCAATTTTCTTTAGGTTGTATCGTTTAAAAAATGTATTCAATACAGAATAAGAAGTTTAAATGATAATAAAAGAAGTCATTTCTGAAATTTAATCTTGGGATTTTTTTTTTTTGGTTTTTGTTAACAAAAACATTGAAAAGAACTCTCTCTTTCCTCCACATAGGTATGCATACTAAAAAATTCTAACAAATCAGATGTGTTTTGAGTTGCTGATCTTGGAATGATGATTCTCAGAACTGGAGTCTCTGAAATTCTCTGTAGAAAGTTCTGATCTGAGTCCAGGAGACTTGATCTTAATACACTGATTAACTTCAGAAGACAAATCGAGTTGTATCGGTACATTACTAAGTAGGTTTTGATAAGCTAACTCAATCTATCATATATCTTTAATCCAGTGTGTGTTTTCTCTTTAAGGTGTGTGGTCAGTATGTCATTGTACCTGAGACCATGAGGAAGGCCAAGAAGAAGATGGTGGTGATGCATCCACTACCCCGGGTCAACGAAATTCAGTGAGTACCAAGGCTAGTGCTTATCTAATGCCTTGACTGAGTAGATGTATATAAACTGAACATTACTCATAAATAGGCACCAGTACACTGGTATATAAACCCTTCAATTTTTTTACCGTTTACCTGATTGCACACCTGAACCTCATGGCCAATGTGTAGTATTCCCTGTATTGTCTTAGATTTTGTGCTTCTGTTCCTTGTTTTACGTGCATTTTCTGTTTGTATATAATGCATTGACCTGTATATTTGTTGGTACGTTTGTTCTAGCTTGAAATTTGATCATTTTATCGTAACTGAGTAACATGGCGATGTGGGGTGAGACCTCTACAGCAAAATACTTTGAACTTGTAAGGGGTCCTCGACTTATATGTTTAATAAGAGAAATAAGGGGACAGTGCCTTTTACGAGTAGTGTTCAGCTTTTAGTTGTGAAAAATTATTTTATCAACGTTAAAAACCTTGACCAGAAATTTAGTTGACTGAGGTCTGTCTTTGCTTTATTATTTCAGTCCTGAGTTAGACTCGGATCCTCGTGCCGCGTACTTCAGACAGGCAGAGAACGGGATGTATGTCAGAATGGCGTTACTAGCCCTGGTCCTGGGAAAGTGCTGATCAAGTTGTTAACTTGACATTCCTTGTAAATTTGAGTTTATTGCTTAAAACTGGAATTACTTCATTTTTATAAACTTGCATTTATTTAGTTGTTAGCTTGGAATTGCTTCAGTTGTAAACTGGCATTACTTGCTTTTGTTGTATTGTAAACCTGAGCTAACTCACATAAGTTGTAAAACTGGAGTTCATTAATGGGCATTACTTGCTTTATTTAGTCATTTTGTGTGTTCAGTGTATTAAAATAAGATTTAGAAATTCTGACCAAAATTAAAACTGCATTGGATTCAGGGATATTGAGGTTATAATGTTGGAATCTTGCATGGATGTCATATATTTGTGAAGACACTATAGATCATTATAAGTGCTAGGTAACAAGTGCTAATAAATGTAATTACTATTTAAATTTGCATTTATAGATAATATGTATTGCATTATTACAATTTGGGGTGGGATGTTTTGTAATATGTACTCTAAAGAAGTTCTCGTTGCTCTTTAAAAGAGTGTGTCTATTTTTTATTCAGATAGGAACGAGGTTTATTGTATTCCAGTCTATTCTACTGCCTATTCTTTGTTCATACAATCATAATGCCTACATGTATGTGTACCTAACATGAGATTCATGCCCATTTAATCAATACAATCCTAATGCCTACATGTATGTGTACCCAACATGAGATTCATGCCCATTTAATCAATTCAATCCTAATGCCTACATGTATGTGTACCCAACATGAGATTCATGCCCATTTAATCAATTCAATCCTAATATCTGCATGTATGTGTACCCAACATGAGATTCATGCCCATTTAATCATAATGTTTATACATACCCATAGTTGTAAATCATTATTTCAATCTTACTGCCTATAAGTATCAACCTTGAGGTCATGCTAACCCAATCCTACTGCCTATATATACCCATTAAATCATGTTCATTTAATTCCACTGCCTATATATATGTATATGTATTCCAATTTTCCCTTTTGCAACATTTCTTTATTTAAAAAAATGTACATTCAGAAAACGTAGATGTTTATTGTGGTGTTGGAAGAAAATTATACAATGTATGTACAGTTTTTCTCAGGCTATCCTATACATGTACTAGTAATGGAGGATGATGAACAAATCTGAATGACTTGAAATACATCTATAACTTATCAGAAGTTGTAAAACCAAACTTTTTGTAGAAGGGCTATCAGCCATTCTCCAATTGTGGGAACATTATCTATCTATGTTGTAAACTGTAGCTGATCAAGTGGGAAGCATGTGGTAATTTAAAGGATCTGGATGTTTATTTCTGTTTTCAAAAATGTTATTTACACTGTATAGAGGTTTGAACAAATTTGCTTGCTGCCAAGAATTTTGTTTTATGAATAAAATTCTACTCTGTTGTTTATTTTTTTGTTCATTATTCAATAAGTGAACATATGAGCAAGATTGTCATTGATAGAGTGTGATAATTGCACTGCTCTGTGTTTTGATTTGAACATATTTTATTGTATATGTATAACATACATATACAAATGGTTTGGACACAAGTTCTGACAACTTACGAGGTCTTCACCATACTGCTCTGTGTGTACCCTTTAGTGACTAGTCTGTCTTGCATCACTTGTCATATGTTCTCTCCTCTTGGCCCTTGCTTCACTAAAAAAAGTTCTTGTGGGTAAAGGGATGCAGTGACCTTGAACAAAGTTTTAAGGTTATGATAAACCTGTGTAAAATTCTTGTCCTATCTTCTGTACTTGGCAAAGTCATGCATATACTATGAGTGCTCGAAGGTTAAAGCTCAGGATGAGAAGTGACCTTGAAACCAGTATCAGGACCATATCCCCGTTTTTTGCCCAGACTTTCCGCAAAGACTGCCTATAAGTAATGGGTGTGCAGTGGCTGAATCAGGTTTGTAGGTCAAGGTCGATTTCAACATACACGTATTTTATTGTATACTGGTATATAGCATACACACTGTATGGAAAGTGCTAATCGAAAAACCGGTTGATTTGGATCACCGGCTATACTTTTGTCGGGTATCTCGAATTTGCTGTCTGCACATTTAGACAAAAATGTAATATTAAACACTTTTAATTAACTTTGATTAAAATTGCATCAAACTACTTGGGCAGTACTATTGCTATTTTTTTTTTAAAAGTTTATTATATTTTTTCTTTTTCATCAATCTGATTGTTAATGTTTGACTATTTATCTATTTAAGTTATCTTTGGAAGTTGTCAATGAAAGATGTTTATTGCTATATATTCCACAAGCATTTACAATTATATTCGATCACTGGTTCTTTTCCATGCCTTGAAAATTACACCAAATATGTACCTTCCCCCGGTTTTGAAAGCTAATTTTTGTTTGCGTAGTATTTGTTTGAATGCGACTCTTTGTTGTCATGACTGCTATACTTTTTTCGGGTAGATCTCATGTATTGCTTATTATGCATTTGATACTCAACAGAACAAATTATGTTAGAATATTAAAATTTACATTCCAAACGATACTACTTAATTCATATAAAGACGTCATTATGAAAATGTCGGTTTCAGAAACAGTATTCATGTCGGTTTCAGGAAAAGTGTTCATATAAAGTCGTAGTCCGAAATATCTGACGTTTTTATGGCTTTTTTAACGATTTTGATATTTTACATGCCAGGAAAATGTTATGTTTTAATGTTATGTTTTAATGTTATGTTTTCCTGGCATGTAAAATATCAAAATCGTTAAAAAAGCCAGGAAAACGTCAGATATTTCGGACTAATAAAGTCGTTACCATTCAGATTCAGGAACATACTGATTGTATAGCGTTTTTTGTTTTATCGGGGTTTTTTTTTTGGGGGGGGGGGGGGGGGTCTAACCAAATCAAAGTACTGAAAGCCCGGCTCTTTTGATGTGTCTTTATGCATATAGTGTAGCAAAGACTGGCAATCAATCAATCTCTCTCTCTCTCTCTCTCTCTCTCTCTCTCTCTCTCTCTCTCTCTCTCTCCTGTGTTTGTTATAACATCGCACATGTATGCGCAAACCACACACTTTGGCAGATCGTGCAATGACCGCATGTATTTTAGAAACGGAGTGTTTTTGTAGTACGGCCGCGGGGTCTTCAAAAAGATACAGACGATGTGCACTCTGTATGAATGACACACGTGTTTGATGTGCATGCGAAGTAAGGCAGCACTATCTGTGCAAAATATTACGGATACCTTCGAAAATCTTACAAAGAATAAATCCTATTTTATGTTTTATTGATTGTAGTTTCCTTTTCTTTTCATACAAATATTTTACTACAATGTGTAGTTCATGCATTAAGAAGTCCGTGCAAACTGAATGCCTCGATCATAAAGCAACCGAGTAGATTTCTGGACCGGCATATATACCCCAGTGGCAGTTGAAGAGTGATCGAGACTAATATGGCGACCAAATGCTTTTATGAATTAAAATCAGCTAAAATTAATTGCGAATATTTAGAAAACAATACATTTGACAAAACGAGGCTCTCTGTGAAACTGTTTTGTATACCAGAAGCTGTGTTAGAGTGTTGTATTATTTATAGTAACTTTGAAGATTCGCCTGCCTACAGCCAGGACTTTGTTTTCAGCAGAGCACGGCTAAATATCACAAAACATGTGAATTTCTGATAACTATTACAATCAAACAGTGTGATACAATGTGTTGCTAAAGTAGAATTGTTGCAAAAGGTACATTTTGAAATATTCCTTGCACTGTCTAATATCTAAGTAAGTATAATATAACACTATCTGATATATACCCAAATCAATCATAACATTTCCATTGAACGCAAATCAATCATAACAAGAATGCAAATCAAGCATCGCATGTACACAACAAAGAGATGCCATGAAATCAAATTCTACGATTACTTACGCTGCTTTATCATTTTTCAACTAATAATATCTCGCTATTAATTATCAATAACTATATCATAAATACGTGAATGTGAAATCCTCAAAATATCATAAAAATGAATAAAACTTCATTTGATGTTTTTGGACGGATGGGTGAAAAAAGTACAGCAATCGCAAAAAATTGTTGCAAACAAATTGTAGCATTGACCCAAACTTAGAGTAGCTCCTTTTCTTATAATAACACTGTTCATTTAAGTTTTGTTATGCTTTTCGAGTAAAGTGAGTAACACGATTTTGGACAATAAATCAAAACTAACTTTTCTGAAATATTTAACCTACTTTATCCCCTTTGAAGTTCTGCATTTTCAAACATACACAAGAGTACCCAAATCAATATACCAGGTGATCCAAATCAACCACATTTTCGATTAGCACTTTCCATACAGTGATGCATATATATGCAAATGGTTAGGACACAAGTTCTGACAACTTACGAGGTCTTCACTATAGCCATTGCCAAGAGCAAAATCTTGTCTGGACCGCATGTGGTCCTATCTCCCTATTTATTCTTCCCCTAGAGTGCTTTTTGTTCGGATAAGGGATGTGTTATAATTGTATTTGAATTTCCATTTATAACTCAATTTTGCAAATATGCTAAACAAGAAGCCCAGAGGCTATATCGCTCACCTGAGCAACAATAGCAATAAATTATCAGAAGAACTTGGACCGTCTTTAGAGTACAAATGTACTATCAAATACAAAATATCTAAACAACTAAGTAGAGTTTATTTTGTTTATAAAGATTTTTCCATTTTTTTTCACATTCTTTTGAAAATTTGACTCCTCTAGACCTCAGTTTTTGAGAATAAGATTTAAAAAAAAAAAATCTCAGTTTATTCCAAATTAAAAATTCCCACCCCCACTGTGGCCCCACCCTATCCCCATTGATCATTTTTTAAACAAACTTGATTCTACACCACCCGAGGATGCTTCTACACAAGTTACAGATTTTCCAGCCAAATAGTTTTTTAAAAAGAATATTTTTAAAGATTTTTCTCTATATACTCTTATCTAAAAATTCGACCCCCTATTGTAGCCACACACTACCCCCTGGTATCATGACTTGAATAAAATTGAATCTACAGTATCTGAAGATGCTTCCACACAAGTTTGAGCTTTTCTGGCCAAACAGTTTTTGGGAAGATATTTTTTAAAAAGTTCTCTATACACTCCTCAATGTAAAAAATCGACCCAAGCTAGGTTAGCGCTTTTCAGTACTTTGATTTACCCTTTTCGCCGCCCATACAATACATATGTTCATAAAAATCATAGACACTTTTCATGTGCGTCATTTTTACAGTTACAAATGTATTGAATCATATACATTGTATCAAATGGAGCAATTTAATCATAATAAACCCAGAGGTGGACGACATACATGCAATATGAATTAGAACGTCGCTGTCGGAACGTTTGCTCTTATGCATACTAATGCTAGAGTTGATACAAAAGTAGTGTCACTGTTGCGATGACATATGGTGATAACGAACAGTGTTCAAATTCAAAAGTCCAAAGGAAAATTACAAAACAGGAGCAGAGCAAACACGGGCCTCTAAAAAATAGAGGTAGGATCAGGTGCAATGGAGGAGTTAGCATCCTGACTGCTGACCGGTCACAACCGCCGTGTGCTCCATGTCGTAATCGGGATAAAACGGAAAAGTCCGTAGACAATTAGGTGACTTTTTGGTCTAACAATTAGTATGACAAATGTCAGTCAGATGAGGATTGTATTTGCTGACAATGTCGTTGTATCGACCATAGAACTTACGAAAAGATGACTTCAAACGAGACTGTTGATACAGGGAAGTCGCCAATTCCGGGTCACGTCAGATTGTTTCTTTGATATTTAGCAAAGCTATTCATTTTAAACTTTCTATTATATATTAATTAAAGGATCATTTTGTTAGTTATAAAGCATTAATTTTGTTTTTAGAAATAAATTCCCGGAAACAATATTTACAGACAGAGGCATTTCAACAAGGCAGGGTTTCCTCACTTTCGAACCATTTTCTCCATTTTCGGGTCATGTGACTTCAAAGTGTCAGTGATGTCGGGTAATCGGCTTAGAACACAATTTTTATTAATTTGAAGCATTGAAAAAATAATGCCTATCAGAAAATATATTTACAACTATTGATAATCAAGTAACAGGGACTAATTCTAAATGTAAGTGACAGTTGTGATTCAGGATGAGAAACGATCGTCATTATGTTATTATTGTGACAAAAAGAAAAATAGACTCAAAGAAAAATAACAAACAAGATAAATAAAATGAAACCTGAGCTGGATGGATCATTTTATTCAATTGAATTTTTTTCTTCTCTTTTTCACGTTATCGTAAATCCGCAGAAAAACATTTCAGGTATAGCGAACCGGAAATTCCTGCTGATTGATTAATTAATTGGTGTACATTTATATGAGCAGTTATGAATCTGAAACATTTCTGACACATAACTAAATGCATGTGCAATATTTTTCGTGCATTAACGCCCTCCCATAGCTTTCAGATCAACCACGCTGCAGCGTAAATAATGAAAGTAGCCTGTCAAAGATGTGTGAAAATCTCCATCTCGAAAGCGCTTGATTTCTAATTTCCTTCCTCGGAGGTTCTGTAAATGTTAATTTTACAGATATTGTTAAATGATCAAAGACAGAAAGGCCTGTAGTTCGTGATCAATGTATTTATTTAAGCATTGAATGCTTATTTTTGGATGTCGTCGGTCCTGTAACACACCAAGATGTGCAGACAAATTGAATACCGCGCGTTAGCGCGGTATGATAATTTGTCTGCACCGCTTGGTGTGTTACAGGACCGACGACATCCAAAAATAAGCATTCAATGCTTATGTTTATATTCGTACTGATGTCTATTTTTATGAAATATATGTGTATTGTCGCTGTAAAGCCAGTAAATACGCTCTCAGTCAGGGATATGAAACATACATGGAACAGCCATATTAATTATTTAGTTCGCTTCCGCGACAAAATATATAGTGCCAGAAACTTTGTAGAGAAAAATCTTTTTTATGAAGGAGTAGATATAATTTAATGATTTTTTTTCAAAAGAACATATCAAATTGGTTATGTAAGATTGAACGTTTCATCTGATCTTACAAAAATAAATATACTCAAAACACGTGAAGACGTTTATTTTTGTGCATATAGCGCATGAATTATCAAAGTGTATTCATAGAAAATTGAACGTCGCAGATTTCCAATGAAACATAAGGGGATATTTACACTGAATGTAAATATAAAGTTTTTTCTGCTTCTAATTAAACAAGAAGACATGAAACACATACGAGTGACCCGGAATTGGAGACGACCCGGAATTGGCGACTTCACTGTAGTCCTGTTTTATCAACTTGTTTGTCAGTAGCTTGGTAGCTTGTCTTGCCTTAGAAACTGTTCATATGTTGTATATTAGGTGTCTGGACAGTGAAGTCAGGTCACAAATCCGGAACTAATATGCCTTGCACGTTTTGGGTTTTCCTTCTTATATTAATTGCAGTTTCCGGTATATAATAAAATGGCAGGATTTGTACGTTTAACACGTGTTTCGTTATGACTTTATTTATACCTTTCACTTCCCCAAACCTGCGACCGTAACAAATACGAAGAGCAAGACCTTGCGTATCGAATTAACTGAGAGACAAAAACTCCATATGCAGCTGATGAAGGTATATTGCTATATAAGTAAGGAAAGTTGACTATAGAAAAATTGAAGTCATCACGTTTATCATAAAGTTTTGTTGTTAGGTTACAATCAATGTCCATTTCCAGTAATATATCCAAATATGAAACAGATGACGCAGACTCTGTGGTATCTTTTATTTCAATAATCTTTTATTGGGATATCTCGAGTCGACGTAAGTATGGAATTAACAATTGTTAATTGATAATACGTCGTCGATATACCTGAATGTTGAGTTGAAGGCCTCAGCGAGTGATTTATTTTTTTTACGTACAAGTTTTTGAATAAATTCTGCTTCATATGAATACAAAAATAGGTCTGCTAACAATGGGGCGCAATTGGTACCCATGCGAATTCCATCAGATTGTTGGAAGACCTGATTTCCAAAAACTACATAGAAGTACCTGTTTAATATCCACTTCAGAGTACTTGTGCGATTGTGTGATAAAATTATAACATCAAAGTATACACAAAATTGAAATACATGAAAATGCTGAACAATGGGGAGGTGGGTGGGGGCTTTTTGCACTAGAAATGGGCATCCCGCCCAGAACACTAATCATATTTTTTATGAACTCTATCACAAATACGAGTTGGTAAAAATTATACCTGCTCCATAATTTTTTGACGAATCTAAAAAAAACTGGACACTATATAGTTTCTTAGTTCACATGTAATGAAGGTACACAGCAAGTTTCAAACCGAATCCCTTGATTAAACCAAAGAAAAACAAAGTTGACAAAGTTACAAAATGGACAGATGGAAAGACGCGGATATATAAATATCATTGCCCCCTCCTCGTTCTGCTAGTAGTGAATATTTAAACTTAACGTCAGCGCCCCTGCTTTTTACAACAAAATTGCGTTCTAAATGCGCATGTCTATCTCTTCCAAGAGAAAAACGGAAGAAAACAAAATTAGTAAGATTGCTAAAAATAAAATATTTTAAAATTTCAAATCAATTATTACCTTTCCGTTACTTTTTGTTGATTTTCTAAATAAATACACATACCTTTCACCAAAGATCAAATGAAATCGATATATCGCAGAAATTCCGAAATATCTTCTTTCACAGGAATATTCCTTTTCTATACAATGTATCTGGAGAAATTTACACGATCGATAGTACGTTTCTTGTGGGTATTTATATTGGGAAAATCTCTAATTCATTTGGAAGTTTTTTAAACATCTCGTACACTTTTTTTTACATTATCATCCGGGTATTTTTATGTCGTTTGCAATGCAAAATTTCTGTAAACTTTCTATTTTTAACCGTGCATAGTAACCTGTAGCGATATAGGGTGCGTTTTAAAAGAGAATTCCTGGACCTTTTTTTTTTAGTGAATGAATGTAGTTTGGACACAAAGGTATTCACTTATTATTAAGCAAAAAGTGGTTGATATGGTAATTTAGGACAGACTGTATTAAAGCAGGGAAAAGATAAAATAAAATTAATAATAAACTTAATACCTTGTAATCTGCGAGATCTATATCATTTTCCAAAAACCAAAAACTATTTTTTGATAAATTGTTGCTGTTTAAAAGGATGTCCTACAGGTTGTAAGTGTTCCTTAAAAACATGCTATACATGTCAATTTCAAAGACTGTACTGCGACGACCTTTATTTTTTATGGTATGATAAATTAATCACATGTCAGTCGTTAAAAAATGATTTTGAAAAAAAAAACCGACATTGGAATTATTTTTTTTATCAAATTATGTTGCAGTGACATTTTTTTTTATATATGTGGCACCCCGTCAGAACGTTATAAAATTGTTGCCAATTTGTTCAAGTAAAATATGTAATAGCTGCACGTCCGTGGCTCTCGCTCTGGATAAAAATCGGATGGACGACCCGGGAGTTGCGCTAGTTTTGGACTGATTATCTCATTTCCACTCAAATTCTGTGGAATTAATTAGAACTACATGTACTAATTCTTCAGTCAATTTACTGCTGATGTCGTCACTTTACTTGCTCAGTCATTCTCATAAGCAGATCGAAACTCGCCATTTTTTTTTTTACATGTAAACAAAGTACACTACTTCCCTTTACGGGCCGGATGATGGTGTTTAAAAGAATGTCAGAAGCAAGTAAAGTGATAATATCAGTTTTTAAATGTTAAGAAGATTATGTTATTTAGTCCAAAATAAGAGCAATTTCTGTGCACCATAAATTGCAATTTATTTTGGTAGCAACTGTAGGAACTGTAGCATTACGGTCTATCAACCCGAATTTTCTTCGTAGAGATCTGCAGCTACATCTGTTTCAAGAAAATTCTTGTCGTTTTTTTCTTTTTTGCGCATTTAGAGTATTGTACTTTACTGATTTTCAATCTAAAGTTAAAAAAATATTACCTGAGAAATTATAATTTTTAACTAAAGATTGTAAATTAATAAAGGACAGTATAATTGAAATCCATAAACTTTTTTTTTATAACGAAGCCTTTAAAATATATTTTGCTTGAAAAAGATATTGGAAATTTTCGAAAGGACAGTACTGTCAATATCCTTTAAAAACATTTAACGCAGCCTATTCAATATTTTGCTTGTAAAGAAATTGGAAATTCTCGAGAAATTGTTTTTGTTTTAAAAATACCAAATTAATAAAACCTCGTAAGACCTACCGACTACTGTTGCTTGCACCTGTCTCCTCGGACTTGGAAGCAGCCATTAGCCATGTTAGTGTTTACTCTATCAAAGAACAGATCGAGGGCTCTGATGCCATGCATATAAATGAAATGTGTGACCCACTTATTGTATGAACTCTTACGAAAGGAGATGATCAACTTTCTTAGAATTAAGTTTGAGAACGATTTAAAATAATTTAAAGTCTCTTCAATTGTGATTGGACGCAGGTCTGAATCTTGTTTCTATAAGAGTTCAAGCGACAATCTTTTTGAAAACTTAAGGTTTCTCCACCCTTGATGCTTTTATGGTTTAATCAATGTAATTGTTGTTTAAATTTGAATATCAATATGTAAACAATCAAATTGAACTAAAATCTAGATATGTTGCGAATATATTTTTCATGCACAGGCACCTGACGTTATAAATTTTTTTCATAATAAAAATAAATACCCCATAAATAATACACAAGGTACCCATCACCGCCATCTTGAATTTATTTCAAACTGTTACATCAGGTGGAATTTTTGCTTAAAACTCATCAGTAAAATTATTTTGCGATCCTCTTCGTCTTCCGATTGGTGTTTGAACACCTATGCTTACAACCGATTTAACCAAAACGGTGCATTACACATGTCATTGATAAAAAATCATCCCTCAATTTGCATCTACTGCCTTAAATATGCGATAAATGTCTAAAAGGCTGACGGAAGTTGCCACCTATATGTTAATGAGATTTCCCTTCACCGTGTGTTTGTTTCAATATTTCAAAATATACGCATTTATAAACATGTTTATATAAACTTCGTGTAATAAAAGTTATAACTGACAGTTTGTATTATCCCTTTTTTTAATTTTAACTTGTATGTTGATCGAATTCAAAATCGACGCCTTTTGAATGTTGGTATCAGTGCTATATTTGGAAGGGATTACCCCCAACTATGACGCAATTATGTCAACTTCCGTCCACCCTTTACCCCTTTGTCGCATATCTAAGGCAGTAGATGAAGATTGAGGGACGATTTTTATTAATGACAGGTGTAATGCACAGTTTTGGTTGAATCGGTTGTAAGTTAGGGTGTTGAAGCACCGATCGGAAGACGGAGAGAATCGTAAAATAATTTTACCGATGAGTTTTAAGCAAATAATGATACCTTGTGTATTATTAGGTATATAGTATTTATTTTAATTATGAAAAAAATTTATAACGTCAGGTGCCTGTGTTTTCATGCTGTATGAGTAAATATACTATCAGAGACTATACCAACGCCAGCTCCTAAATCAAACATCACATACATTCTTTTCTGATTTCACATATAAAAGCAAATCCTTTTTTCATGTTTTTATTACCAATTTAAGGCAATTAAAACTTGCAAGTATGTATATTATGACATTTACAGTGCATTTTGATTCAATTATTTAACCTTGAAAAAATACAGTTTAGCATCTTAAAATGTCTATAAATTTTTAACTAATGGTTCAAACTCACTCAAAATTGGTACATTTGTAATTCATTATATATCCCATTGAAATATGCAAAGAAATAATTACCTTGTCGGGTAAAAAATGTTGAAATATGGTGTATGTACATTACAGCCTTATACAGTTTTATCAGTTTTTCATTAAATTCTGCGATTCCATCTAAAACAACTATCTAAATTGTTCATTATGATAGTCATTTCACTTTAAAAAACTTACAATGTGTTGAAATACAACTATTGCCAAAACCACGAATCACATTAAATAATATTAAAGCCGATAACGGTAAAATAGTCCGGAATGCTCCCGATGACTTCATGCGACAATCGAAAGACCTTTAAAAGAACTCTTTTTTTTTCATCACATCAAACTATCTTTTTAAAGAGAACGAATTGAGAGTCGGCGATTTTTTTTGGCAAAGTATATTAGCATTAAATTAACTGATGTGTACATTTTTAAGCACCAAAAAATCAGAGGACATGACCCTAAATGTTAACAACCCAACAGCTGTCAAAGTGGAAGACCACATCCTCCCATGCACCAACACCTTTACGTACTTGGGTAGCAAAGTAACAACAGATGGTGGAGCAGAGACTGATATCAAACAGAGACTATCCAAGGCAAGAGCAGCATTTAACAACCTACAAACTGTTTGGAGATCTAGTCAATACACCACTAGAACAAAACTAAGACTATACAAAAGCTGCATTCTACCTATCCTTTTGTATGGATCAGAGTGCTGGAGAATGACAGAGAGTGATCTGAGCAAACTGTCAACTTTCCATACAAAGTCCTTGAGAAGGATCTTAGGACTATTTTGGCCCAATACCATCTCAAATCAGGACCTTATCGACAGGTGTGATCAGGAGGACATGGCCACAATCATCTTTAGAAGGGACTTGGACAGCATTATAAAGATAGCTCTCTTCTGGACACCAGCGGGAAAACGGAAAAGAGGAAGGCCCAAAGTCACTTGGCGGTGGACAGTGGAAGCCGAAATAAAAGAGCAAAAGAGAAGCTGGGGCACACTCCAAAAGCTAGCCAGTGACAGACACGGATGGAGAACCCTCGTTACTGCCCTATACGCCAAAGGTGTCACGGGCAGTAAGTAAGTAAGTAATATTCAAAGAATGATTCCTTATTACTTACTTGTATATTTATATAATTTTCAGCAATCATTCGATTCAAATTTGAATATGAATAAGCAAACCCCGCTCGCGCCCCAATTATACGTCATTTGAATTTATTGGACTGTTAAATACAAATTCGATACGTAGTGAACTATCACAGGCAAAGCCACTGAAAAATGTAAATATCAGAGGTTTACACAAAGCACTTTGTTCTAGAGATGTGAGATAATAGAAATTTTATTTATATGATTCTTTTTGAAAGTCTTCCTCATGCATGTTTTGTCTACGATGAACAATGCAATGCACGCACAAGAACAAACAATTGTGGCAAAGGAAGCAAGGTAAAACACCCCCTCAAATCCTCCAGTGACGTCACGGATCAGTCCTGCAGATAAAAAAAAACCCACAGTTTATTAAAAAATATTTTTAAATTCGATTTACGGTCGAATCATTTTTTAATTATTCATTAATTTATATCTGTTGCAGTTTCATGATAATTAAAAAATTCTGACCGCAGACATAGCCCCCCAGCACTGTAGATAACCCGTAGATTGTAAACTCCATCGCTATTCCTATGGAGGTTAGCCTCTGGGGTAAGGCCTGTATCACTACTGGCGCACTCTGGGACACGATGAGACCAAAACAGACTCCATAAACTAGAGAGGACCCACAGAGAACGGGGTAAAACTGGACAAAGGTTGGGAAAACTGCGTGACTCAGAGCTAGAGTCATGGAGATGTAGGTCCAGTGGTATAGAATCTTTGTCCGGCTTAAAAAGACATCAACATGGATTATCTGTATATGTTTCACTCAAAATTTATACATCAAATTACAAATCCAAATCGCGATAATTACCTAAAACACGATTCAAAAATTCCCGCCATCAGCCTACCACCCATATTGGCGAATCCATTAAGTGTGAGCACAAGAGCAGCATCTTGAATTGTGTAGCTATTTGAGACTAGAAAGTCTGGCAAAAACCATATTTCAACTGCTCCTGTTTAAAAAATTGAAAAGTGTAATATTCTAGACTTCTTTTTTTTTTTAAAAATGCAATCATTAAAATTTGAAAGCAAATAGTGTTGTCCTTTCTGATATATTTCATTTTATCAAATCAAATATACAATATGACAAAGTAGTCATATTGTATATTTGATTTGATAAAATGAAATATATCAGAAAGGACAGTGTTACCAAAGAGTCCAAATATTAACATGTTTGTAACATAAGTAAGGTATGATCTGTTCTTTAGGATTTCGATTGCATCGGTCCATTTGAAATCCCTGGACTTCTGCAACTCTGATGGCGGAGGTAGATTGATCTGTATCACGATCCCGATCAAAACCAGATGAAGGAATATCCCGCTCGCCATCATTAGAGTCCCTCTCCAGCCGAAATGAGACAACAAAACCTCAGTGATGTAGGGAGTTGTCATGAATCCTATCCCCGCCCCCATGGTCATCGTGGTCAGGTATTTTGGCGCAGTTTTTGGTGGAAAGGCCCGACTGATGTACACATAGGAAAGAAGTGTAGGTAACACACAAGCGCATCCTAAATTTAAAATATAACCTTAGGTATGCGGTATTTCATCACTAATTTGTATAAATATCTCAGGTATTGACACAATGAGTGCACCACTTGATTCGGTTCAACAAGGTGTAGATCGGTGTCAAAGTTAAAGAGCAAGAACAATTAGTGGTGTGCTCCGTATATAGTGTGCAGTAATGATACAGCACAAATAAATGCAGCGTTTGCACATGATCTATTGTGCGGAGATGTTTTTTTTTAAACCGACATAAATAACAGTGATTTTTGTATCGTAACAATTCACGACTAGAATTAACCCAATCACGAAACCTACAAAACTACGGGGATTCCCCCTTTGTGATAAGCATGTGTACATAGTATGTAACAAACACGTGTTCATGTATCTAATATGGATCTGATTTTCAGCAGTTGCAAACAACAAAAGACATAAATTTAATAGTATACGGGCTCGCATTCCATGCAGGTGAAAAGTATTAAAAGTTCGGTGATATCGTTGTTATAAAAAAAGATTATAATTGTAAGCTATACTCTGTCCCAAGATATCCTCGATTCACATTTTGCTTAATTACTCGATATTTATAAATACCCCAGGGTTCAAACGATGTTCATTCAAAAGCATGAAAAATTTCCAAGATATTTCCATTGAAACGCCCACTCTAGCTGACCAAGTTTCAATACACGGCTAAATCAAAGTACTGAAGTACTGACGAGAGTTGATTTTATCGATTCTTATTTATTTTAATATCAACGATATGTTATTTTGCATGGCAAGTACAACTGTAGTTTCTAATCTTTATTTGAATTACGCACATTTTTATAATATGAATTCTTGGAATTTTCCGACAAGAATTTCGATATGAATCATATTGTGTGTATTTAAAGATAGAATTAGTTCCATTAAAATATGTATCAGTAATTGAAATATTTCTGGAAAATTGTATGAATCCAAGCAATATTGAACTCTAGTCTCATTCAACCAGACGCTCGGCTGTCGTCGTTAATCTCCGACAAGCAAGAGAGAGTCTGGCGTAGAAATACATTCGACTACAAAAAATACGCCAGAGTTCAATATAGCCTCGTATTCCGAATGCATACGACTACAAAATCATCTGAATTGTTCGTACCATTTAAAATCTGACTATTTTCAAGGTATTTATAAATATTTTTTCTTGAAAAGCAATGCTTCAGCATACATTACATCGAATTTATCAATTATTTTTAAGAAATAAGTCTTGTCAGCGGTGATGATTTGTACTTAGGTCCAAACACTGTTTCACTTCCGATTTGCCAGAGTAACTGTATAGGAGATTCAAGATTAAAATCAACTCCTAAAAATGTAATGTCTACGGGATTTTGTATTGAAGCAGACCCGGATGATAACGTTGAAAAATTCCGAGGTATTCCGAGTGACTTCCGAATAGAGAAAAGATGTAAACATTCCCCATTATAAATCTCCGTAAGAAATCTGTTTTCGTTCCTATGAACTTTTATGAGTGAAAAATGATAATGTGTCAATGAAGATATCTTGGAAATTTTCCCTTTCATCGATTTCAATTGGACTTCTTTCACAGGTATGTGTATTTTTATTCAAAATCGGCCAAATTGCTGCATAAATATTTTGGGACAGACTATACATGTAAAGCAATCTTTATAGAATCTTGCACTTGATTAAAATATTTTGTACATTCATTACTGCTATGTTTAATGTAGCATAATTTTGTAAAAAATGTCGGGTAAAACCACAGGCACCTGATCATGACGTTATAATTTTTTCTCATAATAAAAATAAATACCCTATACCTAACCATCATTTCAATATTTCTGCATAGTTTAATTGAATGGCAACACAATTCGAAGAAAACAATTTAATGAATTACTAGTACATTTTAATCGTTCTCAATCATTCATTGCAAAGAATGGAGTTATAAGAAAGAAAGAGAATGTTGCGACAATATTCCATTATTGATAATTCTTTGAAGTTCACTACGGCGGCCGTATTGAAATTAGTATGCCCAATGTTGAAGTTCTTGTTCTTGTTGCTTCATATTGCCCAGATTTGTCAGAATCAATGATAAAATAGAATACATATTCACTAAAAGTTAGGCATTAAATTAGAAAAAAACTTCGACGTATGATAAAAAATAAATGCTGATTTTAAAATATGGCGTTTTTCCGATAATTTTTTCAAAATTTTAGGAAACATGGTAGCATTCCCAACCTGTACCGACACCAATCAGAACGACAATGGTGGTCATGTTTGTTGCGAAGGCTGAGGCCAAGAGGGTGAGGCTTCCCCCGAGAGCTCCTCCAATCATACATGGAAAATCCCCCACTCGTCGTATCACCACCTCACCAAGCACGCCTTGAAAGGAAGAAGAGATGAGAAGTCAAGTATCAAGTCACTGCGTATACGTAAAACAAGGTACCAATACAAAGTACTAGTACATATATAGCTCCACTATAATATTGACCAAAATAACTAATGTTTGAAATAAACTTATTTAAATTGCTGATTTTCAATCTTTTTATTACCATTTTACATTCCTAGCCGAACAGTTACAATATCTACTAGAAGTAAGTTTGGTATGCTTAAATTAAACTTTGAGTACATGTATTACTCATCTAGATTTAACAGACCAAAACGGCGGAAGTGTTTAACGAAGGCTTTGTTAGTTCAATAGCTTTATTACACTGATTTAGATGGGGAGCGCGAGGGAGTTTCGATAGCAAGGCCGTAAGACTACTGAACGAACATACAAAATTACTTTGCAATTTTTACGAACAAAAAACCTCCGCTAATTCAATCTCCCTAATATCTTTACTCAGATTTTACTTGCGTAAGAAATATTTAAACCTCGAAGAGTGTGCTGAAATCAGGCGCCTATATATTGTCATTTTTACAAAAAATCAGTCACTACTATATTGGTGAGGGTGTTCAAAATAGTCTGAGGGAAGTAAAGTTTATCATCTTTTATGAAATTTCTTTGAAACATTTTCAAAATTTCTTCAAAAAAAATTTTCTTTACTAAATAATACTAATAGTTTATAATTCTATAAATCATTTTAAAAATTTGAGATTGATCTGATTGTAAATTTTGTTGACCTGACACCCTGCCTCTCTAATTTTTTATTTATTAACTCAAAAAGATTTTTTGTCCGGAATTCTAAAATATAATCATTAAGTAAAGAAAGACCTCCTCCAAAAGCGATGCCCCTGAACAGTGAGAGCATTAAGGCGGCTTGTGAGGCCTCGGCCCGGAATTCTCTAGTCATGTCTACGTAGACGATTCCCAACATGGCGGACGGCATGGCGATTCCAATAAACTGGATCAGCACAGAGCCGACGAACACCACATACCGACGTTTTGTCTTGTAGTACCTCTTCCTGGAATAGGGAAGTTTTATAATGTAGACATTTACATTGTTTTTATATAAGGATGCACTGGAATAATGTTTAAAGTTTAGAAAACTTAATTTGATAAGAAATGTCACATATACAACGTATAACTTTTAATCTTATATTTCACTTTAATTATGACCCTGTTAGATATGAGCAGATCGAGATTTGAGGCAAATAAAAAGATGAATTTTATCTTTCACTTTTCTGGGGAATGAAATAATTACACGATAAAACATTCTAACAGGCCTGACAACACACAATGATCTCACTGAATGTAATGAAAGTCCACCATTGTTCACTGAATTGATAAATTAACTATTATATTTTATTGTTTTAAAATTAGCAAAAGCATAGTAGATTTTCTAGAATTCATTGTATGAAAAGTAGACGGTAGCATGTTAAGGATTGTTATCCTTTAACATTAACATTAAAAAGAAGCTCTTTACATCACCTAACTTGGTTCGTTTATTACGGTGATTTAGAAGACACTTACTGTAATACTTCTGAAGCTTGTTCAATTCCTTTGACCATTCTGAAGAAATAGTATTTTTCATATTTAAATACATGTAAGACGCATATTGAAAGAATACGGTATCTCTGTACAAAAGGTCGCGGTATAAATAGGACGGACCGTGATTTTGCATAAAGAATGCCAATCAATTATTACAGCTTTCAATGAAACTTGGGCCTATATCTAATAGCATATGTGAATGATACATGACCGGTTTAATTGTAACTTCATGAAAGCTGCTGAGACTTATGTGTAGTAAGCATTCTGAGTCGCAAAGTTATGCTGGCGATTTGAGGAATTTCGAACTAAACAGTCAAGAAGAAAAAAGTAAAAATATACAGCAACTTAAAAAAAATCAAGATTGTAATATTGTTGAAGGAACAGAATTGGCATGTATTTTCTTTTTGCAATTCCCACATTCTATGTACCTGTAAAGACTAATTTTATTTTTCAAAGAAACACATTGTTGGAGAATTAAACAGATTTGTTTTTCTTCTTAATATTAAATATATCATATCAGTAACTCACCACCGACATATCCTCCATGAACGGTGAAACTTCCGTAAATCGTAACTGTGTTGCCAGTCCTGTGGGGTAGAGTTCCAGGGACAAGGAGGTCTGGAAGATGATGGACAGACTTTAAGAGACCACCATACCAAACGTGGTTCCATATAGTACAGAGGCTCCGATTAGCCAGGGAAATGTATCCTGAAAGTAAGGAAACATCACGTGACTTAGCCCCGTCAATCCAAATACAGAGATCCAGTTAGCTATTTTTTTTCGACTGAAATTTAAAATTTGATTACTTGATTTGTACATGTATTTTAAGGGTATTTCAAGCATTACTTAATACTAGCAGTCTGTTTACTCTTTTTTTTTTTATTTGTCTTTCCTTTTAACGATATGTATGTACGTACTCGTCATTTTACGTTTTAATTAGGAAGATGAGATTACCTCGAGAGTGGTTCTAAATCTCCTGTTAGGACCCGCCCCACTAAGCTGAAGATCCCAATGACTGTCAAAAAAAGGGCCACCCTATCCTCGTCACAATTCTTGCAATGGAGGAAATCTGGCAAGAACCAGGGCTCCACGAAACCTGTGTCAATTTGTGGAGATTCATTACCAGATTGAAAAAAATACTCTGTACTAAAGGTTCTTTTGTATGAATGCTATAGATACATATGCAGCTTGCAATAGACTTTCTCAGAATAGTGTATTTAATTCTGTCTAGTTTAAAACGCAAGTTTGCAACATGGTATTTTAGCAACACAGGAGAATGCAATACCACTTAAATGTACCTTACTGAACATTCCGAACAGAATCACGCTGAAGACAAAATATGCAAGAGGTATAGAAAAAGTCCACCACTTAGAACTATTTTAACAAGAGCTTGGGCGTTGGGTAGATTTGTCAAACAGCAATGTGACCTAGGCCTGTCTATTTCATTGTTGGCCACTCAGCCATGGCTCTTTGAAATCAACAAGATTTGTCTGGCTTTTGAGCTAAGACTACGCAATCTATGCATATTTTTCTCGAAACCAGCGTCATTTTTAACTTGTTTTGATGCATGTAATAGATAGGTAGGTCCTACCGAAAGTCCAAGGTCTTGTTAAAATGGTTCTAGAAGAAAACACCCCCGCGACCAGTACTCCTGTAGAATAAGTTCGGTTACATAAGGTGTAACAATAAGTCCAAGGCCAGCTCCTACGGCGTTGAGTGTAAGGAACTTAGAGGCCTCTCCTCGGAAAGCTCGCCCAATGTTGTTGTAACTCAGGAGCATCGGAAACATGAATCCAAAACCTGGTGGAAACAAAATTCTATATTTACATTCAGTGTATATTTCCCCTTATGTTTGCATTGGAAATCTGCGACGTTCAATTTCCTATGAACACACTTAGGTTAGATGATGAGTTTTATTATGACGTCACAAACGTCGAAGTGCAACGTCACAAGCGATTATCGAAAATCTGAGTTCACTCTCGTGGCTGTTACAATAGCTCTTCCATCAATTGAACTTACCCTTAGGATAATACAGTAATTTTGTGGTATAAATCACATTTGCAGACAAGGCAAGAATTTAAAAGAAATATAAATATAAGCAATGAATGCTTATTTTGGGATGTCGTCGGTCCTATAACACACCAGGCCGTGCAGACAAATTATCATACCGCGCTAACGCGCGGTATTCAATTTGTCTGCACGGCCTGGTGTGTTATAGGACCGACGACATCCCAAAATAAGCATTCATTGCTTAAATAAAAACCCATCAACTTGAATATAAATCAGAACGTTATTCATTTTTTGGTGGGAACCGTCATTTCTTATCAGATTTACCTAATCGTGCATATTTACATTTGCAAATATGTTTCCTTATATGAACCTATAGAATAGCGAAAACGATCAATTCTGTGACCGTTTCCGTGACGTCACAATGATAACCGCACGCGCTTATCGCTTGTCGTTTGGATTATTGTAAACATAAAATCTCGGTAATTTTAACCGTTCTGAACAATTTGTCTCTCTCAAACGTAAATAATTTAATTCTGGTTGTAACGCGTTTTCTGATTGGCTAAAAAATTATTTATATCATATAAAGAATGTTGCCTACGTCATAGTAAGACTAACGTCAAAAAAGTATCAATCCGCCTGACGTTACGTTTGAATTTTGTACAAATTGATGTCATTTCATAGGTCAAATGACCGTTTTTATGTACAATTAATAGCAAATAATTAAATTTAAATTATAAGCAATGAATTCAAAATATATTGGTTTTATACGATATAAAATGGTTTGGAACAGTTTACGCTTTTTTATAAACCGCTTCTAACTTTGAACTGTTTACTGTCAGCTTCTAAGTATTTACTGTCAACTGCTAACTGCTTTGTTCTTACTGTTGTTAAACAGCATACGCTTGTAATTAACTTTATTGCCAAGTGTGTTTCTGCCTTTGCGCATGTGCATGTCAAAAGGCCACAAAAGCAATGCCATAGTTTGCATTCAAAAATATATTATGTTATTGCGATATACCATAGAAACTGTCTAACAACTACTAGTATGTTCGTCCGATGTTTGTGTGTTTTTGTTCACTTATAAACTTTTTAAAATATTGCTATATGATGTATGTCTTTTCCAGTTTAGAAATTGAATTGAAACCGAAGTATGGTGTATATTATTACTTATTAGGTTAGTTACTGAGTGACTGACTTCAGATATAACTTCTAATATAAAGACCTTCGGGCTTTATTGGATTTGATCGACCACGACCGTTTTTTTTGTTTTTTATCACCTCATAAATGAACAAAGTGTTATGCCCCCCCCCCCCCCCCCCCCACACACACACACACAAATATACATAGCAATGTTCTTGTGGTGATGCATCATATGACACTAAACAAATAAATCAAACTGATTTATTTTTTTACAGAGTGTTTAAATAAAACACATGACAATGTAACTTTATTTTGCCGGCATACTCTAAAACCTGGCCTGGCCCCATTGGCCTGGCCTGGCCTGGCCTCACAGTTGGCCTGGCCTCACTTTTGCCAAAGAAAGTGTAAACACCCTGACACAAACCCAGGCCATTGTATATTGGGCGACAGTTATAAGTTATGGCTAACCAAAGCCTATTTTTGATAAATGTCAGTGATAAATATCTTCACTGTAGCCTGTTCACTGACAGATTTTGCATGGGCAACAGGATTAAAACATACCAATTTAGATGCAATATTATGGAGTTCTACTCTATTTATAGCCTTTTTGCACATGCGCAATTGCAAAACACTGTTGGCAATAGCCAATAGCAGTACGCATTACGAAGAAATGGCTGTTGTGTATACAATTTAAAAGATATGGGTTTTATTTACTAATTCTGTACATATATAAATCGATTGTGCGTAATATGGCATCTTAGTATCAGAACACGCATCTCCATGGTTGTGTGTGTGTGTGTGTGGGGGGGGGGGGGGGGGGGGTAAACATTTTTTTTTTTGTTCAGTAAATGTTTGTTAAGCTAGCGAAAACGATAAATAGCCTTTCTTGAAATACATTACATCATTTATGTATGCACGCGTGCAGAACATACAAATGGCAGTAAGTCTTTGGATGTAAGCGGTAAACAGTAACAGTAAGCAGTCGCCATATGACAGTTATCTATCGAGTTTTAAATAACACGTAAAAAATTCAAGAAGTACAAAAATAAAAGATCAAACCTTTTAGATTTGGATTTTGTTTTGTGAATAGTAAAACGATTAAAATCGAATTTCTTACGAAATAAGAGAAATGTTAAGAGGATGTTAATATGAATAGGCCTATTTACTATCGTGTGATTTATATTTTTCATACTAGATTTACCTCAAAATTTTATGTTTTCTTTAATGAAACTAAACAAAATTAATAGTATATGAAGCTTTTTTTTTTATCTTCTAACTTCAGTCTGTCAATCAAGAATTCTTAATGGTAGTTGGTCGTGTATACCGTATTTACAAGTATGTGTAAAAGATGTCTTTGCAATTTGCATTATTTATTATATTTATTACTTCATTCTGCTTTATGAATTTAATCATTTAAGATTATATTTTATCTCCAGAATTGCCTGTTAAAGTCCGTTATCCATTCATGCTTTACTCTTTGTACTTTGGTAAAAATTTACATTAACATGGTTAAAGAAAGATAAAAGCTGATTTAAACTAAATAATATTTATTTCAAGTCATCTCTAGAAATATATAGGTATAATTCTATATTCCAGAATATGTAAACTAGCATTACAGCTACCATTAACATACAACCTTTCCACATGAATATGTAATTGCATGCGACCAAAAATATATCAACGGCAAAAACAACGAAAAAAAAAAACAATAAAAAAAACCCCAGTAAAATGTAGACATGGTCATTGACCCTTGAACCTGGCATCAAGATCATGGGTATTTATGTTCATTGATACAAAACTTATACTTCTTGAAGTGGAAAAAATTCTTACTAAATTCTTTTGTATTAAAATATAGAACAATAAATTCAATTTCAGGTCATAAAAAATTCTTTGAGGGTACCGTCCATTTTTGTAAACTAAAATAGAACATGCAGAGGGGGAAAATGAATCACAATTTTTTCAAATGCATGCATTTAACTTCTTTTGAGTTCAAAATATCAAGCACTATGAAATAGCAGTTTTCTTCTCTGTCACAAAAGAACACATTTGAGTTGACTAACATTTTTTTGCAGTAACCTTAATCTGGATTCATTTCTGTGGATTTCCTTACTCATAAAAATATTTCTAAAAATATCATGTACATTATAAGTAGACTGAATTGATAAGATAATATACATCATGGAAACAAGTGTAAAGAGGAGGCTTAAATACAATCAGTAGGATCTGTTGGGAAACAGACTTCCCATTAAGACAGTTCGTTCATATTCTGCATATAGAAATTTGTGTCATGTTCTTGATAAAATAAAATAAAAAGTATTCAGAATAGGCAATATAAAAGTATATTTCAGCTTTTTTGTCCTTCTTTTTTTTTTTACATTTTTTTTTTTTTACATTGGATTTGTGTTGACAAACAAAGCATAATTGATGGTATATACATATATGTAAATGTGCATAAGAGGTAAAATCAAATTTGAACAAGAAATACTAATAACATTCCCTTAGGCTTTTTTATGAAAAAAAAAATGTCATGTTGATGATTACATCACCTTGACCTTAATCAAATTACCTGGGTCAGGGTCATAACATACATTCCTGTTCAACCATTGTGCCAAATATGAACCTACCGGTATATTGAAATGTTACTTATCTAGCAAAAAATGTCATGGTAATGATGATGTAACCTTAATATTGGTTAATGTCATGATTTCCCCTCAGGTCATTAGCCGTGTATGAACCAAACATGAACAACTGATGTTTCTTTTTTTAAAATGATATTTAATTGTGGACCAAAAAGAAAACTTGGGGTTGAAGAAACAAGGACAGACAAACTAGGATAGATGGATAAGAACAAGAATACAAGTACGTTATGTTGGTTATTGGGCTGTTTAAGTAATGATGATAAGTTGTTTTTTATGCCACAAGAAAGGAATGTATAGTAGTATTATGATATCATATTTAAAAAGGTAGCACCAGATACTGACTAGCTTATGTACTAATGATACTGTTATAAATAGCACTTCATATAAAAAATACATCAACTATCTCAAAAATAAAAAGCCAACCTTTAAACAAAACACCCACAACAAAAATTATGGGGAAAAAATTACTACAACAAAACAATTTAAATATATGGACATTGTGGCAGAGATATGGTTTTAATATTGTCAGTTTTGATATGCTCTGATTATTAATACAAATTTATTTACTTAATAAGTAAATTCCAAATATCTATAAACCAAGTCATAAAAACACAGTTCTGGATGGATCTATTTTAGGCAAAAATATGTCTGATACAAGTTTTGTGGGTCCTTGACACTTAGAGAAAATTTTTCTACAATGAGTTTGTACTTTTGTAGTCTTTAAAGATAATACATTTGTGCAAAATAAAAATAGAATTTTCAAAAGATGGAAAAATTTGAAATTTTGGATTCAAATATTGATTTTCTTCAATATTTTGCAAGAATAACTGAAAATCATTGGAATTATTACATGTAGATACATGTTGCAAAAAGTTCAAAAAAAGCCTTTTTTGTAGTCACATTATCAAGATATTCATTTTTTTCTCCAATAGAGTGAAACAATAAAAAAAAACAACAAAAGCATAGTCACATTTAACAGCAATACTGATCTTAAAAAATCATAAATTATGTTGTAACATTAGATCTTTAAACAATACAACATGACTTTATATACTGGTACTATTTGTTGTTTTAAGCAAAAAACAATCTAACAGAAAAATGCATGTTTTGAGAATGTTTTACAGTGAATGTTGACCATCAAATTCAAAGAAAAACACCAAAATGGATACATGGGTATCAATATAATATAGCACCGCTATCAATATTACATAGACTCATTAAGATCTTATGGCATAGCTATATCCATATTGTATTATATAGCTATCTATTATACAAAACATAGCTAACAATATCTGATCAACCCATGAATCTTTGTGCTATAATTCTGGATTTTTTTTTACTGTCAATGTTTAGAAATGTTGTGTATGTTCCGATTAATTTGCAAATACGGATTTTTTTTATAAATATAGTTTTGTTTACATGTAGCTAGGAAAATAATAGGAGATTGTCCTTGTGTCATGTATAAAAATACAAACTATACTCTGTCCCAAGATATCCTGGATTCACACTTTGCTTAATTACTTGATATTTGTAAATACCTCAGGGTTCAAAAGATGTTCATTCAAAAGTATGAAAAATTTCCAAGATTTCTCCGTTGAAACGCCCCCTCTAGCTGATCATGTTTCAATACATGGCTAAAAAATGTGATGTCTACAGGGATTTTGTATTGAAGTAGACCCGGATGATAACGTTGAAAAATTGCGCGAGGTATTCCGAGTATTTCCAAATAGAGAAAAGATGTAAACATTCCCCATTATAAATCTCCGTAAGAAATCTGTTTTCGTTCCTGTGAACTTTTATGAGTGAAAAATGATAATGTGTCAATGAAGATATCTTGGAAATTTTCCCTTTCATCGATTTCAATTGGACTTCTTTCACAGGTATGTGTATTTTTATTAAAAATCAGCCAAATGTGCTGCATGGATATCTTGGGACAGACTGTAAGAATAAATATGTCATGTACAAAAATTTTGTTAAATTTTTTAAAAGATTTATCTGTGTGATAACTGAAATTCACATCTCTAAGTTTTGACAGGAATTTTCATTTTTTCACACAAAGTTTGATATCTCACTGTAGTTTTGACATACTGAGATTGTTTGCATTTTATTTTGATTCAACTTTCTTTTTGTTAAGAGACTCTGGGATGAATAAACTATACACGCTAGTACCCCACAGAATCAGCCCAAACATGAAGAAGGCAATGTTCACATCAAACGGTGGTCCCAGGCTGCTATTGATGGACCAGGCAAACACACTACCCCCTATGGTGGGAGCCAGAGTCCTGAAAAATTAAACACAAAGCTAGAACTACAAGGGAAGGGATGTAATGCAGTGAAAAAAAAATTCAGAGAGAGCTTTGAGATATCCTACTTGCCTCAATTGTTGGGGTTGTAGACATTTATCTGCTCGATTGCCATAGACTATACACATATTGATTTTTTTGTAATTTGAAATTAAACGATAAAAGCTAAATTTTACATGATCAGAGTACTGAAAGTACTGATACACACTTAGCGTGTTTATCAACATGCTCCAGATAAAGTTTAATGTAGATATATTTTGGTAAAAACTGAATACGGAGCAAGTGATCAGGAAACTTATTTTGGTATACAGGTACCAGTAATTCAATATGAATCAAGCTTATAAATCATTGATCATTTTACTGTAGTATTCATCTAATTGATATGATTGGAGATTATTATCTATTATTTACCAATGCAGTTTAACTTTATAATTTCCTGAAAAGCATTAACAATAAACTGTACAAAATGTCAAATTTGCCTCCTTACCTGGCTATAGCTGTGGCTGTCATGGCGATGCCGTTTACAGACCCTGCCATGTGTGTTGGAGATGAATTGTTCACAAACAGCGATGTTGCAGCAAATGAACAGCTGGTCATGATCTTCTGGGGAATAATGATCAACAACAGAAGTGTCCATAATAAGGAAGGAGAACTGGAATTTACAACGTTAGAATTATACGAAATATTTTCAAATTTTTAAAATTTTTTAGTTCTAAATTTTGGGTCATTGATACCTTTATCTTTCATGCATTTATCTTAACTTCACATTATTTACCATTGAGATGATTACATTCCAAAGTTAAAATTATTTTGATCTTATCCACACGTTTTATGAATTTTTATAAGCAGTATCAAACCTTGACTGGAGAAGATGTAACATTGGAGTTACAGTCATCATTATTCCATTGATAAAACCACAGATGATGAATGTCTGAAATAAGAAATGTATTTAGTTTTCCTCAAATATAAATGGGAGTAGAGATGAAGATTTTCTAAGACTTAATACGTTTTCACAATATGGACACATTGGCCCCGCCCTAGGCCCTGAAGCCCTGACCCAGGGGCTTTGAATTTCACAATTTTGGTAGAGGATATCAAAACCTTGGATTTAGTTTTTTCCCACATGTGTGGGAGTATAGAAGAGGATTTTTGAAAATTTGGCTTTTTTGGCAAATCCATTTTGAAAATATGCTCTTATCAATTTGAATTATGTCTTTCAAAGAAAACCCTAAATTAATTTTTGGGGGATGATAACAAAAGTGCAATACAGCATATGCACAATGAAGGCAATTACAAAATGAATTTTCTCCTAGCCAAATCTTTATTGATTTCCCTATAACTTAAAGTGATTAATGGTCTATGCATGATGCAAGCATACCTTTTTGGTTCCAAAGAGTCTGTTGAGTAATGGATAGATGAAAAGATTTAGAACCAGCATAGGGACTGACGTAATCCCAAGCACCATGCCTATCTCATCAGAATCGAAGCCCAGTCCATCTAAACAAGAGTGATCATCATAATCAGAATTTTAAAAACAACTCATACAAGAGCTAAAAATTAAAGTATGCAGTGACATGCCATAACTGATGCAACTTTAATGTCACTGTACATGCATAAATATATAATAGAAGCAATACTGTATACAGGGAAATATTCGACCCTGTTTTATTTTCGCCCCTTTTGCCCTCGTTGTCAGTGGGTGAATTTAAGACTGGGCGAATTCTAATGTCTCACTCAAATTATCTTTCTTTAAACACAACTTTGTCTGGGTGAATTCAAGACAGGGCGAAACCATTTGCAAGTGAAGAAGGGTGAAAATAACACAGGCCGAAAATAACCCAGTATACAGTAATGAATTTAAGTAAAATCAACTCATTCCACAGATTCTTATATTGCAGTATTCATGTACAAATATACAACTTATTACCATAAAGTGGTTTGGTTGATGCCCATACTGTAAAAATTTCTTCAAAACCAATGGCAGAGAAGGAGAATATTGTGTACAGGAAAATGGCCTCCCTGCAATCTGGCATACTGAAAAGAATGGAGAAATCAAATACCGGTACAATGTACTGAAATTAGAACCTTCAAGTAATACTTCAGTAATCTAATGTAAAGAGAATTTTGATTAACTGTAGTTTAGTAAAATGCATTAACAATATTGATGTAAAAAGTACACTTTATATAGTGACAAGTAAAACATTTCTTACATAAAATGGATACCGGTAAGTTTTTTTTTTTTTAAATTCAACTGTAAAGATAAGTTTCCACGTCCAATGCAATTTGATTTTTGAATTATCAAAGGATAATCATAGTTCTATTATACATGTATTTCTTTAATTTTAAGAATGCGAAAAATTATAATGGATTTACTAAACTAGCACAAAATTTGATGCTTTGACAACATTTTCCTATTAGATTTATCTTTTTATTTTTTTTTTAAATTGCACAATGTAAAGTAGGGTTCAAGATTATCCAAACATTATAACTTGCTAGGTGTATCAAATTATTATCATGTCATACCTGAATATTCTAAACAAAGTGGTATTTTTCATTTTGTCTACAAATCTCCTCTTCTCTTTAACTTCCACTTCGATGGTCAATTTCTCGTCCGTCAGCATAGCACCGTTTTCAGAGACTGACCTTGGTTTGACAGCGGCCATCTTTGTACCATGTGACGTGTGTAGGTTCTGACAGGACTGGTACAGTTTGACCTCATACACAGCTCTTTCTGTGTGACAGTACAAGTCTTCTGCTGACATTGAAATCTTTCCATTGGGTGAGGTAGTTTTGGCCGGTTGAGATTCTGGAGCCAGTTTCTGTAATTCCTCATTTTGTTCCTCAACCTCAACATCCAAATCTTTTTGTCTGAAAAGTTCTTTACCCTTTTTACATGTATATAGCAAGACATGTTTACAGGTGAATACAGAATTCTTATTTTGGTGATAAGAATGATTCTTACAAGTATATAATTTGAAGTAAAATCATTAAACGAAATGTGAAGAAGTCTCACTTTCTTTGCCTTGTCTCTGGCAGTAGAAAAAAATCCACCACTAAAACCACAAAGCAGACCCCTCCTACAATCAGGCTGGGCAAGAGGTAGGGAAACTGGTCAAACAACCCTCCTTTGAGAAACACAGAGGGATGCTTCTTCACAGGTGTGGCCAACAGACCTGCCAAAAAACCCCAAAATACATGTAATCTAGTCATTAACATAATGTTCAGTCAAGTTATAGAGAATTCAACAACTGTGGTAACACCAGGCTTGGGGCGAATTACATTGTACGGTAATGCATTACATTACCATTACATGAGTAAAGTTATGCATTACCATTACCATTACTTTGTATGAAAAGTCAATAATAAGTTTTAAAAAAGTAATTTAAAAGCTAAATAAAGAACTTTTGCAAATGTTTCATTAATAAAACACGCTTTAAAATATTTACAGGTTCATGTTAACTATCAGATTCAAATTTAATGACTTATACGAGATTGTTGTTGCCCTTTATGACCATCAAAGTTTCAAAGGTTTCATATTTTAACTGCATCCTGTCAGGTTTGAAAATCTAAGATACAGTGTATAAGTGTTCAGGCAATAATAGAAAAAAATACATGAATCTTGTATTTTCTATCAGTCCAAACTATTGTACTTAATATACAACACAGATATTGAGAGAGAGAGAGAGAGAGAGAGAGAGAGAGAGAGAGAGAGAGAGAATACTAGCATTTTTTTTTAAATGGGTTATAATACTGGAAGTAATTTTCAAGCTTCCAGAGATCATGGTTGGACAGTGCACTCGTTTTGCTTTTAAGGGTATATGTCTGTTCTCTATTCTAATAGAACACAGCCAAGAGAAGGGTGGGGATTGGGGTGTTTAGCACATCTTAAAACAATAGATTGTTTTGATACTTAGATTATCCTGGGGCATTGTGTGTTGTTGACTTATTCTTCAAAGTAAAGAATTCATTGAATGCACAACTAATTGGAGTAAATTTTACAAATGATTTAAAATTCTTAATAACAATAATAATTGTGTTGTTACAGCTAATTATATTGACAATTTAAAAAAGGATTTTTAATTTTTTTTTTAATCAAACAACTTAAATATGTTTATCTCAAGACTTATTTTTTTCTGTTTTAAAACAATTTTTAATCAAATACAATTTTATTCAATTCATCACAATTTTAACTAGATGCTGTCATTAGACAGTAATACCCGCACCAAGTGTTTGCCTCTAAATAACATTCTCTTTTAGTCAAAAAGAAGGCCACATGCAATTTCCGGTACTTTTTAAAAATTATGATTTTCATAAATGATGAGATCACATCCCATAATAAATATATTACTTTTATGTACAATTTGGGTTTGAACTGTTTGCATATGAATTTTAAATTAATATAAAATCTAAACTTTCCACCTCATAGAAAGTATGGTCTATATAATTATTACAAACAAAATTAAATCATGCCCATGCCCATGCAATGAAAGCTTGTACATCTAATTGCAATAAAGAATATTGTAAACAGTGCAAAATAAATGTCATATTGCGCAATGATTTTCACTGCAGGACTGCTTTAACGATTTTAAAAGGTGGTATCAGACACATGTTGATATTTATGTGGATAAAAGTGCGTTATTTTATATTATATGTAGTTATATGCTAAAATAACTTTCACTGTTTTAGAATTAAAAAAATTTACAATGAATATTTGGGCCAAAAAATAAGTTTTAAATTTTTTTGGAAACTTAAGGTAAAAATAAGATAAGCCCCAGCAGGATTCAAACTCTCTACTTACAGACACATTGTTAACGCTCTAACCCATTGCACTATGCTGTTAGGTAACATTATTTTGGGGGAAAATATTATATTTTATACTTTATTTTTTTCGTTCAATAAGGAGTACATCACAATATGTAGGTGTCCCATACCACCTTAAAGCTGAAAATTGTGCTTTACATGATTAATTACCTAATAAAATTGTGCAAGGGGTTTTAAAGAATAAAGTTGTGAAAATACATGCAATATGTTACAAGTAAATGATCTTTGTCCGAAGTTACGTATACAACACAGGTCTACAGGTTGCATTAGCAGGTACTAGTTTTACCCAGCTCTTTGGTTAGATGGGTTTCACGTGGTGTACATGCATCTGTGTTTTCGATATGCAGAATAGGATTAATTATCATGAATAAATGTTTCTTTTGTGGTGATCAGCTAAAGGAATTCATATTGTGATCTAATTGGATTATCATTATGATGTTGACCAATATAGGTAAGTATATACATGTAGTAGCGCAATATTATGAGACACCGGTATACAAAACGTACAGTTAAGTTTTACTTTCACTTTCTAAAATGTGATCTCCCTTTGCCAGCATACTGTATCATACTGTAACATTTTGTATTAAATTTGGGTATTAAATATCATGTTTATATGAGTTATAATAGGGAGGAAAGGGAAGGGGCCTTAACTGTTCCCCATCCCCAGGATGTGTGGATTAGGTATACATTTCTAGTGAGAATGAAGGCATGCTGCAGCTTTTTTTCCCCCCATTAAACCCCCTTCCCCATCATCATACAGCAGTAATAGAAAAAGAGTTAATGACTGTAATTTTCTTTTATTTTGATTATTCTTTTTTGTCAAGAGATATGTGGTATGTCAAGATTTATGACTCATGAAAATTTGTGCATTTTAATCCTGACTGTTAACAAATACACATGAATAATTATATATAAAGAAAAATACATGAGATATTATACTAGGGATGCCAATCAATTGCAGAATTACCAATCGGTTATTTATAACTCATTTTGATTGATTAATTTGTTAATCATTATGAAAATATAGACATTTCTAAATACATGTATAACATATTATCAATATTTTTTGAAGATTGATTTTGTAACTATTAACAATTTATTTAGGGCTCCACTCTGCAGATGCCCTATAGTTATCATTCTGTCCAATTCTGCTGATCATGTCAAGATATATTTAAGACAAATTGGCCCTTGCCCCTTGGGTCATTCCCCCTAACCCCCCCCCCCCCCCCCTCCCCGAGTTGCTTTTAAACCACCACCACCCCCCTCCTCTGAAATAGGGAATGATAATACATTTTAATAATTGTTGAGATCCCCACCCCTAAACCATATTCATTCTTGCTCCTTGTGTCATTGCACATCAATTGGTACATGTATATAGGTTATACCCCCTTTGAGATGCCCAGTGACTTTCCAGAGTTAGAACTAATCAAGTAACCTATCTTATTCATATGTAGTGTAATTCCTAGCCCTAGCCCAATGATGACCCCAGCGCTTTGTTTTTTACAGCAAGGTTTTTGTTGACTGACTTTATAATTTCCACAATTATATATAACATTTTGTTTCTCTTTAAGATTAAAATGCAATTCCCAAAATCTCTTTATGTACATCTGACATCATACAGAAAAAACCAATCAAGAAATGATTTTGCTACTGTAAAAATGTGAGAAGAGACTCTGAATCTCCCCACCCACCTGCCCCCCGAAAACATGAATAGTCGAATATTTTTAAAATATCCTCAAAATCATAGAAATCCCCGCTCCTAATCCATATATATTTTTGTTTCTTGAACCATGACCATGTCAAGGCAAATCTTTTTGTGGTATTAGTAGGTCATGGCATCTGGGGGTCACCCTAACCCCACCCCACCCTTCCAAAATCAAAAATGATCAAATAACTTGAAAAAAATGTTTGTGATCCCCACCCCTAAAGCATATATATTCTTCCTCCTTATGCATCTTATGGTACGTTATTTCAATCACAAGAGATAAGAGGAGGTCCAGGAATTAGGTTTTTTATGGGACGGAACATCATTTTGCAGATAGCATTGACCCTCAGAATCAAATTTATATTTCTAAAACCTTATTGCATATCTATAGCTCAGCCCCTATTATATCCCTATAAATGATGTGGCTATTCATTAAATCATGAGAGGAGTTCTGGGAAGTAGGTTTTTTCAGGAGTGATAAATGTCAATTTTCAGCTACTATTTGACTCCCTGGATGAAATTTAAATTTTTTAAACCTTATTGCATGACTATATGACAGCCCCTATCATACCCCAAGATATGATGTGGCTATTCATTAAATCATGAGAGGAGTTCTGGGAAGTAGGTTTTTTTTTAGGAGTGATAAACGTCAATTTTCAGCTACTGTTTGACTCCCTGGATGAAATTTAAATTTTTAAAACCTTATTACACATCTATAGGACAGTCCCTATCATATCTCAAGAGATGACATAGCTACTGCATAAATTGTAAGAGGAGTTCTGGGAACCACATTTTTTTGGCAAAAAAACGTCATTTTTTTATGCCCACAGACCCCCGTGATAAAAACAAAAATTCTGGAACATGATTACATGTCAACATGACACCCCGAAGCATATCCTATAAGATCATTAGGCTACTGCAAAAAGAAATTGACGTTTTTTGAAACCAGACTTTTTGTAAAAAAACGTCATTTTTCAGCCATTTAATGACCCCCAGGACAAAATTGAAATTTCCGAAACCTTATTGCGCATCTATAGGACACCCCAAAACATATTCCAAGAGATGATTTGTCTACTGTTGAAAATGTAAAAGGAGTTCGAGGAAGAAGGTTTTTTGTCAAAAAACGTCATTTTTTACCAATTATTTGACCCCCAGGACTACCAGAGAATTTTTGAAACCTGTTTACAAAACAACATGACACCCCAAATCATACTCCAAGAGTTCAGTTTGCTGGTTTATAAGATGTAAGAGCAGTTTGAGAAAGTAAAACGTGACAGACGGACGGACGGACAGACGGAACAGGGTAACAACAATATACCCGAACTTTCTTTAGAAAGTGCGGGTATAAAAATGAACATGCATAGAAAAGCATAGTATTGCAAAGTAATCCCATGTAATGCCAGTATTACACTATATTTTGGAAAGTAATGCATTACATTACCATAACTTGTAATGCTAAATTTGTGGCATTACACATTACTAGCACTACTTTGAAAACATGTAATGCATTGCAATGCATTACCATTACATTTAGCATTACCCCAAGCCTGGGTAACACAGTGTATATATTTAAGCATTGAATGCTTATTGGATGTTGTCGGTCCTGTAACACACCAAGCAGTGCAGACAAATTGAATACCACGCGTAAGCGTGGTATGATAATTTGTCTGCACCGCTTGGTGTGTTACAGGACCGACGACATCCAAAAATAAGCATTCAATGCTTATATTTATATTCATACTGATGTCTATTTTTCTGAAATATATGTGTATTGTCACTGTAAAGCCATTATATATGCTCTCAGTCAGGGATATGAAACATACATGGAACAGCCATATTAACATGTTATTTAGTTCGCTTCTGCGACTAAAAATTTAGTGCCAGAAATTTTGTAAAGAAAAAGTTTTTTTTATGAAGGAGTAGATATAATTTAATGATTATTTTTCAAAAGAACATATCAAATTGGTTATGTAAGATTGAACATTTCATTTAATCTTACATAAATAAATAAACTCAAAACACGTGAAGACGTTTAAATTTGTGCACATGGTGCATGAATTATCAAAGTGTATTCATGGAAAATTGAACGTCGCAGATTTCCAATGCAAACATAAGGGGAAATATACACTGAATGTAAATATTAATATATGAATCATACTATTAACCAACTTTTTTTAACGGAAATTTCAATATGGATTGACCAATAAATTACTGGTTTGCTGCAACAATTTTTTGTGTCATAGCCTAGTATGTAAGAAACATACACAAGACTTCTTAAAGAAAAGACTGCGGTAAGAATATTTTGAAACAAGGACATTGTCATGAACTTTGCAACATTTTCTCACACAAATAAAATTTGATATAAATTATTTCATTGTCTCTTGATTACATTGGTTTAAAGTATTTAATTGTCCCTGGTACATGTACATGGTACATGTCAGACACCTACCCCCAACAGCTGGTCCCACAATAATCCCAGCCCCCCATGACATGGAAATGATTGACATTCCAATGGCTTGGTTTGAGTCATCAGAAATCTCGTACAGAATGCTCTTAGCAACGCCAACAGTACCTATCCAAAAATAATTCAATAACATTATGCTTTCTGTCAAGTTATGTACATGTTTTGAATTATATGTATTGTTTTCAATGCCTAAATATCTTCACACTTCAATATACTGTAAAAGTGGTTATTACCACATGGGGGAAATTTACAATAGTTACCGCTTAAATTACCCCAGCATGTATGGTAAAAAAAATCAAAACTTAAGTGTGGTAAATCACGCATCAGCATATTTAATACCCACGCTTATTGTTTGCCTGTAGAAAACCTGTACTTAACCACCAGCGTAAATAACCACTTTTACAGTACAAGGCATTCATATAATGAAAACATACTTTGAAGAAATAGTGCTTTGATTAGTTTGTAGAGAAACAGCTGGACACCCAACTCATGTATATGTACATGTATCTAGTATCTTACATTATTCACTTAGAATAATATAATTCTGGAGAGCAATATTTTTAAAGTAACATTTCCTAACAAATTTGTAAACCTATATTGACAACATTTACATGTATATGAATATAAAACACCCACCATTTGCCAATCCAGCCAGAAATCTGGTGACAAGAGCCATAGGTAGATTGACAGTCAGTCCAAATAACAAGCAACAAAAGCCATTCCCAAATATCGTCATCAGAATCACCGGTCTCCGTCCCATCCTGTCCGACAGCCAGCCCCAGAAAAAGCTGAAAGCAAACATTGAAATCTGACTTTTGATATTTTGTCTAACAGCAAGACTTCTCTGATCTCTAATTATTTATGGCAATGGAGATATTTTCAATATACATATAAATATGGTGTATGAACATTACGTACACTTATTTTCTTTGATTCTTGAAAATTCTGACAACATATATACATGTACATCATAAATTAAAATTCTCTCTCTCTCTCTCTCTCTCTCTCTCTCTTGCTAAAACTTGAAAAAGTTTGTTTAACTAACAAGAAAAATATGTAAATACCGGTATGTTTATCTGAAATATGTCAAAATAATGATGTTTGCTATGAAGATAAGATTATACTCTGATTTTTTATGGTTTACACAATTGATTTCCTGATATAGAGCTCATTAAATCCCGTTAGATAATCTGTTACCTTCCAACTGCTCGGCCAGCAAACACCATGGACGCTACCAACCCTGCATAGTAACCCTTCTCTGTCTCTTGGTAACCAAAAAACTACAGGGAAAAATATGTTCATAAGTAATGATCTGAAGATGGCTCACATATGTCTGGTTGTGAAGGTGAAATGTAAATAGTAATATTCAGAAGTATCATATACAATATCATATATGGAATAAATAATCTTTTTTTACAACTCTTTAACTAAAATGTTTGGAATTGGAGAATGCCTCTTTAACTTCCCTGTTATTCAAAATCAATTGAAAGAAATATTTGTTGAAAAAATTACATTTTCATATTAACTAGCTGCAACATAAATAACATATGCATTATAGTGAGTAATGAACAAATGTTTGTAAATGTGGTAACTCCCTTGGTACATGTGAATATACATATTTGTTTACATCTACTAAATACAATTGCACTGTAAATTTTTTAGTAGGCAACTTACCAGAATCATCTCTGGCAAGAATGGGAGTAGAAATGTAAGAGTGAATGAACTGGTGAACTGAAAAAAAATTGTTTTTTCTTTTTTTAAGATTTGAATTCAGATTTGTTTAATATATAAACATAAATACAACAGTAAAACACATTAACAGTGAACAGGTATTTAATGAATTTATGTTAACAGCAAGACAGTGTCACTCTGCTTCTTTTAAAAATGCAGTATTTAACCTATCTGATATATAGCCAATCAAAATTGCTTCACTATATATAGATTATTGAATTGCATTTTTTATATTGCATCCTATATTTAGCCCAAGGTTGCTGTAAATCAGCCCGAGAGCGGTCAGACTCGAGGGCTGATATACAGCAACCTTGGGCTAATATGGGATGTGATATAAAAAATGCCATGTAATGATTCTTATATCATATACTTAAAGAAAATATCACATTAACAATTAAAAAAATGGCATGTGGTGAAAGACTACTGTCAACAAATCATTTCGTGTCTATATACTTGTCTCTTATAAACTTTTCAGTAAATTTGCATCAACTGTTTGTATACCAATTGATGTTGACATGGTTATTTGACGGCATACTCCGACAACAAAATTGAATGACGCATACCGAATTCTTCGTCATAACAAACGAAGATTGCTGGAAAGGGCTGTGTAATAAATTTTATTACACACCACTAAGGTTTATTACACACGTGTAGGGGAAGGGCGGAAATATATTTTCTATAAGTATACGATATACCGATACTTATTTCTTACTGTATCGTGTTAGATAACACTATCAGTAATTTAAGTTCAAGACAATGTCACTATGAATACATGTTGCTGAAAATCAAATTAACAAAACTTGTCTTACCAATGATATGAAGATCAGACCAACCATCTTCCAGTCAACAGGCGTGGCATCTTTTGGCATTATTTTTAATTTGTTTTTTGCTGTCTGCCATATGGAACCTTTCCTTTTTGGACTATGATCTTGATTTTGGTTGACACACATATCTGGAGCACTATAATCTGGAGGATCTTCAGTGGAAACCTCCTCTGTTTCTTTGCAAGTCTTTTCTTCTGATGTCATGATTCTTGGTCCCATAGAAGCTGTTAATGTTTAGTCACTCCTGTAATTCATGAGATTCATTCAATATCTTTTGCTTGAAACATTAGGATCCTGCACAAGAAATGGTGGATATGCAGATGAGATTCTACTCAATATATATTACAGTAGAATCTTGACGCAATTCCAAGGTCATGATGCAATACAATACTAAATATCATCATCTAAATGCAAAAAATTATAGATACCTCATTCAATTTTTAGGTTCTTTATTTCACCTATTCATTCTTTCTATAAAGTACTATACCTTCTCTTTTAGCACCTAATTTGTCAAAATATTTGAACAATATTAAAGTTCACCTTTAAAATTGATGTTCTTCGAATTTCATCATAACACAATAAATATGATGAATCTTAAAGAATACAACATATGGGGTTTAGCATTTGAAAGGCAACATCATTCTGTTTACTATAAATAAAATTCTTTTTTAAAAGAAAATACAATATAATTTACACAACGTTAACCTATTAAAATGTTCTAGAATATGCCTTTTCAACGTGTTCAAGTATTTCATGCACAAGTAGGAAATACTTTGTTTCAAATATAAAATTTTAAATGTTATACCTGGAATTAATTTGACATATCCTACTGACAAATAACATAGTGGTCATTTAAAAGGACGGTTAATTCATGCATCATCTGCATGATCTGAGAATCGAGGTAGAAAATCAGCTGGATTTGACAACAGGAAAACTTTAGAGGTCACTAAAAATAAAACCTTGAATTTCAGTCCTTGATTCCGGATGAATCCGACGCTGTCGTAATCGTTCTTGGTTGTGGGGAGTTTGTTATATAAGCTGATTATGCTAGATGAATTAAATGTATACGGATGTAATTATGTAATGAAAATTTAAAAATAAAAGTAAAATGTATCCAATAAGCATGCGGAAGAAAAAATGTCCAGAGAGACGATTTATAAAGGACCTTTGGCAAGTCTAAGAAAAGCAAAGAGTATATTTCAATATTTTCCCCATAATACATGTATTTAAAATCATACGTTTTTAATCCTAAACTGGTAATCTTCCACATGTATTTTCATTGTATACATATGCACCAACAGGATAACTGTAGAGATTCAACCAGTTGCCTGTTGGTGTTGCTTTTATTCCCAAAAACATTTGATATATTCTGCAATATTTACATTCCACATATTGTTTGCATGTAATATAGCATTGAATCATGATTTTTTGAAAGATACAGTCTCATAACTGCAGCGGTGTTTGCATACAAATTGAGTAACGCGCGTTAGCGCGTTATAAAAATTTGTATGCACACATCGCTGCAGTTATGAGACTGTATCTTTCAAAAAATCATGATACAATGCTTATATTTACATTTTTTTAACTTCTTGCCTTGTGTGCAAATGTGATTTATACCTTGAAATTCCTATCTTATCATAAGGGTAAGTTCATATTAATGGAAGAGCCACTTTAATAGCCACAAGCGTGAACTTTGATTTTCGTTTGTGACGTTGCAGATTGCAGCGTTCAACGTTTGTGACATCATGATAAAACTCGTAATTTTAACCTTTGAGTACCCTGTGTGTATTACAGTGTTATAACTGTCGTAGCTTTCAACACAATTTACAAGCAAAAGATATGTGGAATGTAAATATAGTGTGTGGAAAGCTACTGCAGTTATAACACTGTAACACACACAGGGTACTGAAAGGTTAAAATGACGAGTTTTATTATGACGTCACAAACGTTGATCGCTGTAAAATGCAACGTCACAAGCGAAAATTAAAGTTCACGCTTGTAGCTGTTACAGTGGCTCTTCCATTTATTTGAACTTACCCTTAGGATAAACTAGAATTTTTAAGGTATAAATCACATTTGCAGACAAGTCACGAAGTTAAAAAATGTAAACATTTCATAACTCGCTAACGCGCGATACTCAATTTGTATGCACACACCGCTGCAGTTATGAGACTATATCTTTCAAAAAATAATGATTCAATGCTTATATATACATGAACACTTTTAATTTTAAAAAGTTCCTCCCATATACGCCCCTGCAGTGCTGAACCCCTCCCTTCCTCATCACATCCCCTCATCATATCTGGTTATCTCTCCTATGAGTACACTGATATTGGACAGAGAATGAAGTGGGTATATTTCCTATGAGTACACTGATATTGGACAGAGAATGGAATGGGTATATTTCCTATGAGTACACTGATATTGGACAAAGAATGAAGTGGGTATATTTCCTATAAGTACACTGATATTGGACAGAGAATTGGGTAGGTATCTATTCTATGAGTACACTGATATTGGACAGAGAATGAAGTGGGTATCTTTCCTATGAGTACACTGATATTGGACAGAGAATGAAGTGGGTATCTTTTCTATGAGTACACTGATATTGGACAGAGAATGAAGTGGGTATCTTTCCTATGAGTACATTGATATTAGACAGAGAATGAAGCGGGTATTTTTCCTTTAAATACACTGATATTGGACAGAAAATGGAGTGGGTATATTTCCTATGAGTACACCGATGTTGAACAGAGAATGGAATGGAGTGGGTATCTTTTCTATGAGTACACTGATATTGGACAGAAAATGGAGTGGGTATATTTCCTATGAGTACACCGATGTTGGACAGAGAATGGAAAGGAGTGGGTATCTTTTCTATGAGTGTAGCCTCCCGCGCAGGTGTACATGCGTTCCACCAATTGAGTCAGCTCGAAGCTGACAAGATAATGTTGTCATGCCGTTGTTGGTCGGTTAATCATTAAATTGCCTGCTGTTCGTTTATTCTGTTTCAATGAGGAGTCATTGGATGCACATCAGAATCCCAGACATTCAATGCTCGGCAATACGGGAGGATGGTGGTGGGTGGGGTTCCTTTTTCGAATTTTATGGAAATTTTTTCAATCAAATATACTTGGTTTTATTATATTTCTAAATGTTATTTTTTTTAAGGATGTGATTTTGCCTTTTCCTTTAAAAGGAAGGTACATGTATATATTACTATCCATGTGAATGTTCATCGCATCCGATTAAAACTCAAGTGGAAGTAGTCACCGGGTTTTATCATGGACACATTTTCTACAAAATAACCGAAAATCATTTTTATCAATAATTTATTATTCAATTACTTTTATTCAATGTTTCGTTTCCACATTCCACGTGCCTTATTTTGCCTTAGTGTTTGTATGACCTATCACCCTTGCGTGATAAAACACTCAAGACTATATAATATATGGTAAACTGATATTGTTATTTTTATTTGACTGTTTTCGTGTCATAGTGCAGAGTCTTATGAAAAATTGAAAACATGCACCATATATCGACATCCATCATATTTGATAGCAATATTTCGATGTCACACAATATACCTTGACATTGGCATTATAAAGAATTCCAAGAATTAACCCCACCCTCCCTTTTATTTGATTTACACAGCAAATTCTTATCAGATGTGGAGGGGGAGTCATTTTTATGAAGGTTCTCAAAATTTAATAAATAACAGCTTTTAGTTAGAGAATAACATTCAACTAAACAAGTTTATCGAACCCGAGGGAAATCATATACAATATTGTACATGTATAGTATCACGTTCGAATTCTGGTCCATGCACGTGCATGAACTTTTTAGATTAGAAAACTTTCTATCGTGTTTGTTTGTAGGCCTATTTGTAAATTGTAAAAACTTTTCAAGAAAAGGTGTTAAGAACAAATAAAAAAATAAATTCATTATTTTGTTTGATGATCAAATGTTTAATCAAGGGCGTTCGTTTTCTTTTCGGTTTGCCTAAAAATGCCTATACGTATAAATTGTACATATTTATAAATATAATGCGATGGAATACACAAATAGACCCCATCCCCCAAACATCCACATAAAATATGCAGTTCCACTTCTATCGACACATCCTAATCCTGGAATTTTTCAGTGAAAAAAAACCCCACTTTCTATCTGTACAGTGTGCACAGAGAGAGAGAGGGAGAGAGAGAGAGAGAGAGAGAGAGAGAGAGAGAGAGAGAGAGAGAGAGATTTATTTTATGTTTCTTACCCAATAATTATTGTTATATAATATAACTATATATAATTGTTACTAATATTATTGTTATAATTAGGATTTTTTTTAAAATATGCATATGCCCCCTGAGGGCCCTTGATTGATGAATAAACAATAAACATATTGAACAAAAGCAAAGGTGAAATTAAGAAAATGAGTGTACATTCCCCTTTGCAAATAAGCGAAAAGGAGAGAAAGAGATTTTATGTTTCTTACCTAATATTATTGTTATAATATAACTATATATAATTGTTATCAATATTATTGTTAAAATCGTGATTTTTTTTAAAAATGTATACCCCCCCTCCCCCGAGGGTCCTTGATTGGTGAATAAACAATAACCATATTGAATAAAAGAAAAGGTGAAATTAAGAAAATGAGTGTAAATTCCCCATTGCAAATAATATTTAGCCTATACAATTTAAAATATCGATCTATAGGGCCTAGTTAGTTTTGTTAAAACAAAAAACAAAAAAAAACCCAAAACATAATCTTTAATTAATATTATACAGACAAAATTTAATGAATTAGTATGCACCCATCATTATTCTATATATTTTGTCATTTATAATTTTTCCCTTTGCTGTATAGCCCTATTGATTGTTCTTCACCGCGTTTAGCCAATGATATGGCTCGTAATATACACATCTCTCCAACCAGTCAGCGCTGCCGAACTAATTAATATTTACATTGCAGAGTATGGACTCATTTGCTATGCACGCTGGAAAGCTCGGATTCATCGGGTGATTTTGGGAGATATGTGTAAATTTCTTAGACAAAATGACCGTTTATACGCATGGGATGTATACTCTGTGAGTCTGGTGCGTTAAATAAAATCTAGGAAGGCCAACCAAGTCCGCCAAGGCTATTTTGTTTTGGGAAGGTTGAATCGAATTCATACAAAATGGCGGATTTAGAAGCTGTCCTAGCCGATGTCAGCTATTTGATGGCAATGGAGAAGAGTAAATCCACTCCAGCCGCCCGTGCAAGCAAGAAAATTATTTTGCCCGACCCCAGGTATAAATTGTTTGGTGATATAAGTATGCATAGTTGATACAAGATCCTTCCCAATTGATCAGTCTCCGCGAACTCAGACAAAGTGGGTTCCCGAAGGGGGCTCTCGCGATGATAATATTCAATACAGAAATGATTTCAGATGATAATTTATATTTCAGCGTTCGGAGCGTGATGCATAAACATCTCACTAAAATGGGAGAAGTGACATTCGACAAAATCTTTGGACAAAAGCTGGGTGAGTGTGCGGTCATACAGAATAGATACGGAAGTGTTCAATTTGTAAGACAAATCACATGGTACAAACTGACAGAAGCAGGCAAAACTAATAACACAAAAAGACCCAGTACCCTAGTGTCTGTGTATCATATTATATCACAGATAAAAGGATATTTATAATTTTCAAATGCTCGTAAACATGCAGACATTTATATATAAAGTGGATCGTAACCTAGATCCAAACCCACTTGTTATTTCCCTGGGGACTGTGTCGCCAATCTGCATTTGCTTTGTTAAAGTATTGTCAGTAGTGCACTTAGTCACACAAGACAATGATTAAAACTGATAAACACTTGCATTTAGAAATGCTAGTAATTGTTATCTCTGCAGTGCATATTAATTTTTTGTGTGTGCAGTCAGCAAAATATAATGGATAATGGGAGGGAATATGCAGAGACAGATCTAAGTTTATTTTAGTGTTCTGCTAATTAAATTCATTTATGTAAGTGCTTTTTAGATTTTAATTGAATAAAAGAGTATCGGTGCTAGATGCATGGTTAACCAAACAAAATCAGGTGGTTTCAAAGAAAACAAATAATGCAGAAGATGTATAAAATTGTGATCAGAAGAGGAAAGAAACTTGTGTCAATCAATGGCTTGAAAGGCAACTTCACATTCGCCAGTTTTTAATGCCTGTTACGTCAGCCTTTCACCCCCCCCCCCCCCCCCCCCTTTACCATCTCCACATGAAAAAAAAACCTTAGGGCCCAAAAGTCTGTATTTCTTTATATATAAGCATAATGTTCCATATATCTATTTTTTGGGGGTATTTTTTTCTTCAAAGTAACTTAGTTTTTAAACCTATACTTGACAATGTTTTTTTTTTTTTTTTACATTTGAAGTGTATATACATATGTAATATATAGATATCTGTATTTCAATATATATGCATGAGAAAGCGACATTTCCATTACTATCTATTCCTGGAATCAGTTTAAAGTTTGTGATAGACTAATAAGATAAATGGCCTGCAGGGAGAAACATTGTGTATTTACCAGTCTGTTTTTGTTGTGTGTAGAACCTGTGTATTCATTAAGCCAATCTTAAAGCAATGGTCAATATCAAATTTTTTGTTGAAATAAGCAGTTCTTAAGTTGAACCCATTATTTTATGGTTGTTCCTTGGTAAGTCAAGTATCAAACACATGTAGAATTGTAACAATGCTCAGCAGGGGGAAGGCATTGTAGTTTTGTAATAAATCAACTTTGCCTCCCTTTTTTTCTTCCTTATGACTTGTCAGAGGAAGAAATGACTGTTTTAAATGAAATCCTAGAAAGCTGGTAAACTTGAATCTGCAGGGGGGAAAATTAGCATAGGTATTGAAAGGAAAATTAGTCTAAAGGGTAATATTACATTTCTTTTCATGATAAATACTAGTTAAGAATTATCAGCCAAATCTAAATTGAACGTTTACTTTTATGAAATGTTGACACTGAATGAATTGAAAGATTTCCATATCTGAATTACGTTGTGCAGATGAATGAGATGAGAGCTGGCAGTGCTAGATAAGATTCATTTTTGTATCACATATAAGTAGTTTGTTTCTTGGCATTGAATACTCAAGTGTTAAGATCTTCCAACCATTAGTATATCTAAAAGAAGCCCCTCCCCCCCTGGTTAAACACTGACATTTTCACAAATATGACAGAAAAAGTTGTATTTCTTCATTTGTTGCAAAATATGATAGGAAATCTTCTTTCAGCTCACATTTATAGCAAATTGGCAAATCCACTTATTCAATTAATGTATACATCAAAATAAAAAATGAAAATGGTAGACTTATGATCATCAGAAATTTTTGATAAGTAGATGTCAGACAGGAAGCACATTATGTTTACACACGTAGCTTTGCCCCTTGGTATGAATTGGTATATAGTTGAATCAGTTTTCACACGTAAAATCATAAAACAGTGATAATTGATTCTGTACATTGATTTTGCAGGGTATTTGCTCTTTAAGGATTTCTGTGAAAATGTCTGTGATGAGCCTGTCCCTCAGCTCAAGTTTTATGAGGAGGTAAGTGTGTTAAATGTGGAATGTTGTGGCCTTATGTGTGTGCAAGAGGGGGGAGGGGGAGTTGGGGTGGGGTGGAGGGGGGAGGGGGGAGATATTTAGGTGACACATAGGGAGGTATAGGGCACTTTCATATATCAGTATAATTTTAAAGTTGAACATATCTAAATGTAATGGATGTTTAAGAATTTCAAAACTTTACATATGTTTGGGGGTTATCTTGAAACCCAGTCAGATCATCAGTAAAAAGCTAACACTGTAACTGATGGAGATAGGCTGTTTAATAGATGTTATAGACTATGGCAATTTACTCTGTACATGTATGTCACAAAATATGAAGTGCCCCATCTCTGAAGAAAGCTTTTGGTGTCACAGAGTACTTGTATATATTTGAAGTTTCAAAACTGAAGCTTTGTTATGTAATATTTTGAAAAAATGAAGGAAAAAAATAAACAAATTTAGACATAATCTGGGTTTTTCCTGGAAGAGATTGTGTTGTGAACAGGAAGTTTGGTTATAAGTAAATACAGAGAAAGTTAGATAATATTATAACTGCCCTTTGTGATTTATATTTTTCTTTTACTTCCACCCTCAACAAGGGATAAGTACGTGCAATCACAAACCTTAGATCATAAGTCATTTGATTTCAGGAACTGCTGTGCTTAGCTTTTGTGTTATACATATCAGGAAAACGCGCTTCACCACTTTTTAATAGAATGATATCATTTTGCTATAGATGATGAAGTATTCATTGAAAGAGAGGTTGGAGGTGGGGAAAGTTATTCATTGTAAATCCAAATGATGATGTTATTTTGTCTAGGTTCTGGGAACCAGAATCTACTGTTTTGTTTGATTTCATAACAAAAAAGAAATTCTTCTGATCAGTAGTTAGATCTATGCGAAATTGATTTTTGAGTTGTGGGATTTCCTGAAAAGGCAGAACAAGTAGTTTAGATACACAGGATTATATTTAGTTAAAGAAACAAACAAACATATTATGTTAAAAGTAAACAGAATGAGAGAGAGGAATAGAGAGCAGAAACTGTGGTACAACATGAAAGAAGAAAGGAAAAGGGAATTGTTGAACAGATGCACAAACATCAACATGCACAATGCAGAGTCTTTCTTTGAAAGTGTCAGACAAGGTTTGTAAATCTTGTTGATCTGAAACTAAATCCCTAAACTCATTAGAGAATGCAGATAGACTTGGCTGAGTAACTCCATCATCATTAGACACATGGAGAAATGTATCTACCAGCTGCGGAAACCGACTGATATGTGTCCCCTGCACAGTTATTAGAAATAAATATTGATTGTAGGACAAGAGAAGCTGGGATGATAAACCCAGGCAGGTCAGAAGAGGCTTTGACTATTGATTCTCCTGCTTCCCACACACTGCTGCCACACACCCAAGCTCGCTCCATCAATACATTAGAAGCATGTGCTCATTTTACCAACAATTTGTAATGGTTTTGTCAGGTACGAGAGGTGGCAAGCTCTGGAGAAAGGAGACTTCCATTAAATAATGACAACTGCTCTCTTCCCAGCTTTCACTGCCGTCTGCTGCCTGGTGGATTTCATCCCTCATTTACAAATAATGCAGACACTTTGCAAGAGTAGCAGTCATTTAAGTGCTTTGTAATGTATACTCTACCAGAGTAACACAGTAAATTAACTTGTGAATAAATGCCTACATGCTGTAACAGGCGAGAAATGCTGAAGGAAAACAAAGTGCACTTGTACCCTATGGTGTAGAGGGGAGATCAAAGGTAGAAAGGACAGTGCACCTTGTGTATACTGCATTAGACAGAATTCCAAGATTAAATCTTGCATGGTTTATAACGGCAGACCGGTATTATTTTTAAACTGGCTGCAGTTTGATAGATCTAGCATGATTTCTGTGTGTATACACTGATGCATCCTTAAGGCATTTTTGCAAGAAATGATGAAAATGTTGGCACTTTTTGTGTGAAATTTGTTCAATTTGTTGCAAGGGGGGCTGATTTGTTGGAACGTTAGGTGCTATCACATGACTGCTCAGAGATGCCTGGGAGATACATAAGTGATTCTCTGATTGTATTATGACAGCAGCTAGCATCTGGATAATCTCAGGTGAACCTGATGGTCAAGCTCAGGTAAAAACCTGGAGATAAACATGTGCTTTGATAGATGGAAAGCTGGTATTGTACTGTAGGCCCTAATCTAATATAGGCCGGTATTGACCACCACATGTGTACTCTACTTAGTACATAATTATAGTACAGCACCGCGGGGCGTTTGACTTATTAATGGTTCTGCTAGATTTAACACCCTACAAGGCCTATGGGAGGTAGATATATACAACTTAACTACTCTGAGGAGTTAAGAAAGGAAGAGATAGCCATTCCTGGATCATATTAGAAGTCTTGCTCATGGTTTGCCAAGATCAGTGGATAGATTGTGAGCCAGGGCAGATTTGTTCCGGAGCTACTCAGTGTTAAACATTGTAGCATACACAGGGCTATTTACTTCTGAAAGATGATGGATATTTAAGAGCCGGGTCAAAACAAACCTGAAGCTGAATAGCTAATCAGAATAAAAGAAGATAATTCACACAGACTGAAAAAAATATATGTGTTTTTACGGCGTATAGAGTCAAGAGTAGGTGTATAGCCCCAGTTATTCTATAACTAATGATGAGTCCAGTATACAGATGAGAATGACTTAATTTTGCAAAGAAATTCAAGGAAAAATCCTCGAAAAACTGCAGATGGTTAATATTAACTGGGTGGATACTAATAATTCAAAAGGATGGTAGATCATGGCCATTTATTTAGTCTATTCAAACCTTCTGACAAAAAATCATATATGAAACTAGTGGGAACTGATAAATAATTTATTGACCATCCAAACTTCTAAAGGGAAAAGAAATTTCAAAATGTACCAAAGTAGACTGAATTTATTGATGTTTGGTGGCTTGTTTGGTCTCCTTTATGAATTGAAGTTACTCCGATATATCTTGTCAGAGAAATTGAACGATTTCTGTCAAAGGTAGTAGAAATGGGCTAGATCTGAAAAGAAGAGTTTTGAGGGGGTTTAGAGTCTGGGGGCTTTGTCCCAGGGTGGGTCACGGAGTCTGATTTAGGGTGGGGTTTTTCTTGGAGTATGATGGAGTAAACAGTTCATATGGCTCATGGAGCTTGATGTGAAGAAAAAAAGCCATAATCCAGACTAGCCACTGATAGTATAAAAGGTTGTGTCTGTACTTTTACAAGTACTCCATTCCTGTCTGTAAAGGATATGAGAATGTGTTGCTTATTCTTTGTGCATGATATCAAAGTGTCTGCTCCAATAATCGTTGTTTATGTTGGTAAATGAACGTGTGATGTGCGGGCTCTGTTTCCCCAGATAGGAATTCCTGTGGGAGCCGGGATATCTCCCAGTAAACGCCAGGAACAGATGGTCCAATTTTTGATCAGTGTTTGAGTTGGCAGACAATTTCTTTTTACGTAAACTGATAAAAATTTATTAGCCAACAAACCTTAAAGTGCTTATGTAGAGTCTGTCCAAAAGATTCCAGGCATGGATTCCGTAGGAAAAAGCTAATCATTTTGAAGCTCAATGAAAATATTTTAATGGGAAGATTAATGTTTTGAAAGAATGCTCCATGCATTGGTTTGGGAAATGCTGAGTCATTGTTGCCTTGTTTCGTATTAGGTGCTTGTTATATGTATTGAGATTCTAGGAAGAGATTTGGTTTCATCAAAGGCATTTGATTAGATTCCTTTGGGTGGAGATTAATTTATTTTGCCATTGCCTTCAATCAAATCCAATGACCAATCCACAAAGTGATTTCTATTTTGGACAGAGTGATAAAATTGGTGATAATTAAATAGTCACATTTATGTCTATATATATATACTGTCATCTGTGGATTCTGTGAAGTATTTTAGGCAAAAAGCAAAATCTAGATTCTTTTTATGCCAAATATTGTACACTCTAAATATAATTCACATACATTACATTTCTATGAAGTGTTTTAGGCAGAAAGCAAAATTGAGCTTCTTTTTACTCCAAATATTATACACTATAAATATAATACGCTTACAGTACATTTTGTTTAATTCTCTGGTGAAGTGGAACTAAATGTAGTTCATATGTAACCTTGACCTCTGGTTTTATGACTGGTGGTGGTCAGATCTGGAGTGCTGACTCTTTGGAATCAGTAACTTCATGTCAAGGTCACAACCATTAAAACCTTTGCAGGTCTGGATGCCACCGAAACCATGTTACAGTAACAGAATTTACTGGAGGCACATGGTATACTTCTCCTGCCCCCCTGCTGTTACATAGTCAGATGATTATCTTAGTAATGAATTGTATTGTTGTTATTGTTTACATACTCAGTTGTTTCCTTTATTGGAGATGACAGATGCAGCATTTCTCCAAATTTCATGTTTGTGTCCTTGAGCAGTGGACATACTAGTTTAGGTCTGTCTGTCTGTTTGTCAGTCTGTCTCTCTGTCTAATGGCAACTTTAACCTTGAGCATTTCTTTAAACTCAACAACACTTTGGGCAAAGGTCAAATTTACTTCAATTGGACTTTGTCTTAGTCTGGAAAACAAATTTTGTTCCTTTTAAGAGTAAGACTATGATAAAAGTTCATTTGATGGCCAGTAAGTACCTATTAAAGCAATATAGCACTGATGTCATCCCTCTGTTTCTGTAGTCTACCTTTAGCCCCTTGACTAGTTTCATACTTTAGTTCAAAATATTTGATGCATGCATTTGTGTATTATGCTAGCTTGTGTCATTATGTATATTGGTTTACAAAACAATTTATAATGTGCATGTTTATGTGCAATATGAAAAGGCAGGACATCTAGAATACCACTGCTGCTATAGATAAGAATGATCTTATACAGAGCATTTGATGGAAGGGGGTGGGGATGGGCAAAGACCTCAAATAATGCACTGTCTTAAAGCCAGAGACAATGTTATCTAACTGGTTTCTGAAAATGCTTATTTTTCTCTGAACTGGTCATAGAAATGGAGGCAATCAATAGATAGAGAATCTGCAGGGAATACCACAGGAACAAAAAGCCATTACTGTCGGGAGAAAACTATTAGTGATCTTACTATAGCTAGGAATAACAAAGAGCCTGTCATGTATAATGTGGATAGGCCCCTCTCCATGTGATGGAATGGTCCAATATGGACAGGCCCCTCTCCATGTGATGGAATGAACCAATGTGGATAGGCCCCTCTCCTTGTGATGGAATGGTCCAATGTGAATAGGCCCCTCTTCATGTGATGGAATGGTCCAATATGGATAGGTCCCTCTCCATGTGATGGAATGGCCCAATGTGGATAGGCCCCTCTCCTTGTGATGGAATGGTCCAATGTGAATAGGCCCCTCTTCATGTGATGGAATGGTCCTGGTCCAATGAATTTTTTTTTTGGGGGGGGGGGGGGGGGTGCAATTTCACATGAAATTTTATTTTTTTTTGTGGGGGGGGGGGGTACTTGTATCTGTTATTCAGCTATTCAGATATTGAACTTATTCATCACATTGGTCTGTATAACAGACAGGAACTGTTTTATTTTTCAATACTTTCATTTGTAGCTTTCAGTGTGTTAGGAATGTGTTAAAATTTATGACTGACCTGTCATTGACAAATGCTTTCTCTTTGTTTTTAATATTAAAAAAATAATAATTGATGCAGTAAAAAAATCTTTTTCAAACAAAATGTCACAAGTAAATCCCAAAGATCAAATGTCTTTTTTCTGACATATCTGTTGGTATCCTTTTGTATTGATTTTTTTTTTTATTTGAGAAAAAAACTCAACTCATTTCATAGACTTCAATGCAATATTCATAGGTAACTGCTTCAGTATTCACAATCTTTAATCAAAAATACTTCTGATAGTTGTCTAAATTAGTGTCCTATTAGGGGCATAATACCCTCAATGCATAATTACATTTCAAAAGACATTTAATTGATTTCAGATCAAGCTAAATTAATTCAATTCTCCTCCATTCTACATTAAAAACTTAAGATTCCAGTTGCTTCAACATTTACTTTTTTGAAAATTGACCTTTATATTATCTTGTTTGGATTTAATTAAGGAATGAATATAACACCAAATTTATGTGAAACAGGGTGGAGACATTATTCTAAAATAAGTGTAGTGGGGAGCTAAATATCAACTTGCAGCCATTATACATTTTTTCCTAACAGCTGTGGAAAAGATAATCAAACATGTCAACCAATTTGTAATGTTTTCTTTCAGTGCAAAATGAATCAACAAAAAATAGATTTCAGGATTTATTAAATTTCAATCCATCTTTTTAAACTGACTTTTCAGTGTCTTTAAGCTTTTTATTCATCATGGATTCATCCAGCTTAGCATGCACACAAAATGTTTATCGAGCATCAGATGGATGAAGGTCGTCCTATGGACATGATGGATTAATATAGGTCACTTCAGACTGATGTTGGGCCGTCAGTCAAGCTGGATGCTCTGAGTTTGACAAAGAGTATTTACAAGAATTGCCCTATCTGACTCAATATCTAAACAGCTGCTGCATACATTTCAAGATCAGCTTGTAGTATCAAATGGGTAAATCAATACATGATAAGTTGTTCTGTAAGTAATTCCAATAAGTCAAGAGCAATGAATTTAATTAAGATCATCTTAGTCTCTGAGTGTTTTTTATTTCCCATGTGCACCACTCATTAGAATGTCTCTCTTATGGAGATAAAGATGGGTTTGAAGTAGCCTAAAGACTTTGCCAGATTCTGTCCACATTTGGTGGGTTAAGATGGCTATATCATTCCCTGAGGCGAGTGTATTTTATCAAAATTATCTACATATGGTATGTTGGGGTCTAATTGTATGCAAATTAAATGTATCTTCAGTATAATTTTTAAAAATATCTATTCTGTTTGAATGATGAAGATTCATTATTTTTATGAATCAGAAAAGCATATGCAAACGTAAATTTACAATAATGTATATAGGAATATTTGCAGATATTTTGATATGAAGGATATATTGCATGGAATAAGCTACATATTGGAGGTTCTGGATAGATCCAGATTTTTAATCATGATTGAAAGCAGAGGGGTCAATAACCATAAACATATTAAGCCATTAGTTTGTTCCATGCATCTAATATAGGCTGGTATTGAGAACGCAAAGATGAAAAAAAGTGAACGCCTCTTTTTGTGAGATGAGGACCGTATATTGATTTTGTGTAGAGGTTTGCTGTTTGCTTTGGAGGCTGCAGTGGGCTTATTGTAGGAGCAGGGTAAACGGGGTGTAATTGATGGCAAGTTATAAACTACGCTGGCAATGTAGTTAAAAAAACAGAAATGAGAGACTATTTGCACAATCTAAGAGACAGAAAATGAGAGTATTATGGGTTTATTTTCATAGTGATTATTAACACTAAGTATCTAGTGTGATGAAGTTCCAGAAATTTGCATCATCAGTCATTACAGCACCTTATGATTTTCATGACGTTTTGGATGCATTATAAGTAGAAAGGGCTTAATGTGAAATAAAGAAGCACTTGAGGTTTGATAACAACATTGTCCATCCTCAACTCTTTTGCTTCAACAAGGTGTCAACAGGCTTGTATATCTCTCCTAAGAAATTGAGTGTAGGAGTAAGATACCTATATACCTATACACTGCATGCAAATTGGGGGGGGGGGGGGGATACCTATAGGATACCTATACACTTGTCCAATGGATTGACTGACTGACTATTTTAATTAAGAAATGAAAAGCAATGTTAAAAACTCACAGAACTGTAAACTTAGTTGGTTCACAAAATCCTTTGAAGCCTGATAGATATTAGATGTAAAAAATTATATGACTTGTTTACATTGACCTGCTGAAGAAGTAGCTTGAATTTTAGTAAGGCTCATATCCTTACCTGTGTCTCTGCTTTTGAAGAATTTACAGTTTTCAACTTGTTAGATTTTTTTTTTCCCCACTTTATAGAAATCACTGTAAACAGTTGATTTAAGGTGTAATCTGGCTGTTACAAAAGCTAGACTTATGCCAAAGCTTGGACTAAGTTCATCCCAAAAGGAAACACCCATTATATCTCATTTATGTGCAATATCCGTATTGGAACCAAGTAAATTACTGAAACTGTCTTCTAATCTCATGAGCTAGCTGATAAAAGTGCGGTGTGTACTCTAGATATTGGAATAGCGGCAAGTGCATTTGCTTAAATGATTGTTTCACAGGAAAAGACAGATAAAAATGCTGTTCCTTGGATGTGTTTACAATTGACATGAGAAAAGTGGTATGTAATGTAATTAGTGAATCCTTGAAACTTCTTTGTCAGCGGTGGGAATGATCTGTGGAGTTCGGAATTGATTGCTTGCCAGATTGTTTTGGAGTCCTAGTTCTTACCTGAATCCGGTCACTACATCAATCAGGTGACACCTTATAAAATGGGTCGCCACGACAAGCATGTCAGGAAGAGGCAGTTGATGATGTTACGAGAAAGTTAAAGCTTTTTAGGGTGCATTATAACTTCTTTTAGATTCCAGCTGAATTGAATCCTGAAATGTAAAAAAAGACAGGCATTTAATGTAGAAGCTTTCACACCGATTAGTGGGGAAATCTCGGCCTCATCAGAGACTTGCTGTGTTTATGAGAATCTTGGGGAATCTTCTGTTAACCCAAGTCTTAATACACAGGAACTCTGATATTCATAGAATGCAAGAATATATCTAAATGTTTCCAGAATAGAAGTTTTGAGATTCCCTTTATAGTTGAGCAACAGTGAGATTACAAGAGTGGTAGTATTTCTGTGTGAACATGATGTTTGATTTTCGGAAGAAATAGATGAATGACCCTGCCATAAACATCATGATTTAGGATGTCTGTATGATATTTCCAAACCTGAAGATCCCACAGAAATCGTAATGATTTATTAAACTTATTGAGAGCTTAGCTCTGTGATAATATGAGATGGGGAGGCTAGAATCCCAGCTGTAATAGTGATGCATGTTGTTACTGGATTTGTAGCCAGCAGTGGTAATATTGAGCAGTATTACATGCTCCAATATCTTGATTCAAATGCCTAAGTGTGAAAAGGTCAGATAATGTGGCTGACACTGAATCTATACAGGGGTAGGGGGATGTGAAATTCTTGTGTTCAGACAGCTCTGTGTCTGCTCAACCAGAAGTTATGAACATTTGGCATTGTAACAAGCTGTTTAATAACAGAATACATGAGATTCCAGTCCTCATATTCAGATTCAACAACTCACTATAACAGGTTCAATGCTTTGTTTATGTACATGTTTTAGTGTTTAGTTTTCGTTTTAGACCTCCAATACATTTTATGTATGAGGTACCTAATTTATAGCACTTGCCCAAAGTTTTCTTCAGCAAGCACCTTCATAATAAAACAAATCTCTTCACTCTCTAATGGAGAGACTCTTTTAAAAAATACTGAAAATGCAAATGTTCTTAAAATGATGTTCCCTTATGGTTTAACCAATTGGCCTATACTGCTACACAGCAAGTGTCAATGTGTATAGAAGACAAGATATATTAAAGTTTTGGTTAATATTCTTAAGATGGTATGAAACAAAATAAAGTGTACAATACCTCCTTTAGTAAGAGTTCCTTATTTAAATGTATGTTGGAGTTTAGTAAATATTTGATTCTCTCTTTTTTTTCAGATAAAGAAGTTTGAGAAGTTGGAAACAGACGAGGAAAGAATAAAACTAGGCAAAGAAATATATGACCAATTCATCATGAAAGAATTGCTGTCCCAATCCCATGTAAGTTCGGTCAACTTGTGTACGTAGCCAGTTAAATCTGACATATGATATTGTCCTCATTTAACCATTGATTATAATTTCCTTGTAAATCAGTTTTATATATGGCCCAAGTTGGAAAATTGATTGCAAACATGAAAACATTTCCCACTTACAATACGCAGAGATTTAACTTGATGCAAACATTAATTTTTTATTAGAAACTATTATGTTATGGTCAGAAAAAAATATAAAAACTGTCATATACAAAATATGATTTATATTACTGCTATATATAGATAAAATCTTTGGAATGTTATGCAAGGCAGGGTTGAGCACTGAAAAATCTGCTTTTACTAGAAAGAGGATTAAAATGATACTTCTTAGCATTAATTCTGTACAATATATAGAAAAATGACAGAAACATAATACAACATGCTTCCATCAATGCGATGGAAATATGCTATGATTAAAATTCATGTGTTATGAAAAATTTCATCTTAATAAAATAGATATGATTATTATTGAAAATCATTGATTGATCGTAACAAAACAATGTTGAATTGTTTTTCATAATTGACATTTCATTGAATGTATGTTTGCTGTTTCTCCCCCCTGTAACATCCTTAAGTAATGTGCCATGAAATAACAGTGCCATAGAAAAGTTTGCATGACATTGCTAGCTTTGACTTTGGAGTAGGATGGGTGTAATTTATGTCCATCACAGTAGAATGAGTAGATCAAGCTTACCTATCATGTGACCAGACCCATTAACAGTTGCCTCCCCTGTCTAGCTGCCATGTCTAGTTATCTGCCCCTGCTTGCTAACCTTTGACCCTTGTGTTGGTGTTGTCTGATGCTGTGATGTCTTTTTTTTTTCTTTTGACTTGTATAGACTTTTCTGCAGACATACTCCAAGGCAGCTGTTGAGTCTGTCCAAGAGTCACTCACAGTGGCCCAAAGAACCAAAAAACTCGCACCAAACATTTTTGAGGTAACTTTTGAATCCATGTCTATAAAGATTCTGGTGATGGTGTTGATCCATGAAATTAAATGTTGATTGAAGTGCAATATCTTAAATATTTTGTATTGATTAGGTTATGTACAAATTTTCTCTAAATCCATTAAATTGATGCCAAGGGATATTGATGAAACAGCAGTATGGCAAAGTCACAAATATTTTCAGTCTCATTGAATGATCTTTAACAAAGTTTATATAAAATTATTTACAAATGTTAATTTCTATAATTGTATTTTAAAGCCATTAGGTTGAAACATTGATAAACATTCATTGGTTAAGTCTGAAGTTCTTTGTAAATGCAGCCCTATTACATCAGAAGCGACAAATTCTGCAAAAAAAAAAAAAAGAAAAAAAAAAAGGCTTGTTTTGTTTTGATGTGTAAGATGCTAATATGTTTTTTCCTTTTCAGCCCTACATAGAAGAAATATGTAATTCAATTAGAGGCGATATATTTGACAAATTTTTAGAAAGGTTTGTATAAATATTTTCTATCCACTTCCTCAGAAAATAAGTACAATATTGTATTAGATGTTCAGAAAATTTTCCTTATAATGTTAACAAAGTATAAATTATACATTATAAAAACAGATCACAAAAAGAGATATATGAGTGCCTGTGTTACTGATAGATTAAAACAATCTAGTAATTAGTTGAGATAAGAGTTCTGCATGTTGGTATTCATTCTGAGCTGTGATGTATCGATTCTAAATCATCTGATAATGGTTTGTTTATTGATGACATGTAAGAGGGGGGAAATTAATCAGAAATTAGTTGTAGAGGTGTGTATGAATCTAATGATAATGTCAGATTTTTCCTATAAGGCTAATTAACAAGCCCTCTATCTTGTGAGTGATAAATCTTCGGTAACGATCTGCACATTTCATCCTAGGCTTGCAAAAAAGAAACGTCTAATTCAAGGTAGAGATGAATGGCCATTGATTGAGACCTCAGGGGGCAGTCTTGCACATTAGGGCTGTAAAATAAAATGTAACATTGAGTAGATGGGATATAAAAAACTGATGATGGGAGGCTTAAATGGCTAATATAGAGGGAGAATTGGGAAGGAAACCACTGCAATGAATTCTCATTCACAGAGGAGGGAAATAGGGAGGTGGGGGGGGGGGGGGGGGGAAGGGGGGATGGGGTTACACATTAGCATTCTGTATTATTACCATGTGTCTTGTGTATTACTCTTGGAATTAACTTAAATGTATAATGTTGCTAGATATTCAGCTATTCAATATTGTGTAATTCATTTCCCTTTTCATGTGCACTAAATTGTCAGTGCTTTCATCCTCTGAAAATAGGTATGAGTCAATACTACTGATTCTATCATTGTAGACAGCATTTTATGAAATCATTTGATACTAGTTGATACTAGTAACTTATTAGAAATGTGAGACACATGTAACTGCCGTTAAAATAACTTATCCTTATTCACATCGAAAAAAATATTATTGTATTTGTATTGAAGGATTCAAAATGAAAGTTTTCATGTAAAGTGCAAGAAGCTAGCATGGCTAAGGCTGTTGTGATAGATATTGAGGGTAACCAGAATAAGCAAGACTAATGACTGCTCACTACTGGATTCACAAAGTAATCTCTAGGAAGAAGAAGATTTAACTTGGAGACAATTATTTTACAGAATGCCTTAGCCTAGTAGATTGTTGTTAATTGGTAGAAAATCATGACTTTGGGATAACCATAAAGGTTTTAGAAATTCAACAGCTAATATATCTGCTCTATATAGAGTGTAAAGCTACTATTTATTTATTATGAGGCCACACATGATTGATGATATGAAACATTTGGCATTAGCTCCTCAGGAATATCCCCCCCCCCCCCCCTCTTAGGTTTGTTCTTTTCTTCTTTTTTTTATGCTGGCCTGTGTCATTAATAGTCTTCTTCAAGATTAGCAATACAGCCTTTATAAAAATACAATTCTGATGAATATTTCAAAATTGATATTGCTGTAAAATAGTGTTGTTTCTTTTTCCTTTCAGTGAAAAATATACTCGATTTTGTCAATGGAAGAACCTAGAGTTGAATATAGAGGTAGGTGTTTAATTATAAACTTTTAATAATATCCATTCTAAGTCCAGCTCATCTGTATTCTGCTATAAAACCTTCCTAGGGATGAAGATGTCTTTTCCAAGTTCTGAAATGTTTCCTGACGTGCCTTTGAACTTGCTTCTCCACAGCCCAGTGCTAAAAGAGTTCCGTCAAGCTCTGAAACAAACCTCAGCCAAATGCTGAATATATTCTATTCTTAGTTTGAAATATTTTTTAAAAATTTAACATTTTAAAACTAAGAACTCAACATATATTCAGCATTTGGTTATGATTTATGAAACCATAGCCCATTGGTTTGACTTAAGGATATTTTATTGTATGTGTTAACACAAGGAGTTTTGGGGACAGTAGAGAAAATTTTGCAACTGATTTACAATCTACATTGTCATAGATGGTGTGCATCAGTGTTACATAGTTCAGAGCCCAGTATTGTGGATGTTCAAGTCCTTAGCTCTGAGGATCCATCCAACTAGTCAATGTCTCCAGTATAAAGTTTTTATGCATAGAAAGCTCAGCTCAGTGTTGAAAGTGCTGGGCTATTCGTCAAAACCTAACCCATTTATTTATCAAGTATTTAGCCCCAAAGCCCTAAAATCAAATGTTACCAAATTCTGAGTGTTTTAGTCCCCATTCCATGCTTAACTTTGAAGTGAAGCTTGATATCTTTATAGTTCTAAACACTGAATCAGGCATGATAACTTTACCCAAATTGCATTTCATTTCATACACAATCTTGTTTGTTCTGTCATTTTGTCCAATGTTTGATTCCCCCAAAGGCCGAGTATTGATCAGTGGGAAACGGAACAAATTGGTGTGAGTCTCTTGGAATGCTGTTCTATAATTTATTGTGCTATTGTCCATGATGATGGTGATCAAGTTTAAATGTCTACAAATTCAAACAAGATTCACGGGTAACGAAAAATCATTACACAAATATCACAAGCTCAATATATTATATTGGATATGGAGAGATTCTGGGTGCAAAAGTGAAACAGCACAGTATATCTTTAGAGAATTTAACATGGTCTTTTTTAGTGAGAAAGATATAAAATGTAATTATGGATTGTTAATATTTCAGAGGCATTAATCGCACATTTGAGGATATGATACTCATAAACACCTCCTCTGTTACCAAGAATGGCGTACTTTACCAAATTTTATGTAGAAATGTACAGAAATTGTTTCCTTCAGGATTTTTATTTTTGGGCTTTAAAAATTTACAAGGTATTAAACTTTTGGACTGAAGCTGGAATGTTTGAGTCTACTATTCTTTCAGTAGGTGTAAATTTTCTGTAATACATATTAGATTAGAAGTGTATCATGGAGTTTCCCACTGTTGCTCCAGGAATCAATAAGTGCAGCAGCCTCTCTGTTCCTCATCAGTTGCTGTTCCACTGATTTGTGTGGGACAAATTTTACAACAGATTACACAGTACCGCAGTCCCTGAATTGTCTTTAAAACAAATGGAATTGATGCCTCAACAATCTTAACTTGGCGCCTCAAACCATAAATACCATCAAGTAATTTCATGTTACTGTTATATAGTTTGTAAAGCTGTTTGGTAGGCTTCAATGTGATATAGTATTTACAACAGTTGTAACCTGTGAAGCACAGAGAGCACATTGACTAGTTTTCTGTTCTGAGGGTGTCAACATTTACTTATGAAGGGCATTAAAAAAACTGATGAGGAATGGTACAGCCCATTTTTATGTCCCTTAGGTTCAAAGACTGTTATCTTGATTAGAATTTCTGGTCACAAAGTTTACACAATAAGAGAGAAAGACTTCATAATTGATTACTTAGTGGATGGTCAAACTATAGGTCAAGGTTCTCCTTCAAGGCCAAGGTCACTTGATTGTTATGATTGTACATGTAACGTTACAAATATATGTACATACTTTTATCCAACATTCATTCAAAACTATTTTGCAATTTCCCCTTTGTTTGCCCCTACTTAATTCTGTGACTAAAATAATGACAATAATGTTAACGAATGCAATAGAGATGTTAAAAAACTCATGTAGCAAGTTAAATTCACAGCTACAAGGTTTTCATGAACGTTTGTGAATTTTCTTGCCTGCAACCAAAATTTGTTTTACAATATTTATCTCATCCTAATGTTTTTGTTTTCTGTTTTTTGCAGTTAACAATGAATGATTTCAGTGTACATAGGATAATCGGCAGGGGGGGATTCGGAGAAGTGTATGGTTGTCGAAAAGCTGACACTGGTAAAATGTAAGTATGAAGACATGTTCGTCTGGAATTATAGGTATATAGGGACAAGGAGAAAATATAAAAGTACATGAAATAATTGAAGGGTTACTTAGAGAATGATGGGGTTTTGGTAAAGCTATTGCGAGATATAAAAAAACCAAAATCTGGTCTTCAAAGAACACAATGGATGGGCATCATACCTGGACCTTGAACTCGGAACTAGATAAATGGCCACCATTTGAAAGAAATAGTGAAAGAAAAAGCTTTTTCCAACAGAAATGTCCAGTTGAATATTAACAAATAACAAACTTGTTTTGAAAAATCCCCCAAAATAATTTGCTACTATGACCTAAAAATGGTTATGATTGTAAGCATTGAGAAATTCGATGAAAACTGAATGAGTTAATAGTATTGTGATTATTCAGTAGATGTCAAAGAATGTTTGTTACTTGTTCCATTGTGAGTTGACAAGTTTGAACTAATGAATTATTTGGTGTATGATTGCTTCCTCATCAAAGCGGGAACTCTTCTCTCTTGTGTTTGATTTGATTGGCTGACGTGTGGTGTTTTTACCCATAGTGCAATGCTGCATTGTAGCTGGCTCCCCCTGGGGACACACGACAGCCCTTATCTATGGACTGTGATAGGAAACTATATCATCTCATTACCAGCTCTGAACCTATTAATGAAATTGCCATTGCTAGCGCTTTTTCACTTAAGGAGAAAACCAAATGAATTTTTTCCCCTCCTTTCTTCCTAATCTAATATTGTAATCAGGCAGTCATTGCTCAGTTCTGAAAAGATTGACCAATCTATTTCCATATAACGCAGGGTCCTCACTGTTATTGATGAGACACCTCAAGAATGAAGCTGACTGATTCCTACATGTGGTAATTTGGACGGAGAAGCTCTCGCCGCCGCGGCTGTGGTATAAATGATCGGCGATGTTCCTGAGCTCTTGCCTGAGGTCTCAATCACTAGTGTGTGGCCTTCTACTGCGATATATTGATTCTCTGTGTGTTTTGTCATCCCCAGCTTTCTTCTTCAATTGTCACCAGATAAGGCAGAACATGTAAAGTTTCTGGCTTCTTTTGTTCAGACAGAAATTGCTTTTTCCACTGAATTAATCTGTAATTTACAGAATAAGAAATGAGAGAGCAGCCTTCACTTACCCATATCTTCTTTACCTGTAATTTGAATGCATTCTTGTTTGATAAACTAAATAAAGATATGATTAAGAAGATAACCTATGAATATGATGCTAATGCAAATGACAATATGTTGATGCGATAATGTTTATGAAGGTGATTTGCTGTGTAAAGATGTGCAGCCTCCAGACCTGAATTGTTGCTTCAGATCCAAGAATATCTCTGGGTCCGCTAGGCTTGCTGGCTGGTATCAGACCTGTAGAAATATGGCTCAGGCTCCTGGGAACTGAAGTGCACTTCATTGTTATGAGTTTTCAATATGAAATAGGATATTAATGAGAAATATTGATTACGTAGTTATTGCTAAATATTTCAAGACGGAGACAGAGAGTTCTTGATACCGAGTCGTCTTACTAGACTAAAGTTCTTGTTAGAATTCTCTAGATGGTGACCTTTTGTCTTGAGAAGAATTCAAATATTGGAAGAGCATTATTAGCTGCAGACAGCCATAAATTCTCTTTCTGTAGAACTGATTAGTCTTTATACAAGTCTTTGTATGCTGAGTATTTAACATGGATTGTTTATAAATGTCACATAGTTCCTACAATAACTATCTGGTTATTAAACAAACTGATATAAAGTAAAATCACTTTGTTTTCATGTTGTTTTAGGTATGCAATGAAGTGTTTAGATAAAAAGAGAATAAAAATGAAACAAGGAGAGACATTGGCCATCAATGAGCGAATCATGTTGTCACTCGTCAGTACGGGGGTACGTAGCACAAACCCACTCAAATCGGGTTCCCTTTCCAAACATAATATGAAAAGATACGTTAAGGTTACCAAAAAAATTGCATTGTAGGGTACAGAAAAAACCCTCTGAAGCCTTTGCATCTTTAAAATGATAATCTGGTCAAACAGTAAAACGCCTATACATGTACTTTATGTTGAAACATTTTTTTTCAAAAATGACAAAAATTAAGAGCTTTTAAGTTTTGGTTAAAAAAAAAAACAGGTGCTCAGAGTTTTTGACAAGGATTTCCTGTATGATTTCCTGACACATAAATTAATTTTTTTTTTTAATTTTGTAATTTAACACATAGTACAACTCTTGAGCTTAGTTTTTACTATGGTTATTTTTATTTTGCAGGAAGGAAGTCCTTTCATAGTAAACATGACCTATGCTTTCCAGACACCAGAAAAACTGTGTTTTATTTTAGACCTGATGAATGGCGGGGACCTCCATTATCACTTATCTCAGCACGGCGTGTTCAACGAGCGCGAGGTTCGCTTCTATGCTTCAGAGGTCATACTCGGACTCGAGCATATGCACAATCGATATGTTGTTTACAGAGATTTAAAGGTAAGGGAGGCTACTCTTAAATGTAAACTTGTTGTCTCTCTTTTTGATGAATTGTATTTTAATGTGGGTTTTTTGTGGTAGTGTCTTCATGCCTTTTTTTGAATGGTTTTCATTTTCTTTTTCTTTTGTGATTGGTGAGAGGTTTTCATTCTCTAACACAACTGTTGTACACCATTTTCTGTTCTGCCTTCAAATTCTCCCATTCAATTTATGAACTTATGTGATAAATAATTCAGCATAAACTCCTTTATTTGTAAGCTAGACATCTTTTGATGACATCCTTCTTTATTTGTTTAGAGTTGACTATTATAGGTATATCTATTTGACTATGATAAGTACATCTATCGCTATCTGATGTAACAACAAGAGGTGTACAGGTGCCTATTTGATTCGACTCAATGTACATGGTAGCCATTTTGGTGTATTATATAAAAGGACTGCTGTTTTGGCCAGCAGTTGTATTTCTTTATTGAACACTGGCAATGATTTCCTGGTGGGATTATCGCCTACTGACAGCTGTGATACGGAGGCATCGAATGGCCTCATTGTTGCTAGTGTTGTCTTATGATTTATGCATGCAGTAGTTGAAATCCAAGCTTTTTATAACCTTTTTAACAACCAGGACTCAATTATCAGTACATTGTCCCAGTAGTTTAAGTTGTATGGATTTGTTTTTTATTATGTGTGACAGACTGAATACTTACATCCTACAATAATCTTATGATTAAATCTGGGACGAGTTTGCATCAGCTAACATTGCTTATATTTCTGCAGCTTTTCTCTTTGGTGAACATCCAGTGATAGAATATGTTGCATTGTTTGATTCAGACAAGGTGTTTATATGAACGTAACAGTCATTGTAGATGTGAAACAATCTAATGTTATAGATTTTTAAAGTGTTTCTTACATGTCCTACATAAATACATGTATGTGTATTGTCACTTATCTGTACAAGGAAATACAAAAAAATGATTTGTAAAGATTCATTTGTCATTTGTTTTTCTGGGAAACAAATCTGTGTCAAACGTGTGTATGTAATTAGATTTGTATGACGAATCCATGGGGTTAAATGTGGCCATTGATTTGACAGGTATAAGCAGGTGGGTTGCATTTCCCTGTTTGTACTCTCTGGAGAGGATCTGTTGTAAGTGTGGTCACCCTGAGTCAGTCAGAGACGGGACCCCGCCCCTCATGACCTTTCACCCCCACTTCTGTTCTCAAACCCCAGTGTCTCAGTCAAGTGGGTCATTAGAATTCACTGATCACTGAGTCTCACCATTTACACATACTGGGCTGTGGATACTGCGGATAGGGTTTCCACTTGAGTGACACTGTTACTGTACGATACACCAGGAACAAATCCAGTGCTCATTAGAGATATTATTTTTATACATTAATTATTGATTGGTATTAGGGAGCGTGCACCTGTCCAAATTCTAGTTCTCAAACATAGACCAATCTCAATGATGCACCTATCTCTGAGTCAGTTTTCAGGTGATAATCCTTGAAAATGTCAAACTCAGCACCTCTTGTTGTAGGTGTGTAGGTGTTTTATCACACCTGAATTGATGCCATGCTTTGCTTTACTTGACAGCCAGCCAATATCTTACTGGATGAGAATGGTCACGTAAGGATCTCAGATCTAGGCCTAGCATGTGACTTCTCCAGGAAGAAACCCCATGCTAGTGTGTGAGTATTACACAAAATCCACATCACTTGTACTCTTTTTCAATATAGCCTTAAGCCATTCCCAATTGTCTGGGCAGATTTTGTAATATGCCTGTGATTAACAAGGGAAATTGGAAATAGACCATAAAAGTACAAGCAAGTTTGACCCCAAAAATTAAAAATTGGATATTCTGTATGACTTGAAATAGAACCAATAGCTGATGTAATATCTGACAATTACTTTTCTTAATACAAGTTATTTTTAATCTTACAGTCGCAAGAAACAGCCAAAATAGAACTATATAGATCATCTGATTCGTCATTGATTTAGACTATAGGAGTCAAGATGCTACACGTTTTCAAGGAGAAATTTTTCTCTTCCATAGATTATTTGTCTGGGGAATATTGATTGTAGCTCTGGGCATAAGCTTCATTTAAGAGCATAGGTTATTAGTCTGAAAGCCTCATCTGAAATGTAGACATTTCCAACATCATCGATTGTGTAATCTTGACAATATTCACAAAGTCAGATTAGTAATATATATGTGTGATGTCATTGGCATCCATTTTTTTTAATATAGTGTTGTTTATTGCTGTCGAAGCAAAACTTACCCCACTAAACTTAAAGACTTCAAATATGTTTTATATTATGAAATACTGTACATTGCTTATTTTATGTGAGTACTTAATTCTGTGATTCCACGTCTTGCATCAAATAGTGAGAATATAAAATTGCAAGCACCAAACTTCTGTCATAATTCAGATAGTTCACAACTGTCAGAAAAAATTATTGCAAGATTTTAAAATCTCCCAAAGGGTGGTTCTGACAATTTCACACATTGTCAAGTACATGTATTAATTTCTTGCGTTTAATAAGAAATCTACAATAGGTGAACATGAATCATATGTTAAGGTTTTACTTTGTGACTTCAGTGGAACACATGGTTACATGGCTCCAGAGGTGCTAAACAAACAGATGCAGTACGATTCCAGTGCAGACTGGTTCTCCTTCGGCTGTATGTTGTACAAGTTACTAAGGGGGTAAGGAACCAAACAATTAACACGCCAAATTTTAATCACCTGTTATAAACCTCCATTAAACTTTTGAATGTTTTATTTAATTTATACAAATAATCCAAGGTTTTGATTTACACTCATAATGCTAGTAGAAATCAATTTTAATTTCATATGAAAAATTGTTAATGTGAAAAGTTAGTGGCTTTGCAATTTTAAGTACAGAGATTCATTTCTCATGGATTGTGTTGATCGATTGATCAAAGATATGAAACTGACAAGTATTACTGTTTGCTTTTTAGACACAGTCCATTCCGACAGCACCGCACAAAGGACAAGCACGAGATTGATCGAATGACCATGACAATGGTAATTAGTACTTTGGTAAATATTCATTCACATCAGTGGAAATTGTCATAAATGTATTATAAGAATTTACAGTACAAAACAATTGTCAGTAATCAGAATTGTGAGTGTAAAGAAATTATATGTTGTCAGAGGTAAGGAAATACAATTGGTAGTGGTAAGAAGTAGAATTGTTGGTGATAGGAAATGTAAATGGGCGAGTTTGCTCATTAACTAGAGTTGAACCACGCTAGCAAGGAAAACTTATGGTGTGCATGTTCGTCTTCGAATGCACATTGGTCAATGTCTGGTTAAAATAATGAGAAAGATGTTAATTGCTACTCATAGTTTTATTGTTCATTAAAAAAAGGACAATACCATTTTAACGCATTAAATCCTATGTGTGTGCACAAAAAATTAATAGAAAGCATGTTGTGCTGATTAATAAAAGCAAAATTTTGGAGGTTTTTCTTAACTCCATTATCTTTTAACTACCTTCCAGAGTCTTTCAGCTGGATGAACCACGGTTTCGTTTTAGTCAGACTAAAGTAAGTTCGAGCTACAGCGGCCGTAGTTTGTGATCAATCTCATTCATTGTCATTGGTCAGAATTGTCTGTTGTGAGAGGTACAATCATCAGTGAAAGAGTTGTCAGTAGTACAACTGTTACTGATAGGAGAAACAATTGTCAGTGTTAGTGGTAAGAAGTACATTTGTCACTGATTGGAAATACAGACATCCATAAGAGGTCAGAATTGTCAATAACTGGAAATGCAATTGTCAGTGGTTAGTATTGTCAGTGATATGAAATATAATTGTCAGTGATGGGAAATACAGTTGTCATTGGCTAAAATTGTCAGTGTTAAAAATTTAAAGTGTCAATAGTTATAATTGTCAGGATATAAAGTACAATTGTCAGTAGTGAGAAGGGGAATTGTCAGTAATAAGAAAAACAGTTAGTCGTTAAGAGTGTTCATTAATGGGAAGAGCATGCTTACAGTAGCTCACATTATTATACAACATCCACTAAACATAGTGAAGGGGGAAAGAGGAGATTGTTTGGAACTGTGGCTGCCCTTGAAGCCTATAGTATTATGAATATGTTCATTGATGATAATGTAATGTATGGATGATGTTCATGTACTTGTATGGTATTGCTATGAGACTGTCACAGCCTTCATGAAAGAAGGGGAGAGTCATAAACTGCATAGCCTATAAGTTATCACAAATTAAAAGTGTTTTACAATGGGTAAGAATTGATTTTCTGGGTAATTGACCTTTGTTTGGTGGGGAATTTTCTCCCTCAACAAAACAAGATACAGGGATCATCAGGGTAATGATTTCCGGTTAAACCCCCGTTGGATTGATTTCCGATTGTAAGAAGAAAACCTGATCAGGAATCTTATTGCTGTTTTTAGAATGTAGAAATTCCAGAATCAATGTCCCAAGAGATGAAGTCTTTGTTGGAGGGATTATTACAGAGAAATGTGGAGGATCGGCTGGGCTGTAAAGGCAGAGGGTAAGGAGATGACTGGGGCACTGATGTCCATCGATACTAGCTTTGGGTGTAATACTTGTAGATACAGATATAAACTCTTAGAATGACCGGGGCACTGAAGTCCATCAATGCAAGCAATGTCTGTAATACATTTATATACATGTACTAAGAAATGAATTTCATTTTTGCAGACTCGTGAGATTATGAACTACGAGGCTTCACACCAGTATATTTCAATACGCTTCATGAAAAATATGCGGATGTGAAGCATTGTAGTTCATAACCTTATGAAATTGCATCTTACATTTGAGAAAGTAAGATTATTAAAATCATGACTATAACAGTGTTTTTATTGAACATAATGATTTGTCAGTCAACTATGAGCTTGTGGTATGATCGTGACGTCATAAATATATCACACATGTACTGTATGCTGGGAAATATACGTTTTATTTTCGCCACTTTCACCCTCGTTTACAGCAGGCAAATTTAAGACTGAGCGAATTAAAACAATTTTTGAATAACTATGTTAATTAAAAAGAGTACCGTATGTATTTCTAACTGTGTGTGGGCGAATTCAAGACTGGGTGAAACTGCAAGTGTAGAAGGACGAAAATAACATTGGGCGAAAAAACCCTGTACATGTATACAGTATTAAATACAAGACCTTTATAGATGATGATTGTATTTACAGGGCTAACGAGGTGAAGGAGCATGCTTTTTTCCGGGGAATCGACTGGACCCAGGTGTTTCTTCAGAAGTACACCCCTCCCCTCATTCCCCCACGTGGAGAGGTCAACGCCGCCGATGCATTTGACATTGGGTCATTTGATGAGGAAGACACAAAGGGCATTAAGGTATAGCTTTAATATGCCACCACTCTACTGAAGTACAAAATATTGTGAAATTGTAATCTTCTTGTGATTTGGTCGGACCAATTTGTTTAGATTTTTAAACTAATTTGATCTCTTTCAATATGACGTAACATGTTCTGTCATCTTCTCTTTATATGAAAGGTTTTATTTCTGTTGGTGCGAATTTTTGTGTTTTGTTTCCATGAGAAATACATTGTTTTTTCCAATTTAATAGAATTCTGAATTGGAGACTTAAAATCCAAATAAGGATAGCATTGAACACATCAATTGCACTTGAAATAAAACTTGTACTTCTTTATACTACTTAGCTCACACAAAATAAAGCACCCTAATGTACCCGATAAAATCTTGTCAGAGACTATACATATATTCTGTGTTGGTAGATTAACAATATCCCCTTTGTTGACAGCTTGCTGAGCAGGACCAGGATTTGTACCGTAATTTCACCATGACGATTTCGGAGCGCTGGCAGCAGGAGGTAGCGGAGACTGTATTTGATGCCATTAATCAAGACACGGATAAACTAGAACAGAAACGCAAGCAGAAACCTCGCATAGATGACGTAGATCTAGGTAACACCGTAACAGTTCAAGAAATCATAGATAGACATTGTAGCTCATTAACAGGGTACATACATGTATGTACTTAAATCTGAAGGCTTTTTTTTTCATCCACAATTTCCATGTGTCAAAAACTTCAAATCTTAGTTATTTTTTGTTCTTTCTTAATTTTCAGAGTAAGTTAACTTGATGTATATATTTTTTATTGATTTTTTTTTCAGATCAAACTGATTGCATTGTGGAGGGTGAAGTTTTAAAGTTAGGGGGTCCATTTCTACAAACATGGCAGAAAAAACACCTGAAGCTATATCCAAATCGGTTAGAGTTCTACCATAAAAACCGTGATGGGCAGATAACCAGGGCTAAAGTAGAGGTGCTCCTTCTTACTACACTCTTCATTGCCTTACTATTATTATCGATTCTATTTTGCTGTTAGCAGAGTTATCTTTCAGATGATTGTATAATTTCTTGTTAAAGAGATAGCCCTTATTTTGTCCTTATTCTGTATTCTCACTTTTATTTAAATGTTTATAATATTCAAAGCAAGTTACATTTGTACATATACTTGTATTTTAGTAATTATGAGATTTTTGATTGCATGTTTTCCATCATTTACAGTATATAATGTATAAGATTTCAAAATATATTGATCTGATTTCTTAATGTTCTTGTTTGCAATATAACTTATGGATATAAACAAGTTCATGTGTGGGTAATATGGTCTCGAATTATTTCAATCTCTTATTTATTAATTGACTTGTATTTATTTAGATAATTATAGTTTTATTCCTTTTCTGGAATCATGTCAATACATGCCTAAAATGATTCTAATACATGTATTAAGGAATGGAACAAAATTGTTTTGCTATGCCTTTCGGCAAAAGTATCATTGTAAAGTGATATTCACTGTGATATTTATTCTAATTTATTTATTTACAGTATTTGTGTACTAATTCCTTATTTACTTTTTATTCTGACAGTGTATTCTGATGCTGGACATAAAAGAAGTTTATCCTGAATTCCAAAAATTACAAAAAACAGACAATTGTATTGTGATAGTTTTAAAAACCGAAAACAAAATTGCCATAACTTCTCCAGTAAGTACCTGGATGCTAGAGTCAGGGTTTTTTTTCGTCCAATTTTGTATGCAATTAATGCATATTGAATTGTAATATTAAAACTATATTTTTCATTATCTATACATTTCTATCAGGCAGTATCATCAAATTATCTTTTAAAGAAAATTTTATTATCTAAATTATTCATAATTTTATTAATTTTGTTATTCCTTATATAGCCCACTTAGTAATTCCTCTACAATGCTAATCAGAAATTGTATTTTTTATTCTTTGACATTTCAGGATAAAGTGCTTATTTCTCAGTGGAAGGATGAGATTATTAACGGACACAAATTATCAGCACAGATAGTGGCTAATATGACAACAAAAGCTAGCAAAATGTATGGTGCTGCCATTAGTAACAGTCCCAGCTCGGAGAATTTCAAACCTCCACTAGAACATAGGAATAGTAACGGGAGCTAGACACGCCCCCTCTACTGACATAGCTTTCTTGTGATCAGTGACACGCCCCTCTCCTTGATACTCAATCTTGAACCATATCGGAGGGAGGTCGGAACACACAGGAATGGATCCAACTTCCTCCGGGGTTATTCTTGGTGGGATCCGGCACATTTTTCAAACTAGTCATCAAATTTTTATCCAACTTGGCAAGACATTGTTTTCTACTTCTACTACTAGTACCACATGTTGTCGTTTTTACTTGTTTCAGCCAGGTGAATGGCTCAGTGTTGTCTGTGTCAGTAGGCACGTGTGATATCAACCAGTGTGTGAGAGTGTCCGTCTGTCTGTGAGAATGCTGCATCATTAGTGTGACAAGGAGACTCAGGACCATTGTAGTGTATCGGCAGTGTCCACCAAAGAGTTTTCTCTTATAACAATACTCAGCTTCCATTGTACGCAATCTGTTCTTAGACGACCATCACTCGTGCAAGCAACTTATTTATGTGCTATCTCTAAGGGCCTCTTAGAGCTATTAGATTGTTCTTGAGCTTTAACTACTTCTTATTTTTACATGCTCTCAGAAATTGTGTTTATATTTTTATTATTGTACATGTTGCCAAGTTATATTCTTAGTGCTGTACCAAAACAAGGCTTTAAATTGATTCTAATGAATAGATTTCAGTAGTTTGTGATCTGCGATCAACTAATCTCTTTTTTTACAACTCAGATTTTTATACAATATATCTTTACCAAATTTGATGAAGAGCAAGATTCTAACTCGGAACTCTAATTATCTGATATAAATTGTTATGTTTCTACTCTTGTACTTGTTAGCTGTAGTCTTGTGAACCGATCTCTAGTCCTTGTGAGTTCTCTCCCCTCCTGCTGTAGTTATAACTGTCCAACAGATGGCTCTCATGTGTCCTACAGGGTACCACACAAGGCATTCCTCGTCATGCGTTTGATCTGTGGAGAAAGCACGTGTAGCATTATTATGACACAAATTAATTTACGTCTACCTCTGTCGGGTCACATGACACTCCTTAACCAATCGCTTTACATCTGAGGACCTCAAGCTTGCCAGTGTCAATCTTTGGTCGATACGATCCACAATTTAGAGAGTTAGTATAACGTATCTTGTTTCTGGAGCTGTGTACAAGAGTGGCATGTGAGATTTGTTTTTTATTGAACCAAATCATTGCTCCAATTTTTTTTATGTTGAGTATGTTATTGTTAAGAGAAGTATGCGTGTATGTACATTGTGTACAAATCACTTAGAGAGTTTTACCAAATTTTTATTTGTTACATTATTTTGATTAGATCTCCATCACCGTGTGAATCTCAAGATTTTGTTTTAACAAGAAATGGACTTACTATTAGCGTGTTGTAAAATTCCTGCATTACTTGTTACTGTATGAGCTAGGTTTAATTCTTGAATCTACTGTACGAGTCATGTTTTATGTAATTTTAATCTCAGCACTGTTCACAGTGTATGTATTGAAGACTGAAATACATCAAGTGTGGACTATTTTTTACAGATGGCGCTGTCAGCTGGTTTGACTTTTCTACTGTGTAATGTGGTCTTATGATTTCAATCTAGGAAAACTCTTTCTTGTAAAAGAAAATTGTGTTCCTATTTTCCATTTTGTGACTGTGTTGAAAAAATATCAAAAAAATCAATGAAATATTTAAATGTGATGAATAGATTTTAAAAACTGCAGTGATGTTGTCCGGGATCTGTTGATGTATACACTACTTCAAGTGAAACAATTTTTCAGCCTAACATACTGTTCAAATCATTTATTTGATATTGTACAAAAAAATGCTGTATTTTATAATGAAAATGTGGAGAAATCTTATTTCTCTCAAGATTCTGCTTAAATGTCATATTTTTTTTTTAAATTTTCATTACAAATTAACTGACATTGGTTAAGAATAGAACTCCTTGGACCAGTTAGTCAATAGAGCTGAGCACCTGCTCTGTCTATGTACCTAGATACACTGTAGATGTGGTCAACTGTGATGTCTGTCCCTCGTATCTACCGCCTCCTCCCCCGGCCCTCGGCCAGGAGCGACAGGTGCCCATAGTGAAGACTGGTCAAAACTATTAGTGTCCATAAACTGGGATATTTTTTTTTACATCATGTATTTGTAAATCATGTAACAGATGAACGACTTTTTTCCTCATTCGTACTCAGTGTTATCACGGGAGATAGAGAGGCCAGATTATTTCCTTTAGACTGCTAGGCTTGGTACCGATAGGACTGTGCATTGTGTGCTTGTATCGTCACGCTGGGCCGGGATTCACCTGTTAGGCCAGGTCCTGGAGTATCAAGACCCTAGATGTGCAATAGATATGACATATCTGGCTGAACATTGATGCATTTTCATGAAATCCAGTCATTATAATGAAAAAGAAGTTATTCAACATTTTCCATGTGAAGATGTGTATTTATTATTTATTCAAATAAAATCTACAAAAATGTCCATTTTGTTAATGTTTATTATTCATGTACAAAAGGCCGTGGTTTTTTTTTTCTCTCTCTCTCTCTCTCTGTGTGTTTCAATGTATATTGACAACACAGGTGATAGAAATCTATAAAAATCTTTAAACCCTTTTTAATAATGATACAAAAGAGAATAAATAATTGATTTTCTTTCTATATTTGCAATTGTTTGATCTGCCGTTTAATATGGCAATGAAGTCTTTCATGCACATGTTTGAAGCGTTTTCACATGATCTCTGTTTGTGCCAGACTTTGAAGAGTGAATTTTAACTAGGACGATAAGTACCCGAAAAACCATAGAGGATCAATCAGAAAATGTGATCTGAATTTTAATCCTATTTAATATTTAACTGCAGATCACTTGACTGAATTTTTAATTCGCGACACGGCCCGCTATTATACTACCGACTTGCGGTTTGTCAATAGCAGTGTTAAATATACTAGCACGGTCCACTAAACAGTAACCGGAATCAAAACAAACGGCCCATGTGCCCGTAGCGCGTCCATAGAAACTAACAGAACGAGGCTCTACTTAGCCGCTATTATCAAGTCACAGTCCTTTCTTTAAAATCATGGATTAGTCGTACCATCACTGAGTTTAACGTGGGAAAATGATATAGAGGATCTTTACTTTATTCCTGCCTTTTCAGGTAATTTAAAAAAATAATTTTTAGTTTTATTCCATTTATCGATAATATGAATATATGTTATGGTAAGTTCTTCAAGATATTTGTCTAAACCTGTAGCGTATTTAAATCCCTTGCTGATAAGGGTGATAAAACTTAGTCGTTTCACACTCGAAATGAAAATTTGGGGACAATGATTTAAGTGTTTCCTACTGTCAATGGCTGATTTATTGGCCTTTCATTCCTCAGATCACTTTTATAAGAGTCTGTATTAGCGGTTGATTCAGCAATACACGATGTAGTGTGTTTACGTTGCTGCATTATTACAAAGGTTCTAAAAACGACATGTACAGGAGAAAATCCTTCGGTGGGATTTACGGTTGAGAAGTCTTTCCCTTTTTAATCCGTGGCAAATCTGAAATGTCAAGCGACTCGGAAGCCGCTCAGTCGTCTGTTGAGTGGAGACATCGAGACGTCTTGTGATTTGCTTGCCGGTTTTCGCACCAAATGTTGGCCTCTCGTACTTTAAAAAATACTTTTTTCTTTTAATCCAAAATTCCCCCAAATAAACCAATCAAGAAGAAACTTTAACAGCGGGGCTATACGGTGAACTTTACTCAATGCCGTTCAAATTAAAAACAAACAACTCGAGCAAGTATTGACAATTCTTTAAAAAAATTAACACACAAGTGGGACAAAAATTAAATGAGAAAAGTTCAAATGGAAGCGGAGATTTAGGTCTCCGAACAATCGCTTTGTCCCCTGAAAGTTCGTTAATCCTGACGGATTATCTTGTCGATAAACACATTATTTATTTAGCCACATGTCAAACTTTTTATTGTGAAATAAAATTTCATTAATATACACGCGAGTTTTAATATTTATATACAAAGCTAGCCCGAATTTATTGTAAGTATGCAGATTGTTTGACAGTTAAGTGGAGAGGAGTGCTTTTTGAGTTTTATTTGATTACCAGGGTAGTGGTCCCCAAACGCCATGCCAGGGAAAACAGTTAGGTAATAGTATACCCGTACTTTACTTATATTCACCTGAAATGTGCAACCTCTTTATTTAGATACATCGTATGTAAGCGATTGGCATATGCGCATATTTTTCTCTAACGGACGTTGCACGGGAAACCAATTTCTATGTTGGCGCTTTTTGGACACAATATTTCAAAACCGGCGTAGACGATGGTCTCCTATCGTACCTAGTTATCAGCAACTCGACAAGAGCAACAACGTTGTGTACATATTCTTCATAAATATTATTCCAAACCGGGTCCAGATAAGCCATTTGGCTTGAGTGGTTTTGCGGGACTTCTTCGGATTACATTCGGGGTACACTCGTGGGGTGACCGTAATTAGTTAGGAGGTATCCGATAATGCCGTCTGTTTGTCCTATATTAACATTTAGCAATGTAAGTAAACATTAAGGACTAGGATTGGAATATGGACGTTGCTTGCATAACTGAATATGAAGAGAATATACCTGAGTTGACTTCCCCGGTTCTCTCTTTGCTCTCTATCGAGGTACATTGACCCTATAGGGAAACAGGGAGACAACGGTCTCCTACTGGATATTGCAAGGACAAAAATCAACATTTTTTTGTAACCTTCGGGTTTAAAACCCCCGTAAAAATGACTTTAAACTTCGATTTGAAAATTAAAAAGAAAGGGCAACGGTTAACGTTCCCCCATTAAGTGGGAATTGAATAGACTATCACATTTATTTGGCTTGTTTCCATTGACAACTGACTATTGACGAATAAAGAGGTCCAGTATTGTTATAGCTAATTAATTGAATTTCAATAGATAATAACATCATGAAATATGGATTATATCACCAATATTCTCTGTATCCCGGGTACAGATGGCTGTCATTGGCGAAGTGTGAGTGTAGATCAATACACTAATATAAAGAACCCGTATGTAGAAGGACAATGATTCGGTGGCCGTTGTGTAAATGTGATTTTTTAAACATAATTGTACAACAGAAATAGTAGGCTATATACTTGGTTAAACAAATTAAAGTAGAAAAAACCTCAAGTGTATTCGATATGACAAATAAATGCCCTTTCTGTTTGATATGTAATCAGCTGTTCACTTTAACTCCCTATAGCCCCTTCCGCCCACACTTAAAACGGAAAAAAAATTCTTTAAAAAACGAATTAGACAATTATATAGGACATACTATTCTCTATTCATTAAATGTGAATTTAAAGAATAATAAAAACAAAAAAATGATTTGATATTGCGGTTGTTAAGGCTATTTGGATTGTCGCACCAAAAAGCTTTGCCTGCGATAATTTTCAAAAGTAACAGTGTGTGTTATTTTTATATATAAAAGTGTTTGGATAAATCTTTACAATCCATAAATCTTTAAGTTCGTCATTGACAACGTATGTAAACTGGAGATTTTTATATCGTCTGGATTTTTCATGGCTGCGTCAGTTTGCCGAGTTTATCATAACGATGTGTTATTTTATCTGCTTAATGCTTTTATCAAGGTCTTTTTACATTATATACTGCCCAGATTAACCCCTGAATAACTTTGTAACCCAGATTTTCCTATAAAAGTTCCACAGTAATGAACAAAACGTGTTTTATTCCATCAGAAACATAAAATCGTTCGCCTCAATTTAGAGAAACGCGACAGTGTAATGAAATAGACTCGATGAAAAGCAAATACCAATTTCAAATGTTTCAACATTGACTTCAATCGATCACAAAAAGTTTAAAAGGGTTTTACGATTAGAGAAAAAATATAATTAAGACATGCTGAGTCTCTAACTGTTGAGAAGTTATAGATCCTCTAGTTTAGTATATGAACTTAATGAGAAAAGAATATTGTCCTTCTCTATGAAGCGCTGAATAACGTGGTTGTCATTTGAAATAAAAGTTTAGACAAACCTTTCAAAGAAATCGGCAAAATGGGCTACAGTTTTTGTAGAATTAATCACGACGGTTCTATCATGGTGTGGATACATAGTGACAGGGCAAACAGAATAATCAATTGATTTATCAATATCCCTTTAGGTCCAATAACTGAACCGTCCTCACGTTGGAGGATTTTCAGCCATTTTATACTATCGTCTGCTTTTTACCACCCTTTTCTTCATCATCTGTCGATACGGCGGTTGCTCCTGCCATCAATTTCTCGTTTTCAGCAGATTAGAAACTGATTGCTTAGAGATAGGCTTTGGTTTCATTTTAATGCATATACGCATGCGTGATTTATCAGGTAAGACAAACTGTACGAAAGGTAAAATATTCGTTACATGTATTTGAAATAATATGAATTGTAAGAACGTTGAAATATGAAAGAATTAACAATACATGTATATCTATTCCTTTATGGTATTTCAATTACTGATAACTGCATGTTGTTTTACAAGTACTTTGATCTTGATATTAGTACCGATATAGAATTAAGATATGTTACAGTGGTCATCTTTTCGCAATAAAAATGGTATCTCGCGTATAATTGGTGCCTGGTGCTTGCTTAATGATCTAGAAAAATATTAAAATTCGTGGAGATAAAACGACACAAAAAACCAAACGAACAAATTGTTATCGGAAATCCGTGCCTTGTAAGCCGTAAAATTCGTGGATTTTAATGTCTAATTTGATCAATATTTCTGTCCTTTTGTTTCTCAAGTTCAGCCTAGTTATTGGAGTTTTTTTTCTAGGTGTGGTTTTACAGGTATTGCAGAAACTCTCCTGCTAGCTCTTGTAACGGCGGAGCTAGAAAATTCTCTCTCTCTCTCTCTCTCTCTCTCTCTCTCTCTCTCTCTCTCTCTCTCTCTCTCTCTCTCTCTCTCCTAGGGTCCGTTGAGAGGGTTCTGTGTTTATGGGGTTGATACGGGACAGCTTTAGCTGACAATCGATCAGATATCCTATTACCCACCGGCTGTTTATTAAAAGATTGCTGATAAGTTAATTAAAGCAATACAAAGGGGGATTCGTTATTTGGAATTCATATTGGAATCGAATGGCTATGTAATGCCAAATTAATTTGTTGGCTATTCTGTGTTTAATGTAACAAGAAGTATTGTATTATAATGGTGACGATTTGAGGAAAGTTCAAAGGTTAAGGTTATGAATATTGTGGAAGCACCCGATATCCAGGCTCGGTTCACACGGAGATAATTCACGGATATCAAATGTTCTCGTGTTCACCATAGGATATCACAGCTGTAATTTGTACCACTGAGAAATGTGGAAACAGGTGTATGTATTATCCCAGTTGTATTAAACTAAAGAACTGGCTTTATTATGACCGAAATGTAATAAACATTATTAGTAACGTTCTGCGATTAAAACTCACAAAGCACCCTCTTAGTCTAACAGTAATAGACAAAGCTTTGACATTTGGAACATTTTGGCACATATGGAGATGCGTGTTCTGATCGTTTTTATTTACAGTTTTTCGTTTCTTTCAGATTTTCTCTACCAGCCATTATGAAGGAGCAGACCTACGGCTGGTATCCTTCACAGAAGGATGTGTACAAGGACCGCAGGATGGGCGCTCCTAATGCCTACCGTAAGTACTTTGTGCTTACTGAAGTATCCATAGATCTAACAATATTAACCCTTGCGAAATTGTTCGTACTAAGCATGTTTGTGTAAAAAGTATTCCAAGATCTAGTGAAGGAGCTCCTAATGCCTACCGTCTGTACTTACTCTATGTAGAAGTATTTGTAGATCTAAAGAAATTACTCCCTTTCACGCGATTATTGTTAGTACGTTGTATAATATATTTTACAAATGAATATATTTGTATAAAAATCGTTCCTATGCCTAACTTATATCGTCCAACCTTTATTATCTGTAGGAAATGAGTATACATAGGTGTTTTCACACTTACCGGGCTCTTCAGTAGATTTTATATTTATATATATATATACAGGTCCTTATTGTCAGGGATTGTTAATACCTCTATCTCTAGTCGTCGATATCATTGAGCATTGTTAATCTAGATCCTATATTTTACTTTTAGTGCAAAAAAACCCCATTATTTCTAATATGTATTCATTTTCGTCCTCCATTCTAAATCTTTTCAAAATATTATAATTACTTCTACTATTGTGGGAAATAAGACCAGATTGGGACCTATATATAAATACACTGCTTGGAAATAAGCTAGCGTAATAGTCACGGAATCTCCAGACGGAAAGCAAATTCCCGGCATGGGAATCGATGGTTTTTGATAGATATGCACTATTCTGTCATTTTCTGTCAGAAAACTTTTATATGTAGAATATGAGATAGTGAGTGTTGGCATGCAATGCCGTCTGGAAGTATTCGTTATCGAAGGTTCACGGCGTGCCATGCCCCTGTTTGTTGTATAATTTATTAAGCACATAGCACCAACATGGGAATCAATATTTTTATCATTTTGGTTTATGTGTACTAACACGAACACTTCCTTTGAAGTGAGCGAGAAATAATATTTGATTAAATACAAACAAATGTATTGAATCGTCCATTACAGAGCTGGAGGCGATGTACAAATACCGGGACAGTCAGTACTATACAGCACCCAAACCACCGTCCCCCCGCACCCCGGGGGCATTCCGGCCCTCACCCTCGCCACCAAAGCGACCGATGTCCACAGTGTCCTCTCAGTCCCGGGGGACAAAGAAGTCCAGTTCCTCTCTGCAGGTGAGGGCAAAGAGCGCCCCTATCTACGACTTCAAGCCCGTACAACGCCTCCAGATCCCCACCCCTCAGCAGTGCTGGGCAATGGCTACCGAAGAAACGAACTACACAATCCCCTCGGACCAACCGGGGCCCTCCCCAGTACCTTACTCCTGGCCCACCCCACAACCAGCCTCCCCCGCACCCTCCTTCCAGTCGGACAAGCTGAGTAAATACGATTTCCGCAGCGACAGAATCAAAAGCGCCGTGATCAGGCGTGACAGGCCAGCGGCCCCCACACGTCCCGTCAAATCCGCCGGTCCGTCCCGGGAAACGACCCACAGGTCGGGGTCCCCCATGAAGGCCCTCAGACCAAAGACCCCGTCCCCCATAGAGCTGGAGGATATGGTCCCAGAGGAGACAGTGCCCACTGAAGAACTCTACGACGAAAATCTCAAGCAGTTTGGATGGAGAATGGAAGTGCATGGTGATCCGTACAAACTCAAGTAAGAAGACTAATAAATGTATCGGGTGAAAGTTGTCTTGTTTCTGATTTAAATTATTTTCAGCATTTATTCATATATTGCAAGTCGTACTTTTTAGAAAAAGGGTAATAATAGTGGAAGCGTAAAATAATTGAATGTCACTATAATAAAACGTATTTGACACGATTTTATGTTAAAGTTGGTTTGATATTCTTTTCAGACCGACCACCAAGCGGCTTCCGTATTACGTCCGATGTGATGAACCAGAGATAGAGCCCGAGGGTCCCCGAGTACACATGGAGAATCTGGAGACCTTCTTCCTGAACACCATTCCGCGCAGGCCCGCCACCTTCACCATCCACAAAGAGTGGGTGTCCGAAACAATCCACGCCAAGAGAATGGAGCTCCAGAAACGGGAGGGGATCAAGCACCGGTGGAAGAATTTCGCTTTCGTCTATTAACTCTTTTCTTCCCTTGCTTTAATCTCCTTTATATATACCTCAGCTGCTTAGACCAAAATCATTCAACGGAATAGGTACATTTGTCGATTCCTAGCAAATCTAAGGACTATAGTCGAGTTTTGTGACGTAGATCATCTATAGGTCTGTCGAGGGTTTCCGGTCCGGTCCTGTTTCCGGTCCGGTCCTGTTCCCCGACCTCTGCTGTTGGCCGTTAGACGTTAACACATGAATGCGCATACCAGGGATTCAAACTCACTGCCTTGCATCGTTTCCCATTACCACTGTGATCCGCTACACCATGTGTAGTTAGCTTTATAAATCAGCGATGTCTTTCATACAGCTCCATCCAATCTATACTCTGGAAGTTACCAATATTATTAAATTTTGTTGTTATGTACATACATTTTTATTTTCAAATAAAAAATAACCTGATTTTTCATGAATGGGTATATGTTCTGTTTATGTCATAGATATTTTTTTTCTATTTTTGAAATATGTATATAAATAAAATTGTTATCAATTTCTGATTTTCTTTGATTTATACGACAAAAATTATTCAGTACACTTAGGTCGGGGGCATTAGAACTAGTCTTAGAATAGTTTAACTGTGTCCTGGGACCCAAAGAAATAACATTTTTTATCGACAGAACGTTCTATCTAGGGCATAAATCTAAATACTAGTAGCAGTTTGTAATGAAAAACGAGGGAAATTAATTTCAATTTTGTCGATAAATTCTTATAAAACCTGAGTCAACGAAAAGGACAGCATTAGGAGATAAAGGGTTAATCATTACTGCCTTGTTTCTTCAAATTTTTTAAGTGATCCAGAAATTCATCTTGTCAGAAGGACGTCTCGTCTTGCATCTATTTATATCGACAAAAAGTTGGTTTCATGCAATTTTGTTTCCATACATAATGTATGAGTGTCCAATTGGTATTCGATTTTTGCAAACAAATCTTTATTTCGTATAAGATCTTGCACGCTTTCTGTCTTAATGTCAAAATCAAGCTGTGATGTTGGGAAAACAACGTTCTTTAAAAAAATCACCTCGCTACTCGGATAGATAAGTCTGTCCGTCTGAAATACACTAAGAAAGAGGTCATTGTGGGCTGCTGGTATTAACCAACATTTTCTGAAAGTTGTCTGAACACGCCACGTAGTCTGAGGGAGGGCCTATGATTGGTATCTAGAAATTGAAGATAGAACCATCTGTACAAACAAGATGGAACGGTTTGCGATGATGTCAAACTGCTTCTTGGACTTTTTGCAAGCTTCAAATGGTGTAAACCATAGTTTATTATGAAATGCAACGGACACTATTTATAATTTATATCAAATGATAAAATTGCAAGCCTTGAAATGATTACTAGTATTTGACTCGATCATGCGCATGATGGATGTTATTTGTTTGTTTTGTTGGGTAATACAAAATTTGAAATTTTGGGTATATTTCTTCTTGTCTTCATATATAAACTAGTTGACCTTTCTGATATTATCTATTTAAACAAATAAAATATACAAAATTACTTTAATTTATTTTACAAATAAAATATACAACAGGACTATAATTTATTTTGACAAATAAAATATACAACATGGCTATAGTCATGTTGCATATTCTAATTGTTAGAATAAATCATATCAGAAAGGAAAATATATTTGTGTAATAGTTGTTGGGTTTTTTTATGATAATTAATCCATCGTTTAGTTTTCATAAACAATGTTTTCCTTTTGGGTTTTGGACATTACCTGTTTAATTTGTGGGTAGGGTTAAAGGGACTTAGACATGATATCAGATCAAAATTTTATTTTTTAATTTTTATGCGTGAAATGGTTTATTTGCGCATTTTGAATGATTCACCAAAATTTGAATTTCTTTGCCAAATTGACTCGTGTCAAACAAGGTTAACTGATTCGATGTGTTCATAACTAATTCAAATCTATTTGTAAGAAGCATTTTGATTGGCTAAACACACAGAAAAAAAATAATTTATTTTGTATAACCTGGTTAACTATGTAGCCACGCCCCCTTGACAACCCTCAGCCGAAACTACCTTTTTTGAAAATTCAAATTTTATGCAAGATTAAATAATTTCTATCTTTAATAATTGATTTTTTTTATCTTTTAATTAAATTATAAGGAATGTTTTTAATATTTGCCCAGATTATCCGAAATAACCTGGGCAAAAATTAAAAACATTCCTTAAATAATATTATCAACAGAAGAAGCAACATTTATTTGAAACTTATACCAATAAATCACATATATGTAAGCAATAAAAAGGCTCGAACTTTGTTTACAAAACAAAGTCTGTATCTTGCTTATAGCTCAATATTTGACTTTCAAATTTTGATAAAGCATTAAAAATACCCATATTAACTATTCCAAACATTAAAAATGGAATAATTAATTCAAAATTTTGAGCTCAAATAGTGTCTCATTAAGGTACCTCACTAACACTTAGACTTATATTGTTTAAGACAGGGAATATTGGAAAATCTTAAATAAATCAAAATCATCGAAGAAGTGTGCTGTTGATATTAATAATATGTTTCATTATTTAAGAGGTATTAATGATTGTGAAAATGACGATGAACTCAATATAGAATATAGTGATTTTTTATCAAATGCTGAAATCGAAATGTCTGATATTATTCTTAACAGTACCATAGGTGATGAAGAAATATTAGAGGCTGTAAAGAAACTCAAAAATAATAAAGCCGCTGGGTACGATGAGGTGCTGAATGAACATATTTCGGCAACAGTTTCTTTATTTTTACCTTTATATAAAAAATTGTTAAATATTATTTTTGACCATGGTTTTATTCCAGATGAATGGCTTGTAGGTATTGTTAAGCCCATATTCAAGAACAAAGACGACCCAACACACCCTGAGAACTATAGACCGATAACATTATTAAGTTGCCTAGGAAAACTTTTTACTTGTATATTAAGCAATAGACTAGATATATATGCATCAGAAATTAACCTAATCAGTGAAAGCCAGGCAGGTTTTAGAAAAAATTATTCAACTCTAGACCATATCATAACACTACAATTTTTATCCCATATTCTTATGTCTATGAAGAAAAAACTTCTTTTGTGCTTTTGTTGATTTTAAACAGACACTCGACACTGTCTGGAGAAATGGTCTTTGGGGCAAGTTAATTAAAATGGAATAGATGGGAAATGTTTTAATTATATCAAAAACATGTATATGAAAGTTAAGTCAAAAATCAGTATGAATGGCTTATCCTCCGATTTTTTTAGCTGTAATGTTGGAGTACGTCAAGGTGAAAATTTGTCGCCATTTTTATTTTCGTTATATATTAACAACTTAGAAAAGTTCTTGATTAATAAAAACATAATTGGGTTACATAGTGTAACTAAACCTATAGAGGATGAACTGTTTTTGTATTTTAAACTATGTATTCTTTTTTATGCTGACGACACTGTCATTCTTGCTGAAACGCCTGATGATTTACAAAATGCTCTGAACGAATTTTATCTATACTGTGAGCAATGGATGTTAACGGTTAATACAAATAAAACAAAAATATTGGTATTTTCTAAAGGTTCAATGATGAAAAGGGAATTTTACTTCAGAAATGAAATAATTGAAAATGTGAAAGAGTTTAAATACCTTGGAATTATTTTTTCACGTTCAGGGTCTTTAAAAAAGGCAAAAACACATCTATGTGAACAGGCACAGATGGCTATGTATGGGATCATCAGGAAAATAAGGCAATCTAATTTACTTGTCGATTGTCAGTTAGACCTTTTTGATAAAGTAGTAATGCCGGTATTATTATACGGATGTGAAGTATGGGACTTTGAAAACAGAAATTATAGAACGTATTCATTTGAAATTTTTGAAACACATACTGAATTTAAAAAGTTGTACTCCATCATACATGGTTTATAGAGAAACCGGAAGGTTCCCGTTATCTATTAATATCTATACTAGAATGGTATCATACTGGGCAAAATTGTTCTCCGGCCCAGAAAATAAAATTATTCATATACTGTACAAATACCTGTTGACTCAATATAATAATGATATTTTTAAGAACCCATGGATTGATTGTAAACATTCTATTTTTGATAACTGTGGGTTTTTAAACATTTGGAATGAACAATGTATTGTAAATGTTAATTGGATTACAAATGCTGTCAAGCAAAGACTCAAAGACCAGTTTGTGCAAAAATGGTCGGCTAATATTGCAAATTCTTCTAAAGGTCATATATATAAAACTTTCAAATAAACATTTGGATATGAAAAGTACTTGAGTATTTTACCATCAAAACTTCGAAAAATACTTGTTAAATTTCGTACGTCAAATCACCGACTTCCTGTGGAAACTGGTAGATGGTTAGGCATTCCTCTGAATGAAAGATGCTGTACTTTATGTAATAATAATCAAATAGCCGATAACATGCATTTTATATTAGAATGTAATGCTCTTTCATGTATCAGACAAAAATACTTGGAACCTAGATTTTGTGAAAGACCAAACACCTTTAAATTTTGTGAATTATTGTCTACTTTAAAACTTAAAAAACTCAAAAAACTCTGTTTATTTATACATGAAATTTTTGAATCAGTCTGTCCTCCCTGAATATTTGTACTTTTTTCTCTTTTTTTCCCCTTATTTGTACTGTACATGTACCTCTGACTCAATATCTACATTCGTAAACATTTGTATTTATGTACCTCATGTATCGTCATGTTGACGGTTTGAGTGAAATAAATTGAATTGAATAGACACTACGTCACAAGATGGCGATATAAATGTTTTGTTAAATTGATTGTATCAATCGATTTGATTCAATATGAAGTGATTAACGTATCGGGCTTGTGAACCGCAGATCTTGAGTTCGAATCCGCAGGGGGCTTGACTCGTATACTTCCTACCATTATATCTATCATAATAAAGTAATTTTCTGCTAATTTGAGAAATTATTTAGGTGTAGCGAGTCACCTAATTAATTAATGAATACAAATTAACAATGAGATCTGTTCTATAAATAATATATTTTGAAAGTTGTTTTGTTTCTGTCCAGAATTCGATGATTTCCTGTATTTTACTATGAATCTAGGCATTATTCAGAGACCAATTTTCAAGTATTAATTTTTAATGGAAAAGGTTACAAACACATTGGATATGTTCATGTAAAATCTGCATGGTTTGATTCTTTTCAAACCGACCACCAAACGGCTTTTAAGCACTTTCTCGTAGTTCTAATCGATTCTCTCTGATATCATATAGAGCGAGATGTTGCAAGGTTTCGCGCTATGGAAGGGTTGTCAATTCACATTAGTTCAGAGACTAAAAGAATTGCGTAGTTTGGGACAGAATTTTTTGGCGACGTAAAAAAATAGCTAATTTGCCGTTAGAATCATTTCCCTGCGTTTTCTACATACGATAAAAAGTAGATTTAGGTCACCAAACAGATATAATTTGGAAAACCCTTACCCATGCATCCATATAATGTTGTACCTCTCCAATCCCACGCTAACATTTTCAATCGAGTTGACCGATTTTTTTATGAATTATCTAAAACAGAATTCGTACATCGGCATTTTTGTATGGATGCGAGTTGGCAGCAGAAAAGGGGGGGGGGGGGGGTCTTTTGGGATTGCAGGCAATATCCCTACAAGTCCCCTGATTCAATTAATACTTAGATGATCTTTAAAGGTCGTCTCAACTAAGTGTGATGTGTCTTATCGACACATAATATTTCAAACCGATATATAAACTTATATACACAGCCCATGAAAATTTGATTTTAAACTTAATACGGTATTTCTTTCTGATTAGGGATTAATAGAATCAGTCATTATATCACACGAGTATATAATGAATTATTATTTTTCTCGCATTACAACTTTCTGTTATGACAAAAGATTTCAAAAGATTACTTTCGGTTTATCCCTCCGCATGCTTTAAATAGTGCAAGTCAAAATGAGAGCATACGGCATTTTTTTCAATAAAAATATGATAAATTGTAATTAAATAAGTAAAACAGTTATTTAATGGATAATCTCAATCCATCATTTTCCATTTCCCTGCGGCAGACAACGTTTGTTTACGTTTTAAAGCGGCGTAGTAATACACAGTGTAAGACAGAACAATCTCACACTGCTGTCTCACACTGGACAAACCGATCTCACCCCATGCGAGAAAGCCTAACATATCATATTGCACTTATATTTTGCAATGTCGTGTTCGAAATACATATAATTGAAATACACATTTTACAAGGTTGGTCGTTATCAACACATTTCTAAAAACAGGTTGTAATGTATGCGAAAAGAGCTCAATTCCTGAAAACTAATGAAAAATCGTACCTCTACGGTACACTTTACACGCTTATAAAACAGACAATGGAAGAGCGAATTTTAAAACAAGTCAAATTTTTATTATCAATACAATACCCACAGGTGGTAAGTGACCAGCAGGCATGTTCACGGAACTTTCCTTAGAAATCACCTAGGTGTGTTCCTAAGATATGACTTAGGAAAAAAGTTAGGAACATCCTAAGGTCAACTTAGGACCATCTTAAGATGTAGCTCGACGGTAGCATAGGAACACTGGTTAAGTTAGGATAAGTTAGGGTTATGCTAACCTACTAAAATAATTCTTATTTTCCACACCAATTCATACAGACAGAACTTGAGAGACTTGTGCAGGGGTAATCATTAAATATTTTGCCAGAGAAAATTATACGTGTCGGTAACGAGATTGGCCTATAACCAGTAATTGTAATTCTAAACTGTATACATTTTCAAAAATATACATTTACTTGATGTATTTCAGTGACCAATAAAATTTAGTTAACCCCCCCCCCCCCCCAAAAAAAAAAAAAAAAACCCAAAAAAAGAAAATAAAGATGAAATCCAAATAACCGCAATTTTGTGTAAAGAAAATTTGTATCAGGACAGCTTTTGGCTTACAAGCAATTAATTATTTAAACAACAAATGTACATTCTTTGGGTGTAAATTAACTGTCATGTTGTAAATTCTGAATTTACCGGGTGAAAGTAAATGTAGTATGTCATGTTGTAAGTTTTGTATTTACTGCCACCCGGTAAATTCAAAATTTACAATATGACGTAACATTTGATTCTCTTGTCATTCAAGTAATACATAAGCACGCGCTTTTCATAGAATTTAACGCTACATGTACAAACACAACCAATTTCGATTCCCTTTATTCTGCAATACACATGTATATAGAATACACGTACAGGTTAAATAAGAAATAAGTTGTAATCTATCTCGAAAATACATAAATACAGTTTATTCAACAATACGGATTTTTGAAAGATTTATTTTTCAGAATGAGAATGATCACGCACGGCTTATGTAAACCGCTGTAGATTTACTCTTTAGCCAAGAGCGAGCGTTTAATTATATTTTGGCCAATACTAGTAATCGAAACAATGAATATAACTTACTCAGTGTAGATATTAAAAATAAGTGAATATTTTTTTTTTTGCAAAACAGTGACAGTATTTGCAAAGGAAAAATAAATTGGTTAATTTGTCAGCTCCCAGGCAGGCATGTAGCAACGGAGGAGGGGGGGGGGGGGGGGGGGGGGGGGGGATGGGGGTTAGGGTAGTCATGTTAAAATAAACATACATGATAGAATAAATGAGTATGCCCCCTTCCCGGATTAGGAATTTGAGGTTTTCGGAAATGCTGGAACTGTAGAAAAGATTGCCTTATTCTACTGGTTTTAAGAAAAGCTTCACAAAAGTCCCAAACAGTGTGATTTTACAACCTTAGGATGGTCTTAGGACAAAGAAAGTGATGTCCTAAAGTAAGGACAAAGTTATGGCGGTTCCTAAATTAAGGAGAGCTTTGAGAAATAGACTTAAGACTAAGACATATCCTAAGACGTACTTAGGACGCACCATAGTCCTAAGATAGCTTCGTGAACATACCAGCAGTACTAGTGTTGCTCCGTGAAGCGCTCTGCATCAGAAACGGTGAGATAAAAGTTTGCAACAAAATCATGTACAACTGATGAAATTTCTAGTATTTATTACATTCATTTTTTGAATCATTAACGATAACACTGTCAATGAATAATAATAATAACAATTTATACAAATCACGAATCTAACATGGAGGACAATTTACAACGAAAGTTCTGTTAACAAATTCATGACGGTGGGAAAAAACGACCTGCATGAAAATGAATTGTTCTCACTGAAAAATATATTTACTGCCATTAAAACTGGTATAAAAACCCAAATAAAACCGCAACAAGTGTATTTCCACTGAGGTATGCAAAACAAAAAATTTCATTAAAAACTCTTCCACGTGTGTCAGTCCTACTATTACAGGGTGACTATATAGTCCTTAGTCAGGATTAAAACTATTTCACATGACCTGCAAGGAGAGTGAACAGCTAAGTAAATCAAAAATAACTGAACAAAACTCAATGTCTGCCATTTTTTTGCTATCACCTGTCCACGTTTTGCAAATATCTGCTTATACTGGCTTTGCCGACATAGTGTGTGGATTGTCAGCTCTCAATACGCCAACATTATCGACAATTTTCCTCACCTTTACAACATCTGCCCACCCTTTCAACACTTTAATACACTATGCCAACATTTGCTCACACTCTGCCAACATCTGCTCACACTATGTCAACATCAGCTCACACTCCGCCAACATCTGCTCACACTATGCCAACATCAGCTCACACTCTGCCAACATCAGCTCACACTCTGCCAACATCTGCCCACACTCTTGCATTATGTCTGCACACACTACCAAATATCTGCAAAAACTATCAACACCTTCCCACATTATGTCAACATGAACCCACACTTTCATCTTCCTACACTATGTCAACTTTTGAACTTACAATACCATATCTGACCACACTATACCAACATCTGCCCATCCTTTCAACACCTACCCAAACTATGCCAACACCTACCTATACAATGCCAACATCTGCCCACACCATGCAAACATCTGCTCACACTATGCCAACATCTTCCCATCATTTAAACACCTACCCACACTGTGCCAACATCTGCTCAAACTATGTAAATAATATGCCCACACTATGCCAACTTATGCACACACTATGTAAGCGTTTACTCGAGTTATGCCAACATTTAACCACACTGGCCATACTCTGTCCACTTTTTGCCAGTAAACACATTAATGTTTTCAATGTATGTCCACTTTTTTGCCAGTAAACACATTAAATGTTTTCAATGTATGCCTACTTTTTGCCATTAAACACATTAAATGTTTTCAATGTATGCCCACTTTTTGCCAGTATACACATTAATGTTTTCAATGTAAGCCCACTTTTTGTCAACAACTGCCCACTCTCCTTGATGTACTTCAACACACTGTTGTAATCCTAACCTGGAAAGTCCTATCATTTCATACGGTACACGTGTATTGGTTTTTCGGAAGAGGTACATGAAGTCAGGTGACTTTTACACTAACAACTATCTCTTGATAAAATTTTGGCATCTTACAATGTTCTAGTAATCAACTTAATACATTACATGTATTATGACATTGAAGGCAAGTAAAAACATGTTTTAATGAGACAAAGGAATTTCATTGCATGTTCTTTTTCTTGCAAATCTGTGAAGTGGCAAACCATTGGAATTTTTCTGTACATGTGACTAGTCTTCTTTATTCATAATGTTTAAAACATATCATAAGCAAGCAACGAAACAAAAGCATTAATTGAACACAAAACCCGATCACTAACTACATACTGTACTCTTGGAAGTTTCCACTATTATAATAACTTACACAAGTCTAATTCTCATTGTAAAACAAGTTTTCTCTGCAGGTGCAAATGTTTGCATTTTGTATCCAAAATACTGGTAGGTTAGTTTATTTCAATCAATTACATTGTATGTTTTTTGTTTATCTGAATTATCTGACTATAAGAATATTATTAAGCAGCTTTCTATTATCTAATTTATTGCACTTGATGCTGCAAAATCAAGCTAAAAAACAACTTCCCTGCAGAAAAACTTTGGAGTTGTTATTTCATCAGTTTTTCCATCAGTTAACAGAACATTTTAAAAGTCTCATTGATCGTACATCTCTGAAGACAATCTCAGAACATACATTCTGCTTGAAAAACTCCAAACTTCATTTAAAACTAACACATGCAGGAACTTTCCTACATTGGGAATGATTCACAAGATATGTAGTAACAATTTAACAAGAATAATCAAGGTCAACAGTGATAAACTATTCAAACAGAAAAAAACAACAACAGTTCTGGAGCGTCATAGAATTGTGTCGAGATGTCGGAGAGAAACAAAATGGAATGAACTGATGATGAGCAATAACTCTGATCACAAATCATATTTCTAAAAATAATCTGAATTAATGAAGATGACTGACATTCTTTTCTCACGAGGATACATTATCAACAATGACACGAAATCACATCAACTAATAATTGCACATAATTAGTCATTTTTCTTCTCTTTATATATTTATGTAAAGTCATGAAACAGGACATGGATTATCTATTGTGTAACACATTTAATGGTCCTGGATTTTAAGAGAGAGGAATCAAACGTTTTGTGGAGACAGATCAATATTGCACGTCCTATCGGCTTTACCTCCCTTTGAACAGTGACTGTGATCAAACATTCTATTTTACTTGTTTTCTATAAGCGTCTGTAGCTTGTGAATCAAGTCCCGGGCAATCTTTAACACCTGTTTAGATTTGTGTCTCTCTGCCATTTCTGGAACAAAGAAATATTGTTTGTGTAAAATTGAGCAATAAATGAATATCAATAATTTACACTAGAATATGAGAATGATATTGATATTAACATTGTGAGTTTGTATATCAAATGAATTGATGATTAACTCATAAAACTATTGTATATTTCATCATACATTAAATTTCAGAGCCATTATGTATCTTCTTACTCTATCAATGTTAAACTGATATATCAACAACATTGTTTAATGTTAAAAGCAAAATATTTGACTGCAAATGTAGTGAACTTAAATCCAATGTAATGCTTTCCATTATGAGAGTAATTTTTACTTGGCAATAGCCATTTGTTATTTTGGTAGCCATTTACATGTTCACCCAGTAATTGAATAACTCTAATAGAAAGAACAAACCATTGAAGAATTTGATGATGTCGGTGAAGTCCATGTTGTTGTCTAGAATGATGTCGCGGTAAAACTCCACCAAGGCCAGGGCTATAAATAGCACAAAATGGGGGGAGCTGATGTATTTGGCGGCCCAGATTGTCTCCCACACGGAGAATACGTCATCATACAAGAGCTCTGGAGACAGGGATAAAGGGAGAGTTACATAAAGGAAACAGCATTATACCATACAGATTATGTTGACATGATCAAAACTCTTAAATTAGACCTTCCTATAAATAGGTAGGGTAAGGGGAAACAATGATGACACAAGGTGAATTGTTCTTCAAAATATTGAACAGCTTCTTTGATACAGTGCTTAAAACACTAAACTTAACACAAAGTGTGGTTGATAGATGAACAGAGCATAAAGATCAATTCTGACCTCTTTTAAAGTCCAACAGGAACCATCGATAGCAGAAGTAGAAATGTGTGTAGTCTCCATGGTGATGCATGTGTTCAAAGAGCTCAGCATCTAGAATCTGAAATCGATTTACATTAATGTATAAAGAAACATAGGCAATTCAACAAAAAGTATGATGAATGAAATCTTTGTTTATTGGAAATGTAAAAAAAAATATACATAACTAAATCAAAGGACTGAACTGAAGCTGAGATTGTAACAACATCATTGAGTGATTTACTTGACTCAGAAATTATGACAGCATTATGTAATTGTGAGAGCGTTTTTGTGATTATGGTAGATTGAAGCAGAGATTATGACAGCAGTAAGTGGTTGTGAGAGTGTTTTACTTGAATGAGAGATCTCATGTTGGCAAAGTGGGTGTCCATGGCGCCTCCATGGGGGAAGTTTGCCGACATCCTCTTCATCAGTTCACAGAAACAGCTGTAGGTCAGCGACTCTATAAAAACACAGAGTAAACACAATAACAGTGTTCACACAAAGATCCAGAATCATCTCCAATCAGATCATTCCATAACACACAAAGATATCTCTTACCGTCATCAAATATGACTAGAAGTGGTGCCACGAGATCACACATGCCCTGCACATAACCAACATCCAGGTGTTCCCATACATATCTGTAATTAACAGCAAGTGTCACATAAATATTCATGAATCTATACTGCTGTCCCGGGTGTGATTGGATCGGCAGTTATAAGATCTGGCTCCAGGGCCATCAAACTTAAATAAGCTCACTTTTGATCTCAAACTCACTTCTTCAAATGAAACATATAGTGGAGAAGCAAGACTAAGACTAGAACTGAACTGATTTAAGTTTTATGGCCCCTGAGCCAGAGAGTTAACAAAAGTTTAAAAGCGGGGGGGGGGGGGGGGGGGGGGGGGGACAATACAAGTGGGCTGAGTACTTACGTGCACATGATGTTGCGCAGCTTCTCCAGGTTGGCTGGGGTGAAATACCAGTAGTTCCTATCACAGCGCTGAACGTCCTTGTCAATCCGGTGTAAGTTCAATCCCACCGCGTCCAACATCTCCGCCTACAACAAACCATCACACATAAATACCACAAATACCGGTAATTGATACATGTAATACTACAAATAATGCACAGCTTTGTCCTAAAAACATCTTTGTGTACGTCAAACCATTATACAAACATTTTATAGACAATACACCACTTCTCAAAGATAACTGATTAGTTGAGTAGTTACATGATGTACATGTACAATCACAGAGATGAAACCATGAACAAATACATGTACACACATGTATGAAATGGCTGACAAGCCTTACATTTGTGTATCTGTCCCACACTTGAATGCAAAGTTTCAAATTCTACTCACCGAGTACACGCCCCCATGAGATGCCGGGGATGCTGGAGAAATCAAGCTCTCCTTTGAAGCAGACAATCCTTTTCTTTGTTCTATGAAACATAACTCTAGTATTAGCTGATTTCTTATATGTTTAATGTAATCTGGGCAATTTTATGATGCAACAAGGCATTTTCTTACCTGCAGTTGCTGGATCAAGCGTTGATTTGGCCGTGTCGTCAGTCATCTCATGATCAGACGATACATCACTGTCCTCATCATCGCTGCTGTCATCGCTCACCTCCTCGACATCAGCCTCAGCACTGTCTATAGAACACGAGTGTTTAGTTAAGTGCACCACTCTCTCCAGACTTCCGTCCCTGTCAAACTTAGAAATGTCCGTCCCTTCCGAGTCTCCAGCGGAGTCCAGTTTGGACCTGTCCTGAGAACCGTGAGGTGCGATCGAGTCTCCCAGCCCATCATCAGGGCTCTCAGAAAAAGACTTACAGACAAACTCCCTCTTACTCAGTATAATGTTGTGTGAGATCTGTTCCTCCACACAGGTGATCTCCCCTTGTAGGTGGAGCTCCAGACTCTGATTCCTGTCTGTGGTGGGGGTACAGGTGGTCCCTGTGGTCGAACTCTCCTCAATGACCGTCTCCTGGGTCATGATGTTGTCCCACTCGTCCAGCGACTCAAACACCTCGTTACTCAGACTCGAGTCTCCTCGAGTGAACGGTCCAGGCATGGCCATGTCGGTGCTCTCTGAGGACAAGTTCTTCATGATGTTTGCGGCCATTGTCTCCTTCTCCCTCTGTTTCACTATGGCCTCCACTGCCAGCCATTCTGACATCGTTTTCTCGTACAGAGTCTTTACTTGTTGGTCCATTCGCTGGCGTTCCTCTGGGGTGCTTTTGAAGCGGTAATGACCCAGCAGATAAGGCCACACCTAAATCAGACAAAACAGATATACCAGTACATAAATTACATTAATCATAAACAGAGGAAGATATACTGCACATATTGCAATTGGCTGTGTATTCTAACTAGTGTTTTTGGCAGCAAGTATATAACTCAATCACTAAATGTTGAGTATACATATGTTTATAATAAATTGATAAGCACATTGGAAATGCACTAATTAAATCAAATCTACGTTAACTGTTGAAAAATCTATTTCAGCCAAGAATCGTACACACTACATATAATTTAAATTGTCGACTTGCTAATCATTGCCACATGTGTAGTTATTATCACCTGGTTGACACAAGTGTAGGCTGTTAAAAACAAATTATCAAAGGATGGTGTTAAACCAATAAGCCCTCTTGACTTTGATATAAATGGCAGTAATATGTGGGAGTTATTATGAAAACAATTAAACTCTTTATCTGTAAAACATCGATTGATGGCAGTACGTTCGGGATAGTGTTAAGGAGGGTTTAAAGAGGGAAAATAGCAAGAAATTAGAACTTTGAATTATATTGACAATTTTTGGGTGATATAATAATAATGGGAGAAAATATAGTGGATGGCCCCTTATCTCCCATTAAAAGTTAAATCCTTTTCCGAGCCATGAAGGCGCATAAGGCCGGTGCTTATCCCTGGTTTCCATTGCGCTAAGCAGATGAGAGTCATTGACTCCCTGTGGATGGGACACGTAAGCCGGCATCCAATTTCAGCTGGGTGGACCGAGACAATGTAGATAAAGTGCCTTGTCTAAGTGCACAACACACAACATCAAGTGACCATAGCTGGGTTGGAACCAGCAACCTTTGGGTTACTGGCCTAATGCCTATGACCACTGAGCCATGTGCTCCACTTATCTGCCATTTCATTGAGTTTCGCCAGCAAAAAAATAATGAAATTTAGTCCAAAACAACATTAAACAATTCTACTGTAATTGTGTTAGCTCTAACCTCTTTCCTGATGCTATGTTCTATTCCCCCATAATACACCAGTCTGTACACTTCTTCTGGATTTGACACCTGAAAGGAACAAACAGTTTGGTTTAAAAAGTTTTATATAAACTTGATTAACTTAAATCAAGCAGAAAACTGATCACATGCACACCACTTACTATTTTGTTCAGAAACTAAACTATTTTAAGCATTTAATTAAAATAAATATTCATCAACAGTTGGGTTTTAAATGCAATCCTTAATATTTTCAAATTAAAATATTACATCATCTTACTAACTTTATACACTTACTGATTCATTTAAAGACTACCTAATTTTACGCATGGGTGTACGATAGATTTTGTATATCAAGAATTGTTAATCTTTCAGAATTAAATGCAATTCTAATGGATGTCAGATTAAGGTGCTGCATATCTTTCACACTTGGAGAATGTATACATGTAAGTATTGCATCTCTTTAACACTTGGAGGACCATTTCCTGACCTGTCCGTTCTGATTTAGTTCCCTCCATGTTCTCTCCACGAGTCCAAAAGAAGCATCGTACGGAATGTCTGCGGGAACAATACGGTGTAGAACCAGTTCAGACAGGTGTGTACGAACAGTCTTCAGATGACGACAGTGGGCTAACCCTAATCATAGGAACAAGCATTGCAACCATTAACATTTCTACAATCAAGTACCAAATTCAAGACACTAATTACTGGTAGTTGAATTTACATAAGGGAACAAAGTTTAATATGGTCTTGGATGACTACATAAACAAGAGGCCCAGGGGCCACATCACTCACCTGAGCAGCAATAGCCATAACTTTGATTAAATGAGCATAATACAGTAAAACTTGTCTAATCCAGCAGAGGATGGTTCTGAAACATTTGGCCGGATAGGGCAACATCCGGTTTGAAGGACATTGCTAGTATTTAATGCAGTAGGGTTTAATCGTCTATTCTCGCAAAATCTTTAATTCTTCTGAAATATATTAGACCTCCTCAATCTTGATTACAGTGCCAATTTTCATTTTCATTTCTTATTTGAAAAACAATAATTGCATAATGGAATACGTACAATAGAAATACTTTTTCAATCAAATCATCGTAATTGAAAGCAATTAACCTGAGAAGTCTGACACGAGACAAGTGCATGCTTCATTGGAAATTGTTACACAAACATTGACCACGCGACAAGTCAACAGTTGGCTGGTTACATAATGGTGGGAACTGTTTTGTTGCAGGGAAAATGGATAAATATTTATACACACACGAGAATTTAATAAAGAATGGAGCATTTTGATAGAATAAAATGTAACTCTGTGTAACCGTATCGTACAACCGGCATTACAAATGATATCTGCAGATTTACTCACGCGGTATCCAGAATCACGACCTGAATCATGGCCGGTTTACAGAATAGACAATATCCGGATTGCACAACATTTTTTAAGCATATAATGATAGGAAAATGTCAAGGGACTGAATAATTTCGCCAGATTGGACAACATGCCGGAATGTACAACATCCGGGTTTAACAAGTTTTTCTGTAGTATCAAATTCAAGATATCTTGACAATTAAATACAGTAGATCTTACACAAAGTGTTAAAAAATCTGCTGGTTAGCAAACACCTTTTGTTGGTTTAGATTTTTCTTAATTCTTATTTAAAAATCCCCCCCCCCCCCCCCTTTGTGGCGCCACTTTTCTTCAGGGAATTATGATCAAACAATATGTGGAACATATACATTTAACACAAGTTTCAGCCTTCTTTTTGGGCTGAATGCTTTTGCAGAAGATTTTTAAAGATTTTTCTCTATATCTTCCCATGTAAAAATTTAACACCCCACCCCCAATTGTTGCCCCACCATACCCTGGGATCATGATTTGAACTAACTTGAATCTACACTACTTCAGGATGCTTCCACACAAATTTGAGCTTTTCTTGACAAATTGTTTTTGAGAAGAATATTTTTAAAGATTTTCTCTAATTATTCCTATGTAAAAATTCCTTCCCCCATTGTAGCCCCACCCTACCCCTGGGGACCATGATTTGAACAAACTTGAGTCTTCACTACCTGAGGATGCTTCCACACAAATTTGAGCTTTTCTGGACAACTTGTTTTTGAAAAGAAGTTTTTTGAAAAATACCAAAATATTTTTAATAATTCTAGATTATCTCCCCTTTAAAGAGGGTGTGACCCTTCATTTGAACAAACTTTAATCCCCTTCAACCAGTGATGCCTTGTGCCAAGTTTCTTTGAAATCGGCCCAGTGATTCTGGGGAAGATGAAAATGTGAAAAGTTTACAACGACAACAACGACGACAACGACAGACAACAGACAAATCTTCATCAGAAAAGCTCACTTGAGCCTTTGGCTCAGACAAGCTAAAGACAAGGTTACAGCGAATTTACACTCAGGGTAAAGTAAGTTTTCCTTGTCTTAAAATTGTACTATAAAATTTTGTTTATATTGTGTTTCAGTGCATTGTTTCTTGAGCTGATGACTTACATCCATAGAAGGCCCTGGAGATGATCTGAGTCTTCATGGTGTCACACAGATGCTTCAGTGTCGCCCTGTAACACAAACAAAGCACTCAACACACAACATAAAGGGCACTCAACTTGTACAGTCAATCAGGCAAAAGTATTGTGATACAGTTGAATTTTATCACAAAAGCTTATCATTAAGCTATGATTTATACAATATGTAAAATTCAAAGCATGTAAAACACATTTACAAGATAATATTGTGAATAAGTAAACATAGTTTCTTTCTTGATTCAATCCATGAGTTATTGCACAATCCTTAAATATAATATTAACAACATAAACACGGACATTGTTTCAGTAAATTCAAACAACACAGCTCCATACATGTAACAGCAAGGAGGGAGATGAGAGATTGAAGCCATGGAAGCCGTGGAAGATGAGTCAGTGATCTACATCAAATTCTGAAACACTATCTCTACTCTCCCAATTTGGAAACGATCATGCAAACTATTAGAATACCTCACTTGTCTATACTTCAGAAAGTTAGATAATAAGTGTCCATTTAATGACTCTATGACTCCCTGTTGCTGAGAAATGCATGATAATAATTGTAGTGGAATTTCATCGATAAAACATTCCTTCACCATTCAGTCAGCCTACATTTACAGAATGAAATTGTTGCAAGTTGTTATATACAATATCTATTTATTGCTTTTTCTTTATACTGGTAACACGTTCTCAGCAAGACACGAATCAATCAAAATCAACAGGATGTAATACCTTTCAATTTTGCTCATGAATACAAGTCTATCAAAAATTCAAAGAGAATACCACTTCCTATATCCATAGCTTTAGTTGCAAACCATGAACGAACATGACCAAAATCAAAATGTGTTACAATTTTTTTTAACAGAAAAAAATCTACATGTAATTATTACTTAAAATTACTGAATATTAATGATCTGATAAACATAAAAGTACTACTGTAAATTCTTTATTTTACATGAGTACTTAATTTCGCCATCTCGCTGTTTTGCATCAAAACGCGAGAATATAAAATCGCGAGCACCAATTGTTTGTTTTGATTTTATATAACTCTAAACTGTCTGATAAATAAAAGCGAGATTGTAAAATCTGCGAGGACCGCTTCTTGCGATTTTGCGCGGAAATCAATTCCTTGCGTTTAATAAGGAATTTACAGTAAATGAGAGAAGATAAATGTCAGTATTCCATGTCTGATACAGAAGCATTTATGGACATTATTGAAATAGTCTGAGAACAGGCAACAGGAAAAGATGCATACATTGTCCCACAAAATGAAAATTAATTCATTGAAAGAACCTTGAATTAGTAAAAAGGTTGCATGAAAACATTCAAAGAGAAGGCTCATGAATATCCTTAACACCAGCGCACAACAATGACTTAAAGATCGAAAGAGTTGAAGAGAACAACAGAGAAATAGACTGCATAAAAAACATTCCATGACATAGAACGGCGAGCCAGAAAGTTGAACAACAGACATATAGATTAAAAAACATTCCGTTAAGAACTGCGAGACAGAACGATGAACAACAGAGAAACACCAATGGAGAAGGGCCTGATTTACGCACATTTGATACCTGTGATCTGAGGCCGACTTGTTGATGCACGAACTGTTCTGTTTCTCCTGGATTTTGGCATAGCTTCGTACGGAGGAGGAGTCCACAAGGATAGGAGCCTGTGGAATCTTAGAGGCCCAGGAAAAGTGTTCTCCCTTCATGTTGGCCTTGGGATCCAACATCTCGGGAGCTGATGACAACACGAAAGAAAATCATATCATTTAGTGAAAATGTTGAATATATTTAGTGTGTATTATATTTGATTCAAATAATTGAGCATATTTGAATATACTTATTCATATACATATACAGTAAAACACGCTTATAACGAAGAGCCAGGGACGGGCGATTTAACTTCGTTATAGGCGTAATTCGTTATATCCATCAAGTTAACAACGTGTAATAAAGTCTTGGAGAATGAAAATCACTTCCCTGTAAGGGTCAATTTGTTATAAGCGTGTTTGCTATAACTGTATGTATTCTGTTTTACTGTATGTATGACATTTATTGATGAACTTGATTTAGCGAGAGCTGCTTTCTGCCAGAAACCCAGTAAATAGAATTCATATATTTAACACATCTCTGTGTTTACAGCCTAAGATAAGTAACCATCAGGCACTGTCACAAGGTTTACGTACGAATGCTGTCTGGTCGGAATGTGGTGATGATGCGGAACACGTAATCTGTTGCCTCCTCCTCGTCAGCACTGGAACTCGTGCTGCTGCCCGTAGAACTGGTGCTGCCCGAGAGCAGAGAGAGGCGGCTTCCTTTCTTTCTCAGCTTTGGAAAGACTTTTCCTGAATAAAGATCCTGGTTATCAGCTTACTGAACACAATATTTGGTTAAAATTCATACAATAAATATAAGAAATTGTTTGATTTTTCATATAACAAAAGGTTTATAATATTGAGTGCAATGCACGTGCAGCGGTGCAATCATTCAGGGTTTAAGAAAAGCAGTGATAACATGTACGTATTTCACTCGAATAAACCAGAATAGGTGAATACTTGCAGAGGAGTACACATTCAAACTTTGATAGATTTGAACAACCATATTGTTACATGTATGTCTAAACAAGTCAATCTAAAATATTGTGGTTTCATTGTCCCTCATTAAACACCATTTTTTTATGGATTTCATAGTTGAGTCAAGCAAGAAAATTCTAATGTTCTGTATGTTATGGAAGAAACATACATGTGTATTCATAAAAATTTCTATTAGTGGGACCACTATGCATAAATTTTTGTATCCTCGAAGCTTAAAAGTTTACTAAATCCACAAAGAATATTAATGAAACCACAGTATGTTCTACATTCATTTGCTTTAGTCTTACATATGATCACCTATAATAAACTGCAGACAGGATTGTAGTTAAAACATGCTAAATTCATTGAAAATTAGAAAGAGGAAACATTAACTTATTTCTCCATTAGTGCCTCAATATTTGGTCATAAAGAAAATTTCAATTCAAAGCAAAGCAAATGTGAAAGGTATACTTCTATACCTGTGCTTTATACAAGGAAAAGCTACATGGTTTTAGGAAGCATAAAGCAAACACAATAAATACAATGTCATATACATGTATAAGTAAAAAAGCGTAATCAAATCATATTTCATTAAATTCCCCGTGTTACAGACTGCGTTAACTCCAATGAAGGATTTGGTTCAGACAAGCATGAAGGCACTACTATCAGAAATAAGCTTGTGTACCTTTACCCCTTTGTGACCAGAGAGGGGGGTCCAGCTGTCCGTGGGGTAGTAGGCCATTCTCCAGGCAGGAGAGGAATGCGAGCAGGTGCCCTCCTTTAGGGAAGTGGATGGGAGGCCTCTGTACCCCATCCTGTCCAACCAACACAATTGTGCCTCCGCAGTCAGCTGTAAGACAAGGGGATCATCTCAAAAGTTATAAATACACAAAAATATATTATGAGATTGAAAAAATACAAGATGTCACTTGTTTTTTATTGATAAACCAAACAGATTAGGTAACAGGCAAAGCAATAGAACCCTCTCCTTAATACTAGGTGTACTTACGAAATAAAGAATCTGGAAATGTTTAAAAAAGAATAATCTAGAAACACAAACCAAAATAACAAAACAACAACAGCAAAAGAGGAAAATAACAAAAGAGTTAAAAACAATGAAAACAGAAATAACTAAATTTGATGAAAACAAAACAAAAATCAGGGATATTTTTTTAAAAAACCCCAAAAACCAACAACATAGGAAACGAGAACATTCATAATTAAATGGAAATTGACTTACGCTGCTGATGACAGTGGATGTATACAATTTCATCTAAGTACACAGTCAGGGCATAGTCCCAGTACATACTGTAACAAAACAGGAAGTTCATAGTCATTAATGATGTATCCTTGAATGGATGAAAAAAACCTTTCCACTCTGACAAATTGGTTTCTGCAATTTTCTGGTAATGTATAAACGACAAAGAGTTTACAATGCCCTAGAGAGAGGCGCCAAACAAGACAAAAATCAAAATGTTCGTTAGCTAATACAAGCATCCACTGATTTGAAGACTTGGTTGCCACCATTCCAACTATATGTACACACTACTTCAAAAAATATAAACAGCTCCATGCCTTTAAGAGAAATCTCCCAATGTTCAAAGTTGAAAGGCAAATTTCTAGGTTAAAATGCTACAAGATTTCAGAGGATGAGAATTAACTGAAATTAATGCTTCAAGAACATACTTCACTAACCGGATTACTTGAGGGAAGACTACAATGGACTGTGTATGAAGTTAAGACAGAGAAATTCTGTATGACAGGGAAATCGCAGTAACTTCCATTTAAGGAGGATTAATTAAGCTGATACTATATGTATAACACGGGAGATGTATGCTGCTTGATGCTGGATTGTTGACAGTGTGAGAGTGTGATGACTGATGCAGAGTTAAATGTAGTGAGGTGAAGGATGTTAGAATTATATATACATATACAAACCCTCATACCAGACCATCTACAACATACCCAAACACAATTCTACCGCAATTATATCATATCTTGAGTAAAAATAAAATTACCTTGATCATGCTGAAGAAAATTTCGTTTATATGAAATATAATTTGTAAAACCAGATTTACAAGACAAAATGTACATGTAAATTGCAGTAAGGTTCACAACATGAAAAAGACAAGTTGTCTGCTGATTTGATTATTTACCTGCGATCAATTTCATCATCTGTGTCCTCACAACACCCATTCATCAACTGATTGGGCGTCCACATGATGGTCAGACCCTCCGCGGACTGATGAAGAGACAGGTAACCCGCTAATGGCTCTGTATCCTCTCTCTAAAAAATAAAAAATATCAACAGTAAATTCAAGAGTATTGTTATTCATGTATTTTCTTTTATTTAATTTCCACATTTTCAATTAAAAAATCAAATAAAAATCATTGAATAAAGTATCAAATTTTGTTTTGGTATCATATACTGTAAACATTGCTTATTTAATTATTTCTAACAGAAATTGAATTTTCAACTTATGCAGGACATTTCACTATCTACTTAAATAAGGTGAATCTGCCTTTTTGGCAATATTGCTAAATAGACTACACAGCCAAATGTAATACATTTTCTGTAATCCATTTCCTATCATCTTCACACTTACGGGCTGCACCAGGACATTGTTTTTGCCATAGAGAAGAGTTGTCTTAGCGTTCTGATGGAGCGACTCCACGTAATCCCGGGCGGACTGATGGAAACTCTTAGAACTTTCCTCACTGCTCGAGCTTGTGTTGCGTATCTGAAAATTTGTCATCGGCTAAAACATAAAGCAAGGCATAGATTCCAAAGTAAAGCTTGCTCAGATTTTTGGAACCCTATTTACAGCATCATTTTCAATCCATATGATGTTTTGTTGACATTAAGTTTTACCTGTAGACCGGGTCGTTTGGGAGAGCCAGGCCCTGTCAGGTGGTTTGTGCTGGAATGTATCCTGTGGCGCTGCACCAATTCGTCGGCGGGGGGATCTGTCCAGAAGTGATCCGTGGTCTTCATCTTGGTGTAGTCCAGAGCACATGGACCAACTTCAAGTTAGAATAAAAACATAACAATCCAAAAAAGGCAATCAGACAAGTAAATCATTTTTTATTCCAAAGGACAACTTTTGTTCCTGTCACTTGCATGTGTTGACCTTCATATCATTGAATCAAATGCATGTTACATCTATTTTCTTGATAAACTTCATATTCAAACACCATTTTATGACTTATATCTTTGAATACTTACCCAGAAGAGAAGCAAATATTGGGCCATCCACAGGGTCTGCAATCAGTGCATCTGTTTCATAGTACCGGCTGAAATACAGGACATTACATTCTCAAAATGAAACTTAGCTTAAAATATTGATTTTAAAATCTCTGCATCATTAAAATGTCTCTTCTCCTGATAAAAAAAAATACTGCCACTAAAACTTTACTTTTGTACTCTCACTAAACCATATAATGCTTCTACTGATTCAAGTGAATCTCATCGTTGATAATTTTATTGACTCTTCTATGAATGAAATTAATCCTATTTGATATTTCATTAACAATTACAGAGGAATCATTTAATTTCATGGGGGCCAATTTTTCGTGGATTGTGGGTTTTTTGCTTATTCGTAGGGATGTATTTTGTCGATGTGTCAATTTTCAGTTTCAGTACAATGTACTTAATCTTTTATAATTATTATTCATCATGGATGTAAATTTGTGGGTGAGGGCTACCCACGAATATCATGAAAATTGAGCCACCATGAATTCTTTGATTCCACAGTATACATCTGGTCATTAATAATTAACTCTCCTATTGAATCTCTGACAGTTAAACTCATCACTGATAATAATATTTAAGGACCACAACTGAATTTTATTACCTATTGTGACCATTACTTAATCCTATAACTATCTACCTCATTCTTGATCATGTGATTCTTTTACTGATGAAATTTACCTCATCCTTGATCATGTGATTATTGTACTGATGAAATTTACCTCATCATTGATCATGTGATTCTTGAACTGATGAAATTCACCTCATTCTTGATCATGTGATTCTTTTACTGATGAAATTCACCTCATTCTTGATCATGTGATTCTTGAACTGATGAAATTCACCTCATTCTTGATCATGTGATTCTTTTACTGATGAAATTCACCTCATTCTTGATCATGAAATTCTTGAACTGATGAAATTTACATCATCCTTGATCATGTGATTCTTTTACAGATGAAATTTACCTCATTCTTGATCATGTGATTCTTTGGCAGTGCTGATGAAATTCATATTTATATCAAATAACTGATTATGTACAAATATCCACTGTAACTCATCACTGATTCTGTGAGTTACCTTAGTCCTACCTCACTTAATCTTAACCTAATCAGTATCTGTTTTGTTTCAGAATAACTTATCTTTTTGAACAAAGCTTAAATTTTTTTTCAGGTTACAAGTTTCTGTTAACAAACTAATCATTATCAAAGTAATTACTTTTACTACTAGAAATAAGCCCACCCCCCCCCCCCCTCCTAAAAAAGAGTTTTTTGTTTGCTGTTTTTCTTTTTAAAAAGTTGATTAAAAAGCTCTAGCTGATGACTAACCAACGTTTTCTGATCTGATTAATGATTCTATCTGATGCATGAATTTCATTGGGCAACAATTCCTCAAGCCAACAATATACAAGAGAATACCATATTCATCTTGTAATTAGTTTCTAATGAGTTTCTGACATCAATATGCTGCAGTAGAGATTGAAAGGAATCTATTAGACCTAGCAGCCAGTAGGATGACTCCACTGGTTCTCGGAGACATCAGTTATTTCCACTGAGCTGCAATTTAATCATTTCTCCTCATTTCTTGAAACCTTAGTGTCAATAAATCACGTGTCAACAGCAGATTTGATTTTTTAAGAAATTTAATTAATCTGGTCGATTAAAGTGAGGAAGCCAAGGAAACAGATTTCGGTCAATCAAAGCCTGCACATGACAAACTCTCATTTAATTGCCTTATTACGACAATATTTGATTCCGTGTAAACACTTGCAGAAGCTGCCTTGGAGGGCCAATATTCCACCAGAGAATCGCACGGATTCTCCACATCCTTCCAGCTCTGAATAACAATTATGTTGGGGTGTCAGCTGTCGATGGTTTAGTCAGGAGATTGCCCAAAACCAACAAAACTCTGGTTGTAAACATCTGATCTCTACCGAGAGAACTGTTGTCACATTAGCCAAGTAATACTCATAAACACACAAATAATGAACTAGCGCTTAGTTTCAACTTCTCAAACAATAACAAATGGCTACATAATCTCCAGATCTGACACTTAAAGCTCCATGGTCCGATTTATTTTCTATTACAGTATCAAATAATTTTCCATACAAACCAATTATCTTAGAAAGTTATAGACTTTCGCTTATCTATACCAGCAGAATCGGTCTCCTTTGAAAGTTACAAATATTCATGTACCAGGGTAAATAAAAATGATTTTTTTATGGGAATAAAAAAATACAAACCAAATGCATAATGGGAATGTTTAGAAAAGGGAACTGGTTTCGTACCTAAATGATTTGGTTTGTTCAACCCGCATATTATGCATCAATTGTAAAAAAAACAAACTTCAGAAAGATTTGTGAAAAAATTGTACACAGGTTTACTTTTGATTTGCCAAAACATTATGACCTTTATTTATAGCGAAGTCAAAGTTGTAATACAATCATATCCTCCTCGGCGTCGGGGGAGAATTTTAATATGGGGCGAAATAATGTGGTACCCTTTTAAACAAACTTTGCACATCATTTTCTCATTTAAATTAGGCTTGATTGACTGGGAAAACCACTGCAATGTCTATTATTATACACTAAGTTTTGATATAAAATCGGACCACTGGCAGCTTTGAGGCTGTATGTTAACATCATCTTCAAAATACAAATTCAACACATAATTTTAATTTTAATCTCATTTACACCCAAACAATAACAGAGGGTCACTGCAGTTTCAACATCTCAAACTAACTGCCCCAGTCTCACACTCAATGACAGGGGGTGACCATGGTGATGATCCAGTTCCTTTGATAATATTACAGCAAGATCATGGATAAAATGATTGTCATTACAGGTAGAGCAGGAGAGGAATTTGATATCTTTGAGGTGTCAGGTTTTCTTGTGGACTGATTCTGTGGTTGTCTGACCTAGAAACCTCTACCACCCATCTATACCACAAGCCACACAGCACCCAGAAATATGAGATAAAATATGTCATCTCATCTAACCTTTCTCTCTAGCCACCTGATGTCCATGACTCGATCTTGGATAGAAGTGAAACAGGTCTAGATCTCATTTCAGCAACAAGTTATTGATTTAAGTTTGAATTGAGCTGCCATTTTTATCACAATTTCATTATAAAATGAAATAAGAATCTATTGTTGCATTGAACATGATTAAGAATTCTATAGAATTTGGTTTATTTTTGCAAGCAGAAAAATCAGGTTACAAAAATAATATGTAAACATAAATGAATACATGTACCAAGTTCAATATGACTTTGAAGACTTAAACACATTCTGCCCATCAGTATCAAATTGTAAGGTCTGATTATACTTGGTAGATTTACATCAATAAGTGCAGAGAGGCTGAGAGCATGTGTGATGGGCTGTCAACAGAGTAATCACCTTCTAAATACAGATTAAAAGGTTAAGGATGAGATAATATCTCCCACAGAACCCATCACTCAATAGCAGACGGTTCTATCTAATGTTCCGATCTCATCAATACCCATTCCTCATTAAGTTTGTTTCCCATTGATTCGTACATCAACCCAATGAAATCTGTACCACATTATTAAATATTATTGATGACCTACTTATATTGGCTTCCCTTTCATGACGTCAAGAGTTTGATTGATCAGCAAATATCAGATGAAAACAGTATAGACATCACAACTGTCATAAAAGGGAGTGGTGCCAACATGAAAAGGAAGTGGGGAGGTAAAAGTACTCTCCCAAGGGACTCAGCTGTTCCTTCAACTTATTATATACCATATAAATACTGACAAGACCATATTCAAGTTTCTAAAACGTGGGGATGATTTAATTTGTGAGCAATATCTCTGTGGTAATTCAATCTTGGCCATTCTAAGCCACTGGAAATAAGCTGAACTCATCATTTCACATTGTTCTGAATCTGAATTTAATTCTAACATTTCATGAGCTAAAGCAATTTTCACACTAAATTTGCATAGAATAGAGGAGCAATTAGAGTTTAAATGAGTTTATTCAGTGCTAATTAAGTTCCAGGGTATAAACAATTTGAGTAAGGCAGAGTACATGCGGGGGTATTCCGTGGAGGGTTTGGGATGTAAATAGATATTTATGTTTACAATTCTGGGAAGGCAGTGAGTGTAATTTCAAATCAAAGCAAAGCAAAGTGTTGAATATCAGGGAATGTTATGTAATCTTTAATTTCAAATCATGCATTTTTAAAAGCCATGATTCAAGTGAATGCATTTATTGAATTAAATGTAAACTAATAAAAACAATGTTCATTAACGAATACTAGCTATCAATCTAATCTTTTGTTGGAATCGGGGTGCTTTTATCTGAAGTTATACCTCGAAGCACAAAATTGTAATCAATATAGATTTCGTATCTTGTTTAATGTATCACCGTATGTTATTATGTTATTATAATGTATTTATGTTTAATACTACAGTGTAACACAGTTACTGGGAACACGCATATAACAAATTCAAACTTAGAGCGAAGTCAGTTTCATTCCCCTAATCCTAAAATTGTATTATAAACTTGATGGATATAATGAATTACCATTATAACATATCAAATCACTCATTTTGGCACTTCACTATAATTCTTTTTTACTGCAATGTGTGTTACATATCATTAAATACTTAGTATATTTATACTGTTTCCCCGCTGAAAGAATTTACCAGACAGTAATATACCCTATAGGTTATGTTGAATTAGGACCTTATAAAAACCTCTGCATTAGGAATTTACTGCACTAGTACTTTAATAGTAGTTATACACTAGTACTATCCCTGTCGTTATACACTAGTACTATACCTGTAGTTATACACTATAAATATACCTGTAGTTATACACTATTAATATACCTGCAGTGTTACACTAGTAATATCCTGTAGTGTTACACTAGTACTATACCTGTAGTTATACATTAGTACTATACCTGCAGTTTTACACTAGGACTTTATCTATAGTTCTGCACTAGGAATTTACCTGTAGTTTTGCACTAAGTAGTCCAGAATCCTGTGGAGCTGCTTCTCAAAGATGGCCAGACGGATCCACAAGTAGCGGGGCAGACCGGCCTTGCCGGACGTTTGCTTGGTCTGGTTCTTGTTGCTGTCCACACTCTTCCTGTAATGATAAGCGACATTTACGATTAACACCTTCACTGAGAGTCAATCTGTACCCGACATTTTGTTTGTAATTAATTTTTTAATTTATCTTACTAAGATTCCTCATTTTATGCAAGTACTTAATTTTGTATCAAATCCAAAACATGTGCGAAGACTGGGCCACATTAAATTTCCTATTATTCTAGTGCCCGTAAAGTAAAACATTGCCCTTATCTTGGTGAAGATTTTTTTGTTTGGTTTGGTGGACTACAAATAAAACATTGCTTCTCTTTCTCAGTATTCAACCATCAATTATAGGCCTGTTGCCTCTGATATATTATGTTTTTTTAGAACAATTTAAATTGTTATCCAAGACCTTCCTGATTTTTGTAGATCAGATCACACAGTTTTGAAAAAATAAGAAAGTAATTAATGTACATATTTGTAATTGAGGAGACAGATCTGTGTCTAATTTGATGTTTCATTTGATGTCAAATATTAATTCAGTTATTTATAATTATTGGATTAGATGTATGTACATAATTGATATACATTTTTGCAATTGAGGAGACATATCTGTCTAATTTGATATTTCATTCGAAGTTATAGATATCAATTCAGTTCATTAATTATTATTTTTGGATTAAAGGATTATATATGATTAGAGCCTAAAACGGCCCCTTAAAATGAACATCATCGTTTTACCGTTATTCTTTGTTTTCTTTGTACAGATATACATGTAAAGGTTTTTCATAATTTCCATTCTGAATTAAGTGCCCACGATTTAGAAATATGATATCATAAAGTTAAGCTTTTCCTGCCATTTTCGCATTTTTAGCATAAAACCGCTTGTTTTTAAGCAGTTATTCTTTCAGAAAGTATTGAGCGCATGCTTGAACAAACAAAATATTTGCATTAGAGAAGCTAGTACCTATCTAAGACTTATAAGTGACAAAAAAAATTTTGCTTGTTCAAAGCTGCTCTCTATATTTCCCATTCAAAAATCAATTTTAAAAATGTCAATTTTTGACTGATTTTGATTGAATTATGAAAATAGCGTCACTTCTGACGTCATATACTGCTAGTGAGTGCAAATAAATCAAATTAATTGGTGAAAAATATATCTTATATCAAGCCTTTTTTTTTTTTTTAATAAAATTTAATCATATAAATTATTATCTCAAGGTATTTGTATTTTCTAATTACTGAACTTTAACTTGGACAGGTCAATAAACTAAATCAAAATAAAACACATTTAGTGGCCTCAGGTGATGTTAGTACCATAGCTTGGACAGGTCAATATACTAAATCAAAATAAAACACATTTAGTGGCCTCAAGTGATGTTAGTACCATAGCTTAATACATGTACCTGTATGAGAGTCAATACAGAATGGGGGAAAACAGAGCATTTGTGAACAGGTTTTTAAATTAAAAAAATTATGACAAAAATAAGTTCAAATACATTTAGAACATACAGTTATGAGTTATTATTTTTACTTTTTTTATTCAAAGAAACGCTGTATGCGACAATAGGATTATTTTGTTAAAGAAGAACTTGCTGTTTCAAATAATTTAACGAGTACTCGTGCAACTAAAAGTCGACTAAATTAAAGCCTTCATTTATTCCATTAAGCAGTACGAGTAAAACTGACATCCCTTCTTCTATCAAATCTACCTGTATATGAATATATTAATGGTGCATGCTAAATCTCGGCTGTAACTAAGTTGAATATAGATATGTAAGGTAAAAACTTATTCAACAAATATCACACCTATTTCTTTCTAATACAAAATACATTTTTCCATTAAGCACAATAAAATGCCAAGCCAGAAGACCCCTTAACCCCCCCCCCCCTCCCACTTTTGATATAGTGGTAATTACTTGGAATAACTTGACTCCTATTGACTGAATCAACATGGCCATGGTTATATTGATGTACAAGTCTCATTTTTCATCCAGTTTCGATCGTAAGAATACTCACAAATTATCATGTGAAATTTGCCTGAAAATTTCCTGCACATTAATTGATTGATATTTTTTGCAAGGAGAAAAATCCTGACAGAAAATTGATGTGTCGAATCCATCTTATGCTGAAAATGAATCGCTTCAAAGACTGTTGAGTCACCAAAGAAATCTCAATCAGCACTTCATACATATTACAAACAATACATTCTGATTTCCCATTTCAAATAATCATTTGATGTTTAATATAGACAATGCCTCATTTAGGAACAACAAGAGCTGGATTTCTCCAGATGATACAAGATTTGCAACTTGTTTTTGATTCTACTGCTTAAGCGCCAGGGGAATTCCCTGTTTACAACATAAGATGGAGTGATTAATTCTATTTCGTCTTCTTTCACATAAAAATGTCCTTTGAGTATCTTAAATTCAATTTACTTCAAATTGTTGATAAACTGAATAGTCTGGATTTCTAGCAGAAGTACTTTTAAAGCAAGATAACAATACACCATAGCCAAACACAGCAGTCAACATAAGAGCATCATTTAACCAATGTTGAACTAATCAGATCAAATGAATCACTCTCTTTGTATCTGTCAGATACACTCACATTGACATGTACAGAGGCTGACAAAAGTTTAATACCTGCTGGCTTCGAAGTTGTTCTCCACATTGTTGAGGGACCGGAGGACGACAGAGGCTGCTTCACAACTTTTGGACACCTTCTGTAGCAGGGCAGTGGTTGAACTGAGCTTGAAGAGACCAAGAGCCCGCTTCCGCAGGCCATGAAGGAGACAAGCTTCTACTGCTCCTGTAGGGAAGAGAGGATGCAGAGCTTAAGGATGATGGATAGTCAACAAAGTACAGATCTACCTTAAAAATTTTTTTAGATATGATTTTCTTAGCCGTTAACTTTTTTTAAGTAGGAAAATTCCAAATATTTAAACATTGAAGTATAAATAATTTCTCACTACATGTACTAGATACAGAGTCCTTTTTTTATATGAGTAGACACCGCCAAAAACATCTAACTCTCTTAAGTCTTTAGATGAACTTCAGTAACCTGTTCACAGTGTTCCATTATTTCCCACAGATCTCCAAATACTGCCTATCAATGCTAACTGGTTTAGTTGTCTTGGTTACAAACATTATATTTCTTGAGTAATTCCTAATTGCACATGCAATGTACACGTACTTGAGAAAAAAAAAAGACACTTTGTGATTAATTTGATGGTACATGTATAAATATATTATATACATGTACCTTCATGTATTATTGTGAAAGTTAGCAGGGAAATGGGCAAATTTGGTTTTGGAGGTTCTTTATTGTAAGTGAAATATCTGTTCTGAAAAATTATTACATAACGTTCCAAAAAATGAAAAAGAAACTGAGAAGAACATTGATTGTCCATCATCGTTAAATATCAGCCAAGAGGACATCTTACCAAAAATCTATTATTTGATAAGGAAATCTGTTCAACAAATAAGACATTTAATAAATGTATGCCATTAGAAGCTTCTTTATCATTGCAGGGAATCTTTAGGCCAACATCTTAATGGGTACTTGAATGTCAGAAGCGTTTCCCTCCATGTGACAAAGAGTTAACTTGTTCTGTTTAGAGCGGAAGTCATTGCTGCGGCAAAACACAAAAATTGTTGCCTTTACGGGAAAAAACTAATGGGTTTTTTATTACAGAAATATGGATGGTTGATTTTCAGGGGACAGTGACTCGGAACACATCATCAGTTGTAACAACAGGAAGTAAGTGTCATATAGTCAAGAACAAACATATCTATTCATTCAAAATCAACATTGTAATATTCATTTTAAAGATTTTTTTTTTAACTTGCCAAAATTAACAGTATATTGCATTCCTGAAAAGATGAATTTTTTTCTTTTTTCTTCATACTTAAAATATATACATGAAGCTTTATAAGTACATTAAGCTAATTAAAGTTGATCACTTGTTTTCAAAAGACCCAACATCAGCTCAATGATTAAGAACAATTTCAGCTCAAACCAAAGAAGGCAGTAAAAAAACAAGCCCTAGTGTCTCTTCAACTTTCACCATGGTTATTGCCGAAGTAAATCTGACATTTTAGTGGAAAAGTTGCTTTTTTATTGTTTGTTGTTGTCCTTGTAGCTCCACAGAACAAATGATGTATTTTTGTCATAAGTACAAATAATGCCCACACTGGAGCCAGGCACATTACTAGAAGAAGAATGAAAATGTTCTCTATCATTTCTTATAATAAGAAGTAACGTAACAGCGAAAAAAAAAGAAGCCAAAAAACAAACAAAAAGAAATCCCCACAAAAGAGATGCTATAAAAGATACAGAGCAGACACTCACCACAAAGGAAGGTATTACAAACTCACCAGAATGAGATTTATTAGAAACTCACCACAAAGGGAGGTATTACAAACTCACCACAGAGGAAGATATTACAAACTCACCAAAAAGGGATGTTTTACAAATTCACCACAAAGGGAGATTTTACAAACTCATCACAAAGTTATGAAATACAAACTCAACATAATGGAAGGTATTACAAACCCACTATAAAGGAAGGTATTACCAACTCACCACAAAGGGATGTTATAAAACTCATCATAAAGTGATTCAGTAGAAACTCGCAGCAAAGGAAGGTATTGCAAACTCACGACAAAGAGATGCATCACAAACTCATTACAAAGGAAGGTATTACAAATTCACCACAAAGGAATGTAACACAGACTCATTGCAAAGGGAGGTATTACAAACTCACCATAAAAGGAGATATTAGAAATTCACCACAAAGGGATTTATTACAAACTTACCACAAAGTAGGGTATTAGAAACTCACCACAAAGGGATTTATTACAAACTTACCACAAAGTAGGGTATTAGAAACTCACCACAAAGGAAGGTAATACAAACTCACAACAAAGATAAGTACCACTAACTCATCACAAAGGAATGTATGAGCAAATTCACCACAAAGGGATGTATTACAAACTTACTACAAAAGGAGGTTAATGATAAGTAGAACAGGCCACAAAGAGAGCTATCACTTACTAATCACAAGGGTGGGGGATGAATGGTAGGTAAAACTCACCACAAAGGGAGGTAATGCTGCTGCTTTCTTCATGGACAAACTTCCTGGTGACAGCTTCCTCCATTATCTGCTTCACCTTGAATATATCAACAAAGAAAACATGAACATTATTTATTTCCATAGTTTATCTTTTAAAAAATGGTGTTACCATAAAAGATAAATTGTTCTTATTTTTATAATTGTCTTATCAAGTCAAACTTTGTTATCTCAAACTAGATGAAATTGTTGAAAAACTTCGAGATATCCGAGTTTTAGAGATATCAAGGGTACAAAATACTTAAAAAATAAGTGGTTGGGACTTACAAATCACTTCGACATATCCATTGTATTCTAGGTATCAGTGTTCGAGATATCGAAGTTCAACTGTATTTTTTTTTCGCACATCTTAATTTTCTAGACAAGTAAAACACAATAAATAATTATCTATTCCTATTATAGAAAGTGAATCCATTTTGTCTATTTTTGCTCTGATCTGCTGTTGCAGAATTTCTATCTAAATGCAAATCTGTGGTTCAGTGCAGAAATTTACTGCTGATACGATAGCCATGTCTAATGGGCAAAAACAAATTCAAACTTCTCTCTTGGTCTCACCACAGAGTTAAAACTCGGGCATCTCATAAAATCAAACTCTTCTTTTCAATGCCTTACACGATGATATTGCCAATTTCAGACCCTCAGGGGGACTTTAAGAATTTGTAAGTTGTAACTCATTGTTTCAAGATACTTAAAAAAGTATCCAGTGACAAGAGGCCCATGAGCCACATTGCTTAGCAGGTTAACACTTCTTTAGTCTGTTTTTTTTCCATACATTAAAAACTTAACTCTAATTATGGCCATATATTGGCTCTTGTTGGTCTTGATTTCAACAAAACTATTAAGGTTCACTTGATATCCAATTTGGCCCAAATTTTAAATGCATGAAATTTTAAACTTTACATAAGATTCAAACTATTACGCATCCCGTATTTTTCATGAATCTGAGAAGTTCTTGTATCCAATTCAAAAATATTTTGTAATAGGTTCTACATGTATTGAAATACATTTATCACTTAATGGGACATAATATACTGAATCCTTAGTCTTTTATTCTCATTTTCTTTGAGCTGTAATATTGCCTACCGGTACACAGAAATCAAATACATTCAAATATTACTAATTTAAAGTAAATTATCAGTCCTCAAAGCTGATAACAATTTGTCTTTGTAACAGCTAGAGGTTTTTTGAAGGTCTCCATGATGGATGCCATAACAGTTGAAGACTTTGTGCAGGGGAATGCAATAGATTAATGATTCATTTTCATAGTGTGTTCTGTAATAAGAATCAAATTACTGGGGATACCTCAATATCACTGTTGACATGTTAATAGTATACCCTGCCGGACATCTGCAGAAAAATTGAATTAATGATTGATTATCAGTGCAATGTTGAAAACATAAGCAATATATTTCTAATGAAAATTTATTTCATTATTCAAAAGTTGCATTTTCCAGATCCTTACTTTTTACTACCCTGTACATGAGAACAGAAGGGTATTGAATTAATAATCCCATTTCCCTCATTCTAAACTTTGGCTATAGAGAAAAAAATTGGGTTGGCTCCATTGATTTTAATATATTCAGAGTACACTGTATAATGATATACTCCATGAATCCCTTGAGACTTAAAAACTGACAAATATTTTGTCTAGCAATGGGGTAAACTACTATTAGAGAAAGGACATACAATTTTTTTTTCATACAAAACTGAGAGTCTATGACAAATCAGCAATATTCTTTTCAATAAATGCCACTGGACCATTAAAATATTAGTATCATGCATCAAAAATTCATTTCAAAATTCTAAATACTAGATGACTTGACTGTGCTGACTCTATGGTGCCATGTTAATTAAATAATGATCCAGTAACTTCTACAGTGTGGAGCACATGGCTCAGACTGGTCATAGGTGTCAGGCCAGTAAGAAAGATTGCTGGTTCGAGCACCTCTGTGGTAACTTGATGCCCTGTGTTGTGTCCTTGGACAAGGGCCTTGAAGGCACTTTATCTGCATTGTCTCAGCTATTACACCCAGCTGCAATTGGGTTTAGGCTTACGATTGGGGCTAACTTGTGATGGACTGGTGTCCCATCCAGGGAAAGCACCATGAAAACTGGGGATAAGCACAATCCCATGCTCTTCATGGCACGGAAAACTTACAATACTACAACATCATGGTATACCATCAAAACTACCATGTGAAGCTCTTTTACATACAGTATAGAAAAAACAGGGAGATGATCAAGCAAACATTGGGTCAGTGCTTGAGATGTCATTGCACAGGGACAAATATTGCATCAGGTTCTGTCATACAGTAATTGTCAGATGCCATCACGACAAAAAGCAATACAAAAACACCCAAGTGTGAATGTTCTATCCTGATTATAGAATATTGTCAATGACCTGATGCGTTCACTATATTTCACAATGGCAATACAATATATCAAGTTATTGTGCTAATTTTTATATCAGATGGCACATGCAATATATGTTTTGTTGGAGCGAGAGACAGCCTGCTGATGCCTGTGAGGTCCTTGGACCTACTAATCATGCTAATGGCAGCAGCCATTTCCTTTTCCCTATCAGGCAGCATCACTATTTCATTTAATAAACATTCACTAATGTCTTGTGAACAAAACAGAAATTTTTCTGTCTAATTTACGAAATGATGAGATTGTTAGTGTCTTCTAAGTCATATAAACTTCGATATCTCATAAAATGTTACATCACTTCATTTTGTCTGCCTACTCTCCAAAGAGTTATTGTGTCTGTGACACAGTATTCAAGAACATCATCTATAAGCTTTTCCAAAATAGGCACTCTCTCAGTATTTTTTTTTCTATTTTATCCTTTTTTAACACTAAACTGACATGAATGATCAGTATGACAGACATGGAATATTGATACCTGTCTGCCTATCTGACTTGTTCAATCCAATGACTGCACTTTTAAAATCTTAAGATGCATGCAGCAAAACTCAGATATTTAGGATTCAGTTAATTGGATTGTTATACTGTAATTATACTCTTATTACTTCATTTCACTGTTTATACCAACAAAAGTGCACATGTTGTGTATCATTGATAATGATAATTACTGCTGATTAATGTTCAGATTCACCATTGTGCAGTAATAGCAATAAGATATATGTTCATCATTGTAAATAAGAAAAAATTGGAGGAAGACATACACAAATGAATAAAAAAAAATCATAGAAAAATTTCTTCTACAAGTAAATGAAATCTGACTTGAGGAAAAACATTATGATGTTTGCCTTGATAAGAAATAAGTTTCTTCATAATCAGTGGATACGGTTAAGGTTTTCATCTTTTTCCTGATGCTATTCTGTCCTTTTTATTGTTTTTCAGACACATAACTCGCTGACATGGACCACCACATCTTATCATTACCTTGACATTAAACTAGTGGGGTTTTTTTGTACAATCAATGTTTAGCACAATACTGTGAGAAATCGATGTCAGTCAAATAGCTCACATTGCTCCATCAATACAAATTAGTAATAGCAGCACTAGAAATTCTCAAGGAAATGGTTATGTATGTTGCTGCGGTTTGCTTCTGGAGTGCTCTATGTGTATAATGTGGCGATCAATGTGCGTGGGTGATATAGCCTCTGTTTCATTGCAGGCCTCGACATTGATTCTCCACTTTGGATTACCGGCAGAGTCAGACAACAGATCAAAAATAATCTGAAATGTAATCTTAACTAACACATGTTTAAAAAACCAAACACCTTTTAAGTAGAAAAAAAAAATAGAAATTGTCACTGACTCATTTTGTAAGTGTTTCAATGGAGCAAGACAATAAGGCACCATAAGGCAACACTCCAGCATAATGTCCAGTGGTTTACACGGCTTAGATTTCACATCAAAGGTCATAACACTAGATTGATTATTGAACTGACTGTGTTAGTGGGAGAAGAAATGATAAATTTGTCTGTAAAAGCATAAAAACAATTCCCTAAATTTACTTTACATGACTCATGTTTCCCATCTTGGAAACATTTGACTCCCCGGTGCTATTACTGGATAATCTTAGCTTATATAAATGTACATATGGTTCATTTATCTAGATTTAAAAGTTGAAAGGCTTTTTGTTATCTTAAATGGCCATTGGGTCATTAGATCTAGAGGTTAACTTTTGGAAAATAAAAAATACATGTATTAAGAAAATGTCATGCATATGCCAGTATATCGAAGGAATGGGTTGAGAAATGGAAAGGAATAAATACACTTAAGTCCATCAACTTCTCAATTACCTATATAAAGTACAGTAACAAACACTAAAATTGCAAATATACTAAACAAAATTTCAAAATGATGCCAAGCAGGAGACCTTATGCTCAAATATATGGGTGGGGGTACGGGGTGAGATAAAAATATTTTACACCCTCTTAATCCCTAAAATGAATTAATAATAAATAAATACCATAGAATTTAGACAATGTCTAGAAAATATAGCAAAGCACTTCTTAACATTATCAAGAGTTGTATCTATATGTACAAGTATGTTCTTATTCCTTAGATGCAACATTACATATCTTTAGGCATAAAAATAAATTGAATAAGTTTTGCTAAAGAATTATTTCTGTCTCCTTACACGCAGCCATTATAACGTAAATATGTCCTCAGCTTCAAAATAAATGGAGCTCTTCAGTACATCGGTATTAGAAGGTTAATATGATCTCATGCTTGAAACATACCTAATTATAGCAAATCTTCGTGACATGCAGCCACAAAACTACAATGCCAGTGCTGACACACCTCAAACCTGACACTTTTAACATTTTTTCAGTAGTATTGATTCCTTATTTTCACCCTCATGATCACTCACATGGATATACTGGTTTTATTTTTATTTTAGCAGAAGTAAATATAATACATCTATTGATTGTTTTATCAAAGACATTAGGCGGAAACAAAATCTGCTGGGTGTGTATGTCAACATCATTTTAACATAACTAAAAATTATAACTCTTACTGTAACATCCTCAAACACTGTGGAGTTCTAAATTAAATCAAAGTAAAACTTTGAAGATACAGTAGTTACAATCAAAGGTCCTGTTTAGATGTACAATTATGTACTTTAAGTTACACAAATAATCAAGAATTAAAGATTCATTAAAAATTAGAAATGAAACAATTCTTTCAACGAAATTCAAAAAGACTTTCATACCGCAATGACAATACATCTACCGGTATATCTTAGATTCTTTAAATTTGTAACATGAAATTGAAATCCCTGATTTGTTTAAACCACAAGTAAAGAAAAATTAAATCTAATACCTTCAAAATGTTCTACTGGTAGTCATAATGATAATATGAGTAATCAAAATTTGAACTGTATTACATATAGTTATTTCTTCCAGATCTTTTATCAGCTGCATTAATTAAGGTACATGAACATGTATTGATTTTATAATGAATCATATTTTAAAATCAATATTTAAAGTGTTCATCTTTTATATATATATATATATATATATATATATATATATATATATATATATATATATATATATATATATATATATATTTATATTTATATAAAAGCAAATATAAACCAAATTAAGATTTTCCACAAAATCCTTATTCATAATGATACTCAATGAAAGATGAATATACAGCATGCCCAAACTAACCCCAAGCTGTTTGTGTTGTTATTGGGAGCTATTATCTTAATAAAAACTTTCACTATCTTATTATTGAAAATTAGACTATCAGTATAATCCTTTTTGTAACATATTAGAACAAGTACCATTACAGTACTTTGTCAGACTTGACCTAAAACATGAATTTCTCCCTCAATAACTAATTATTATTACTTCATTTTAAAACTCAAAGCATTTCATTTGTTTTTGTTAATCATATATTTTATATTCACTCTATTTAGTGTTCCTGGTGCTTAGAAAATGACATAAAGGAATTCAAAACAATTTTTTTTTCAAATAGAAAAAAAGGAATAAAAAGGATTTTTTTAAACAAAACAAAATGTCCAATGTGGCACTTAACGAGGTATGGGTCCCTTCCGCTTGAAATCATTCTCTCAAATACATGTTTAATGATATGAACCACTGACTTATAAGAACATTTCTGTTTTTATAGCTAAAGTAAAATGAATATATTGATTGTGGCGTCCCAGTGCTATCTCTGGTAAAGATAACTACTGTGATTAATAAAAGAAGTTCCAGAAACAAACCAATACAGGTTTGAACCAATTATTTTTGGTTTACATTATTGTTATTCAAAGATTTGACATTTCAATGTATTACATAAACACATTCCCGTTATATCAATCCTGCATGTAAATTTGTAAAATGATCATAATTTTAGAGGCAGTCAATCAAACCATCAATAAAAAGATCCATGGTTTATTGGTAAATAACATCCCTATTTCTATCATAGTATTGATTTTATGTAGAAAAATCTTACCTCTTTTTTCACTGCCCGAAGCAGTTTTTGGCGATTTTCTGCCTCTGAAAATAAGGATATACACATTTTACTTCAGCGCGTCTAATGTATCTATAGTCGATTTTTTTTCAATTCTTCAGAAATTTCAAAATAGAGGAATAGCCCTTACCCGGTGCCGTCATCTTTACCAATACTCCTCTTCATCTGAGGCTCGATCGATTGATTCTGGACTCAGCGTCATGCGCATACGATAATCATGTTGACAAAATGAAATTAGTGGTGTGACAGGTGCTTGTTATCTTTATCCTAGTTAATTCGGATGTTACTCTTTAAGAACTATATTTTTGAAAATAAAGGAATCAAACTCAACAAAAATATAAAGAGACACAAATACAAATTTTCTGAGTATGAATAAACAGTTCTTTAAAGACATAACAGAGGAAAAAATTACATCAATGATGATATCGAATTAACAGGCATTGACTTACTTTGTAAACAATGGGGAGCACGGGACATTTGTCAAACGGGAAATTAAATCTCAATTTACTACGTGATTATTATCGCCGAGAACTCTTAGAATGTCTAGACAAATGTTTAGGATCAAAGGTATTACTCTCTATTTCTCTGCTATGTAATTTTACTGTATATCTTGGGTAAAGGGTGGGCGTTTTAAGTCAGCGCGAATTTTCTCGTTCTCTAAAATTAAAAAAAATAGCATAACTGATTTTCCTTTTTTTTTGGTGGCATACTTCTGCACTTAGGGTGTAAGTTATTTTTCTATCAAATATGTCGACATGCAAGATAAATTTTTTGACGTGCAAGTTAATTATGTCAAATAATGAACACATGACTATGATAACAAGCAAGAAATTTGCAATCAAATCAAAATTATTAAAAATCTAAAAAAAAAAAAAAAAAAAAGAATCAGATATTGCTCGAATGTGATTTCCAACATGGTAGATGCTACTTAGTTATGGTGACATGTGAGATACATATGTTGACAGTAAACTTATTTATGTTGACATGGCAACTAACTCATGTTGACATGAAACTTACGAGATAGATATGTTAATATGCAACTTAGTTATGTTGACATGCAAGATAAATATGTGAACATGCAACTTAGTTATGTTGACATGCAAGATAAATATGTGAACATGCAACTTATCTATGTTGACATGCAACTTAGTTATGTTCACATGCAAGATAAATATGTTGACATGTAACTTAGTTATGTTGATATGCAAGGTAAATTTGTGAACATGCAACTTATCTATGTTGGCGTGCAACTTTGTTTTATTGACATGTGAGATTGGTATGCCCATGTGAATTTTCTTAACGTATTAATGTTTTATGTCAACATTTTTATCTCGCATGTCAACATAACTAAGTTGCATGTCAACATGAATACTTAGTTGCATGTCAACATAAATAATTAGCATCTAGCATGTTGGAAGTCACATGTGGGCTATACTTAATATTTTTTGAGTTTTGATAAATTCTTATCTGATTGCAATTTTCTATGTTGCATGTTAATATAACTATCTTGCATGTCAACATATTTGATACAAAAATAACTTGCACACAAGAAGCAGAAGTATGCCACCATTTTTTGGAAGTAATTGATGTTTTATTTGTAAAAAATGTTTTTGGTCCTTGTGTTTATTTCATACCTAGTGTATTTTGATTGTATTGAAAGTAGATTCCCTTTGATTCATATGATTCCTTTTTTCAAGTATTGTTTACCTATATTGTTTATCAACTTTCTAATCTATGAATTAAAGAATCAATGACATTGTGTGTTTGTTAAACTGCCAAAAGATACATCAGAAACCATATGAATAGTTTTACACTAAATAGTTTTACTATTGATAAATCCCCTCCATCTTCCATTGCTGTAATTTTGTCATTTCAGGCACTTGTTTGGGATGATGCACTTACTGGGCCATTTGGATTAATTGCTGAATACTCCCTTTTGAAGGTAATGTAACATTTTCCCCTTGTAAGTTGTCACAGTATCAATGAGGCCAGTCATTGTGAAGTATTCTCAAGTTTGTACCAACTATGGCCCCTTGAGAGTAGAAAGAAAAGGAGAGGGATCCAAAGTTTTATTGTAAATATTATTTATATATTTTTATTGGCTTGTCCATTTTTTTAGCCCTCCCGAGCTGTAAGATTGAATAAGCTTTTCTGATCACCTGTTGATGAGTTTTTGTTTATCTGTACATATTATGTATATTAAAATTTGATACATGTATTTTGTATGTCTTCTCTAGAGACACTTGGTCAATTCCAACAAAATTTGGTACAAAACTCCAAAGTTATATCTGAATGAAAACAAGTCGCTCAAAGTATTTGTTATTTCTATATATTAAAAATGCAGTGCTACTTTGTGATGACCACTGTACAAGCATCCTGATATACATTTAATAGATAAGCCTAAATCATATAATAAATTAACATAGAAATGATTTGAAAGAGATTAAAGTTTGTTTGACCATAACATATTTTAGCCTGGGTGTGAGTGCCATGGAAGTTCAGAGTTTAGAAAGCGATACTAAAACTCAAATGAGAACTGCTACATGTATGTACTTGGGTGATCAAATTAGCTCACAGACCTCCTAATGCAGGTTGATTATTGTTTTACACAGTCAAAATTTTATTTTCCAGAATTGTATGACAATTGGTACAGTAAGTCCACCATCACACATGAGTTTTTCTTTTGTTATTTTTCAACAGGAGCATGAGGTTGAGAAAATGTTCCCTCTGTCCGACAAAGGACTCCCACCCAGTAATGTACAGAACATCATCTTTGTCACCAGACCAAAGTTACACCTAATGGAACAGATCGCCCAGAATCTACTACAGTAAGAAGTCTATATGTTCGGAATGTATAACATGCAGTATTTTATATACTGCTCAAAAAATTTTCTTAGGATCAAATGACACATCATTTTGATTTTTCCTAAAATATAACTAATTGAAAAAAAACGATTATAGGGGTAATAACAATAGCCTTTGGTATTATATGAGTAACAGTGAAAGTTTTTAAAAGAACAACAGTTTTAAAAAAAAACATGGCTCTAAGTAGGTAAAATGTTATTTTGAATTTTCATGTATCCAACTTTTATTGTGTTTACTTTTTTTTGCACTTCACCAGTGATAAACTACATTGCAGCAACTTTTGCTGTGGGACCAAGCTAATGTTGATTATATTAAACAATTACAAGATATATATATATATATATATACCAACTAATGTTCATGACAATGAGCTCATGCAATTCATGCAAAATTCTATTTGGCTTGCAAATGTGGTAAATGTTGGTTTACAGTGATCAGTGCAACTGATGTTTTTCTGATTTTTGTGATGCCATCCCTGTCCTGCATTCGTGAAAATGCATTTGTGAGGGCATGTATTTGCGAGGACATGCATTTGTGAGGGCATGCATTTGCTTTGTAAGAATCTGTCAGTCAGTCCATTAGGATCCTCTAAGGATCAATCCTCGTAGGATCTGAAGCCAAATGTTTCTGCTAGCTACTCTTCAGAAACCAATGAGTTGAAAAAATTATCAGAAGTCTAGATTGAATTCTCCAGAACCACTTGCTTAAAACTTATAAGGATGAATAGCCCCAATACTGATTTCAGTGTTAAAAGTTCAATGATCACTTCAATATCTTGGGTAATATAGGTTATGTGTTTTACTGATATTTAGATTATGACGCTTTAGTGTTGTCAAATCGGTTGAAAATCATAATCGATTAATCGACAAAATCGGTTGACTCTTTCCAACTGATGGTCGGCCAATAATTGAATTGGTAACAAATTGTATTAAATTCATTAAAATGGGGCACTAAATTTTATGCTATGGTTTAATTTAAAATATATAAGTGGAATTTGCACTTACTTTTTAAAGCTAAGACGTATGCTGTATTTTTATATATTAAAATGTTACATATCTTTTGAGATTGAAAAAAAAACCCAGTTTGCAACAGTTTTCATTTCATTAAATACAGAATAATAAAGAAATCAATAGGTATAGTATTAATGTAATAAAACGATTATTATCGATTATAAAAAATCTCAAATCGATTATCGTAAATCGACAACCTTTCCAACTGATCATTGATTAAAAATCGATCATCATGACAACACTATGACGCTTCATGCATCTGGTGGTTATTATTGTATTTCCATTATATAGTTTATGTCATTTTAATATTAGGTAAATAAATGACATCACACTAACGGAGAATTTGTTATTCAGATCCATCAAACAGTGCACAGTGTCTGTTTATGAAGTTATCTTTTACATACATGTATTCTGTTGGAGTGACTTCTCTTATTTTGTTGAAAGGTAGCGGTTGAAGAAATACATTTGAATTGTGTGATTGTGTCTCTTGCATGTAGAGGGGGCATTTTGCACATAAGTTTAGAAACTTCTACAATTAATTGCTTGAAAAATCTGAAATTAAATTTACCCACTTTCCACCCTGCCACACATTTGTTATGTTGTATAAAATATATTCAATATAAGAAAGTTGACTTAATTTCGATTAAATATTTATCATGAATTGGTAGTATTTAATTTGGTGGACCAAATACATGTAATTTGGGATACAATGTAGTATTAATTATATGATGCTTTATGTGTTGATATTTGTATTTTCAAATCTATTTTATTTTCAAGATATTTACATTAATCGGTGCCAGAGCACATACTATGTGAAAGAAATATCATGATAATCTCTTCTCTTTATATTTTGCTCTGAGTCTAAACTGATGTTACAAAAAATATTATTCAATACTTTAATGTACCGGTAATTGATCTTATGATTCATTGTAATTAGCATTGATCGATATGATTTTACATTTCTTATAGAGAAGAACATAAAGGGGGATTCAGAAAGGAATACCACATCATCTTTGTTCCAAGGAAAAGCCTGCTTTGTGAGAAAAAACTAAAGGTACATTGAGATTTATGATTTGGTTTGTTGATACCAGGGTTGGGGTCAATTACTTTGAAATGTAATTAAATACTTTCAAATACATTGATAATTTTGTCAATTACCAGTACTTGCAATTACAATTACATTAATTTTTTCAAATGTAATTAATTACTCTCAATTACTTTGACAAATGTAATTAAATACATTTCAATTACTTTAGTTTTATTTTTAAAAATCTTGAGAACAAATACATGTAAAAGCAGAATTGAATTACACAAGGCTTTATGTACAGTAATTTTTTAAAAGGTAGGAGTTCGTTTTAATCATTATTCATAGATTTTGCTTTCTAGATTTTCTAGAAAAATTTCACTGTTCATCCAGTATCATTGATTTCTTGTTTGGTTTTGAACAAGATTTTCTCTATAGGGATTTTTTATTCGTGTAGATATGTTTATTCAGAAAGTCAACAACTTTGGGTAGAACAATTCATCAAATGCATATAAAAAATAATAATGACTATAATTCACAAGAATACAATATTTAGACTCCCTTGAGTTTTAAATGGGGGGGGGGGGGGGGTTCTTGGGTATGAAAGGGGTTCACACCTGGACAAAGTTAGATCTTTAGGTATTCCCCTTGGCATTGTGTCATGCTGTATAAACATATTAAACATTATGAGATATTTAATAATTGTATAAACAAAAGCCCATGCCAAACAGGTATACAAACTAAACATCATCATAAGACATCTTTTTACACTCAATTACAAATACATGTACTTTTTTCAATTATCCCATCCCTGGTTGATACATGTACCTGTATGGACGCAATCATATTTCCTATGAAAATACTTATTGGGTGTTAATACGATTTTGTAAGTAACTTTTCTTACTGTACATGTTTTAGGAATCGGGAGTCTATGGAACTCTTCATTACATAGAGGAATTCAATCTGTCCATGATTCCATTTGACTCGGATCTCATGTCTATGGAGATGGAAGGTGCTTTCAAGGTAAGCCATAGGTCACAAATAAGACCAACAAAATTTTTGTATTGGTCCTCAGGCTCAAAATTTCAAAACATAAAGTTATAGGCAGGTATTTTATTTTTGTTGCATTATTTGGAAAGGGAAATCACAATTTTCATAAAATGCATCTTTAAATTTGAAAATTGAGGTTTGTTTCAGTATCTAAACTTACCTGTATCGAACATTTAGCAATATGTCATGGACTCCTAATACTATGCCTGAATTATTTTTAGAAGGAGTCATCTTCCCTTAACCTACTCTCTAATACCCGACATCCGGGTACCTCAGTTTATGTTCGGGTAGCCATTTTGGTTTCACGCGTGGTTTTTCTTCGCTAAATTGAGTTATCCTTTTTCAGTAAGCAATAAAATTAATCAATGTGGCAGAATTTGACCTAATACGACTGTGCCTGAAAACCATTACATTTATTTTTGGGGGGCGTAACATATAATGACCCGTTAGATAAGTTTATGTTTATGCGTAATTTATTTGTAATTTTGTTTTAGGAGTGCTATTTGGAGAATGATTACACCACGATGTTTTACGTGGCTCAGTCTTTGATGACCCTACAGTTCCTGTACGGAATCATTCCGAACATTCAAGGCAAAGGCGACTGTGCTAAGGTAAGCAACTACCAGAGTTCCCCGCTATCTAAAAACAGACATCTTGATCAGCTACCAGAAAAAATATGTTTTTTTTCTCACTGTTGTGTCAATATTTGTTTACTTAAAGGTTTTGTTGACTGTTATTCAATATGTAAACAAATATTATTGTGACTTTATGTCAAGGACAAACGTGACCTATCGTCCATTATTTTCTATTTTTTTCTATTTCTGCATTGTGAAGATTTCCACTATCTATTTCCATAGTTATATTTCCATGTTTTATGATATTTTTCTATTAGGATATTTAGTTAAAATTCAAAATATATAATATGACTAATCAATAACCATTTAATTGCAGTTTGCATGCTATTAAAAGAAAAATTAAAAATATTATGACTTCAAAATAGCCTGTTAATGCTAGCTGAATTTTTGGGCTTATGCCCAAAAATAAACAGGTTGAAATGCAAATAAAAAAGAAATAATCTATCAAGGAAAATTATCTAAAACTGAGGAATGTCGCGTGTGTCCTTAAGTTGATGATAAGTTGAGTCCAGAAAATTTTAGAAGTTGTTGCTATTACTAAGTAAATTTATCATACCCTTGGACAACCTATTGGAGAGGGGATATGCATTGTATATAGCTTCATCAACTATGTACCTAGGTGTGTTTGTTAATTAGTACACAAAAAAATTGTGGTCAAGATTGAAAGAAAACCTTTGTACTTAAATAAACTCCACACTTGAAAATGAAATATTTACATTTTCCAGGAATCGATTTTGTAATGTATAGTCCAATACATTTCATCAATGACTATATTAATATTTAATCATACAATTGCTGAAAATTATATAAATATAAGTAATAAGGAATCATTCTTTGAATATTATGAGGTGATCAAATATGATCGGGCGTGATCAAATCTATCATGATTACCGGTATTTCTCATTGACAAATTACATGCCTACTGCCTTAGAACCATGAGTCAGAGTACACTTAATGTGACATATTGTTAATTAAGGTACATAAAAATCCATGGTCAAAGGTTTAAGTGGATCGAGATTTTTTGTGACATCATTAATATTGTTTTCACTACAAATGACACGTGAGTCAGTTTGGGGGTGAATATTTACGCAAACATTTTTTTTTCTCGTTTATTGAGTGTAAATTAGCCCCACGCTTTTTAAAAAATTACAGTATTAATGGATTAATTTCCTAAAATGGATACGGTTGTCATAAGCCTATACTTGGTCCCAAATGCTTCAGAACTCCATTCAACGTTTAAAACATAACCATATATGGTATTTATACGCAAGTCTGGCCTTTCATTTAGTGTTAACTATTGTAACTGTCATTAGTACATTGTATAATAGGATATTTATAGCTTTGTTAATGAGTTCATTTTCGCATTTTAGACTAACATATGTGAGAGAAAATAAACGTATGATTGTAATGATATTTTTAGGCATGTATCAATTTGAAATGTTATACTTTGAATTCCTTTTGTGTAAGGAAGGGGATGTATGCATTCAAAAGAGTACACTGTTTGTAAATCTGTTTCAGAATGTGGTAGACATGATGTTGCGAATGAGAAGAGAACTGGGAGGGAGGGAGCCCCAGATTACCCCCCAGATAGACAACCTCCTCATTCTGGACAGGAATGTCGACCTCTTAACCCCTCTTCTGTCTCAGCTGACCTATGATGGGCTGATTGATGAAATATTTGGAATAAATAATAGTAAGCTTACAGTTCCAAGCCAAGCAGTAAACTTATATGTTGCCATATCCCCTGTAAAAATATACACATTGTCATCATATGCATAGGTAACCAATGTACAAATACAGTAAAACATGCTTATAGCAAACACGCTTATAATGAATTGACACTTAAAGTGAAATGATTTTCATTGGGTTTTAAACATATTGTGAAGCTAATAGATAAAACAATTTGAAATTACATTTGCAAAATTGCCCGTCCCTGGCACTTTGCTATAAGTGTGTTTTACTGTATAAACTACAATCCATGATTTTGATGGATGTAATGCAGAGTCTAGACAGTTACGTGAGGTAAAGCAATAATTATTACTCACTCACTGCCAAACTGCCTCATTAAATATATGAAATTTGGTGCCAGATGTGTAACCTCAATTCTATAACTGTTTTTAATTTTGCCCTTTTTCTAAAGACATTTCTGTCTGACAATATGTTAAACTGAATGCTTTAAGATGATTTTCTAGAAATTTCAATATTAAGGCATTTCAGTCAAACCGACACAACAAGATATTACCATACATACATCAGTATATTGCCTTTTGGTTTGTAAAAAATCTTAAATATTTTTTTACACTAATCATTTAGATTTGTTGTTACCTGTAGTTAAAAGACATCATGAATTTAACAATTGAATGGAGTATGAAAATAAAACTCAAGAAAGGGACTGGACGTCCTGTTTATAATCAAATTGTTGACACTTTTTTGAAAGGCAAATAGTTACGTTAGATTATCAATTAGCACGTACTCAACATTTCAGCTTCCCTTACCTTGATTATTAGCAAACAGCTGTAAGACCTAACTATATTCCCCCTAAAAATGATTTCATTTAAGATGGTTGTATGTCTTTATTTCCTGTGCTACTGTAGTGTGAGACTTTTTACATGCAATCCTTGTCGGAAACCTTAGCGATATTTTGTGTTCATCTCGGGAAATATATTAAATCTTAAATTTAATAATAAATTTGATATTTAATATTAAATTATACGTTAATTCTAATAACTAATATATTTAGATTCTACACGCAATGCCACATACCGGTACTTATATTTAAGTAAAAAGGATTAAACTAAGATTGTTGCAGAAGGATTTCAGTAAGAATTTCTTTCTTCTAATTTAGATATACATGTTCTAAGAGTAATGTAAGTTTGACTTCTTTATTTTTAATGCAGACTAAATTTTCAGACTTTTTTGCATTTCAATTCTTTAGTATATCATGAATTCAGTAACTATTTTATAATCTTTTTATGAATTCTGTCAACATATTTTCATTAGCATACATAATATTGAAAATGTTATGTAAAGTTAATAAACCAACTATTAATTGAAAAATTTTCTTGCCACAAACCAGTCCTTCAAAGGGGCATGGTCCTATTTTTTGTCAAATTTAATATTTCCATTTTTAATGTTTACAATGCTTCAGTAAGGCATTTCAATTAGTAAACCAAAATTTGAGTGTCAGTCGTCGAGTTATAAGTGAGATGCAGAGCTCACAATTCTTTGTTATGTAAACAAAGCTCAGGTAATTTTTTTCTTTACAGTTTGAATGTTGACAAGAAAATTCCAGTTTTAGACCTAAAATGAATGTGAAAAATGCTAGGAACTGTTTGTTTGTGTTCAAAATGAATTAGCAGATAGAAAAATCAGCTTGAAAAATAACTTTTACCAGTAAATAGAACCAATGTAAACAAAAACATGCATCGAGCCTTATTTACATAACAAGGAATCGTAAGCTTTGTATCTTGCTTATAACTCTTCGACTGACACTCAAATTTTGGTTGATCATTAGAAATGCAATACTTAAGCATTGTAAACAATAAAAATAGAAAAATAAAATTTGACCAAAATCATGATCATGCCCCTTTAAATGTCTTTTTATTTGCTTAAGATTATCAATATAAAGCTTTGTCATGATATTACCATATTTTACAAACAATATGTTCCTGCTGGGTGTTTCATTCTTAATCTTAATTTAGACACAATTCAGAAGAAGTTAATAGATTGGAGATTAGACAATTTTTTATTGAAGTCATCCTATATTGATGGTCACAGTGAAACCGTCTGTCATTGGTAAATCTTAGAATAAAGTCTGTTGAAATAAAAGATGGTTAACAGTAGATATCGATGTATATTGCCTTGTAGCCAGTGTGAAGCTTCCCCCGGAGAAGTTTGTTTCCAGTAGCCAGTCGCCGGAGGACGCGCCAACAGAAAAGAAAAAGATCATCCTCAATTCCTCGGACGAGTTGTATGGAGAGCTGCGCGACAAAAACTTTAATGCCGTCGGAAGCTTAGTCAGCAAAAAAGCCAAGACAATCACCGCAGAGTTTGATGTAATTTTAAAAATTCTATGCTCAGAAATAAGATTCATTACATAGTTTGCTGGTGTCAAATTTTTTCCTGTGTTTATGAAAAAGGATGCAGCAAAATAAGATACAGTAAAACTAGTTTAGTATGAACATGGATATACCAAAATCTCAAATATAGCGAAGTTTTCTTGAGTCCCCGGTAAAATTCTTAACAAATCTTTGCAAAATTTTACGATTACAACGAATTCGGATGTAACAAATTTACGGATATAGCGAACTGATTTTGAATCCCGTAGAGGTGAATGATGATGTAATTTAACACTGTTATAACGAATTTCTTTATAGTTTAGAAAGTTTGCACTATCATTTAACATAATAGTTTGAATGAATTTTTTTTTCATGTGAATTCTTCAATTTACAATCCAATTATTAAAGGTATCAAAAGAACGTATTTTAATTCTAAGCCTCAATTAGTAAAAAGTGTAGTCTGGTGAAGGAAAGCTTGTATATAGTGAATTAACTATAGTTATTATTACGAATTTGTTTTACGGATATAACGAATTACATATATAATGAAGTAAATCCATTGGTCCCTAGGACTTCGCTATAATCAAGTTTTACTCTATTGGCTTTTTTTGCAGGAAAGACATGCTGCCAAGACAGTGAGTGAGATGAAACATTTTGTGTCCAAACTTCCACATTTACAGCAAATGAGACAGTCCCTCTCTATCCGTAAGTGTTACACAGTGGACATGTATTGAAATCAAGTGAACTTTGTATAACTCACAAAATGTATTGTAAGTTTTATGTAGTGGACATGTATTAAAATCAAGTACACACTGTATAACTCACAAAATTGATTGTGTAACTGTGTTCTTTATAAAAAAAGTAAATTTTTTTTCCATAAGTGTTGCGTACCTACAAAGGTACAGTAATTTTTCTCAAGAAAACGCCAATTACTGTATTGAGATGATACTTATCCACCCATAAGTGTTATAAATTCACTTTGAGTTTATATTACACCCAAGAAAACATTGTTTAAGTCATGATATGACCCCACTAAAGCTCTTGTGAAGTTTGTGAACATTTTCTTGCACCTGAATAAAAGTTACTTCACAGTATTTGCTAAACTTTCTGCCTTGGGCAATAGTTTTATCATTGGTCCCAAAATTATATTTTGCCCTCATACCCAGTCAATAACTGAATATAATCTTGTGGAGGCTTTTCAAAATCACATGTTGGCTTGTCACCAACTAATTTTGTGTGAATCATCTAATATGATGCTCCAAGTGATCGACTATTTTCAGATACATCCATTGCTGAGTTGATTAAGGAACACACTGACTCGGAGGAGTTTTTGGACTCCCTTCGCTGTCAACAAGGTACAACTTCATTCTGTGAATTTTGTGTTTATTTTCATCTTAGTATCAAGAACCAGTAACTAAAAATCAAATTAAGCTATAAATATAAGTTTTATCTTAAATACTGTAGATTCTTATTTTATGCAAATACTTAACTCCGCTTTTCCACTGTTTTATATCAGATCACAAAATTATAAAATTGCGAATGCCAAACTTATATGATACTGTCAGATAGTTCACAATTGTCAGATAAATAGAAGGAAGAAATTCAAATTTGCAATGGGTACTCTTCACAATTATAAAATCTGTGAGGTTTTGTCTTTTGATTTTATGTGTATTAATAAAAAAATCCTCACATTTAATAAGAAATTAACAGTAAACACAAAATATAAATAAAAAATGAAATAAAGAAAGTTGAAATAAACCAGATGCTCTAAAGGGGTTATACAATATGTTTGTATTCATTACTGTGGATAAATCAACTGTGTGTTTATCTGTAGAGTTTATCAATGGACTAGACACAGACAAAGTGAACACGTACGTGGAGGATTGTATCGGCAAAATGGAGCCTCTAGATAAGGTGGGATCCCAAATTGTACACAGCTTTTTTATTTTCTCTTTCCCTTCCTGATAAAAGCTATTAATTAACCAAAGAGTATGATGAAAATAAATATATCACAACAGATTATTTTAAGTTCCTTTGTGTATTTAAAAAAATTAAACAATTTTTTATCCAAGAAATGGAAAATTTCTCAGATGTCTTTTTTCCTACTGTATGTGAATATTGTGTGCAAATATTATTGCAGGTTTTGAGGCTGATATGCATTCAGTCTTACTGCAACAATGGACTCAAAACCAAAGTTCTGGATTATTATAAAAGAGAAATTATACAGGTTTGTGTAATTAAATATCAAGACCTTTAATAAACCATTGATCATCAAAAGTTGATACAAAGCTACATATGATTGAACTATGTAATAACATGTATAGTATAGTAAATCTACAGACTTTGAACAACATACTGAAAATGTTCACACTTTTAACAAGAGGGATGGTACTTTGCTATGAATACCAACATGGACAAAAGGGATATTCAAAATTTCAAAATTAAAATATACTAATGTATTTAAACCAACATTTAAATGAGTTCATTTGCAAGGTGGTAAACTATTTTGTTGCAACTAATTTAGCAACCTAGCACTTTTTATGTGTGTAGATTTATGGATATGAACACCTAGTCACTCTGATGAATCTTGAATACATGTACATAAATTTTTTTGTAGACTTATGAATATAAACACCTAGTCACTTTGATGATCTTGACTACATACACTTTGTTTGTTTGTAGACAATGGATATGAACATCTAGTCATTCTGATTTATCTTGACTACATACATTATTTGTCTGTAGACAAGTGGATATGAACACATAGTCACTCAGATAAATCTTGATTGTCTGTAGATATATAGATATGAACATTAGTCACTCTGATGGATCTTGACTACATACAATTTGTTTTGTAGACAATGGATATGAACACCTAGTCACTGATGAATCTTGACTATAGACACTTTGCTTACGGATACAAACTCCTAATCTAACTGATGAATCTTGACTACATATTCTTTGTTTGTCTTTGGACTTATTGATATGAACATCTAGTTTCAATGTTGAATCTTGACTACATACACTTTGTTTGTAGACATATGGATATGAACACCTAGTCACTTTAATGAATCTTGAGAAAGCTGGCCTGCTTCGACAATCTGGACAAAGACATTATCCGACCATCCGTAAATCTCTGAAGCTGATTGTGGATGAGGTCAATGAACAGGTTAGTCGGGCATTAGTCGCAGTCATAAGTCAGTTCCAGGAAGCTTCTTCAACTGTAAGGCATTAGTCTCCCTGTTCATGAGGAAGCCAAGATGGTAGGATCCATCTGTGATTGTCAATCATCAACAGAGAAATGTGTCATTTCACATGTGATATACTTTATATGGTTCTGGTAATTTTTTCAGAACTCCTGAACCTCACCAAAATTTCAAGTTCTCGTTTCATGTCAGGTCAATGGGAGAGAGGAGGGTGTTGGTTAAGGTGGTATGGGACACTTCCATATTGTGACGTAGTTCCTACTGAAATAAACAATAAAATCAAATATAATTTCATAATTTTGTTCTTCCTTGAAATTGCTACCTAACAGCGTAATGCAGTGGGTTAAAGCATTCATTACGAACCTGTAATCACAAGTTCGAATCCCGCTGGGGCTTTTATAATTTTAACCTTTCCAAAAAATTTGAAAACAAATTTTTGGTCAAATATGGTAAAAGTTGAAATTTCTTAACCTGTGAAAGTCTTTTGATTATAATGTACTATTATCCACATTAAAATCGACAGGTGTCCCATACCACCTTAATGTGATATCATAAGATTGAAATACATGTATAGAAACAGTTTATGATGCTTAAAGAGACATGGTGATGCACAAATCCATGATTTACCAAATATCAAATTTTTACACATTTTTCAGATATTTTATATATCATATGAAACTTTTGAAAAATTATGGTGTTCAAATGTAAATAAATCAAATTAAAAAGAGAAAAATAGAATTAAGCATTGAGCCAACACATAAATATTGAGTTTCCCTTCCTAGCCACGCAAGCACAGGGTAATGTAAATACTGCAGCGTGGCATATATCATGAACCAGTGGCCTCTGTGAAAGTGATGTTTTCAAGAACTATATATTTATTAAGATGCACTCTCTATGAATGCATATTTCTTACCACAGACATCGAATAACTTCAAATTATAACTCTTTTCTCAGTGTGTCAATCCCACTGTAGCTATTTTTAGACAGCAATCGGTTTGTTTACATGTGTAATTTTCGGATGAGTTTTAACGACTTGTTAACTGATAAATGATAACTTATAATGCGTTAAACCTTCCGTATGATGAAACGTAGTATATTTCTTCTGATTTCCCTTGTCATAATCAAAAAGTAAAACATCTTATTTTGAGTCACCTTGTCACTTTAAGTTAAAGGTCATATGTAGTGATTGTGGGTTGAACCTTTACTAGATGGACCAATTCCATTCTAGATTTTTTATAGTTTGTAATACTGTACAAAATGACATCTTATTGGAAAATTTAAATTTGGTATGTTACATAGTTGATAGAGAGTTAGAGACATATTGAATAAAACTTTTATTTTGGCAAAACTAGGGATGTAAATTTAAACACCGAAGGGACTAGTCAATTAATCGGGGGCTCAAGTCGAGGGGTAGTTGAGTACTTGTTGATTTAATTGAAACTGTATCCTTTTCAAATAAAATAATGCTACTGTCATATACCTGGTACATGTATCTTTAAATTTAACTCAAACATTTTTTAAAAAAATCATAATTATAAGTACTTAATGTATTTTATTTTTAAAAGCATGAAAACTATTAAAGTTTTTTTATCTAAATATCCATTAGCAAATGCCCTGGCCTGGCTTTTTCTTTTTCTTGGGATGCTTGCTCATCATTGAGCTACTTATCATCTAAGGGAAATCAAACGTACAGTTATATCCTGTTATTGCTTTGTATTTTGATAATTATACGTTTTCAAAACAGTAAAGGTGAGAAATTTATAATAATATTAATTAAGCAAGTTTCTGACCTCAAGTTTCATGCATTTTTGGGTCATCGCCATGTGAGATGAAGTTACTGCAGTAACGGTCAGTTGTTTCATACAGGTGTAAATTTTAATTAAAATATAATAATTTATTGAATTGATAGAACAGAAACATCAAATTTAGTGAAATGCTGAACAAAAATGCAGGTTTTGTATAATAACAAATTTCAAACTAATATTTCATCCACAAAATCAGACCAATTTATAAGTTGCTTAAAAAATACACACTGGGCAACAATGGAACAGACTGTAAATTATGGATCAAGAATGCTGAGAAAAGAAAGCTGTTAATTTCATTCAAAGCCCAAAATCTGATGCATTAAGAAAAATAGTTTCAAGTTTTTTTTTTTTACTTAAAACGAGTAATCGACAAAGGAAATTTTAGCCGATGATCGTCGTGACAGAGCAGTTGTCGAGTACTTGAATTATCGTTGACATCCCTATGCATAGCAAATCAATAAGGTTAAGAAAAGTCAGCAGTAGATATGTGAGACACACTGATAATGACTAACTTGTACAGCATTTACATTTGTTGGAAAAATGTTTCTCATTAGCAGAGATTATACCCATGCATAGTGTTTGCATCATTTATTTACATCCTTAGACAGTATCATCTGAGTATTACACTATTTAAAAACATTCAAGTTCTTTAATGATATAAAATGCGCTTTGATAGGAGAATTGTTGATACCTAATCATATCTTTAAAGGGGCATGGTCACGATTTGTTGAAGTAACAATTCCAGTTTTAGACCCAGAATGAATGTAATAATCGCTAGGAACTATTTATTTATGCTTATCATTAGAAATTTATTACTAAAGCATTATTAACACTAAAAATAGAATAATGAAATTTGAACAAAATTGTGACCATGCCCCTTTAAGGTCACTCAGGTGACCTATTGCTATTGGTCTTCATCTGTCCCTCATTCGTCATAGGTCGTCTGTCATCAATTTTTATATTTTTAACCTTCTTCTTTAGTCAAAATTTATTTTTTAACCGGGTTTTCCAAAGGAAAAATCCAGTTATTGAAATGGTGAAAATGGCGGGCGGGCAGGCAGCTGCCAAAAGGGTATCCCTATTGTAAGGATAACTCCTCCTACAGTTTTCAAGATAGGAAGTTGTTCTTTTGCAGATCAATTATACATATATCAGAGGTGTGCATATTGCTAGGATTTTGATTTCTGGTAATTTATGAAAAAAATACCAGCTGTTGAACTTAGTCATTTTTTGGCAAAATATTGCATATAGGGTACCCCTATTGTATGGATAGCTCCTCCTACAGTTGTCAAGATAGGAAGTTGTTCTTTTGCAGATCAATTGTACATATATCAGAGGTGTGCATATTGGTAGGATTTTGATTTCTGATAATTTATGAAAAAAATAGCTGTTGAACTTAGTCATTTTTAGCTCACCTGAGCTGAAAGCTCAAGTGAGCTATCTGATCACATTTTGTCTGTCGTCCGTCTGTCCGTCAGTCTGTCCGTCTGTAAACTTTTCACATTTTCAATATCTTCTCCAGAACCACTGGGCCAATATCAACCAAACTTGGCAAAAAGCATCCTTAGGCAAAGGGGATTCAAAGTTATGAAAATTAAGGACCACGCCCTTTTACAAGGGGAAATAATTAGGAATTATTGAAATTTTTTGAGAAACTTTCAAAAATCTTCTTCTCAAGAACCATTAGGCCATGAAAGAATCCTCAGGTAGTGTAGATTTAAAGTTGTGAAAATCATGACCCCTGGGGGTAGGTTGGGGTCACAATTGGGGGTCAAATTTTTACGTAGGAATATATTGAGTAAATCTTAAAAAATCATCTTCTCAGAAACCAATCAGCCAGGAAAGCTGAAACTTGTGTGGAAGCATACTCAGGTAGTGTACATTCAAAGCTGTGAAAATCATGACCCCCAGCGTAGGGTGGGGCTACAATGGGGAGGGGGTCAAATTTTTACATAGGAATATATAGAGTAAATCTTTAAAAATCTTCTTCTCAGAAACCAATCAGCCAGGAAAGTGAAGATTCAAGTTTATTCAAATCATGATTCCCGGGGGTAGGATGGGGTCACAACGAGGGGGGGGGGGGGGAACAAATTTTTACATAGGAATATATATAGAGAAAAATCCTAAAATCTTTTTCTAAAATACCATTTGCCTAGAAAATGTAAGCCGTAACGTTTGTGAAAGCAACTTCAGATAGTGTAGATTCAAATTCGTTAAAATCAAATTCTTGAGGAGTAGGGTGGAGCCACATTGGGGATCCAGTTGTACAAAGGAAAACATTTTAATTATTCACAAAAACTGAAATGTTATTATACTGTATATGGTTTTACTTATATCCAAGCATTTTGCTGATTCTTTAGAATTGTTTAGACTTTGGCCCCTGGACGATTCTTGGGCCTCACAAGGGGTTTAGAGTTTGATGTAGGTTTATCCCGTATATAAACAATTGTTTAAGATCTTTTTGAGAACTGCAATGCTCAACATGTGATATGACTATAAAATCATCCTGTTAGAAAAGGGACTTGATTATAAACATAAGATATCTGGGGGGGGGGGGGGGGGGGGGGGGGGGGGTTGGATTTTTATTTATACAGGATCTACAAGTATTATACCACTATGTCCAGATATTTTTGTATTATAACTCCATTAAGCTGATTTTATCATGCCTATTGTTGTTCAGATGAGCAATGTGGCCCATGGGCCTCTTGTTTGGTAAAATATTGCATATAGGGTACCCCCATTTTTGTGGATAGGTAGTGTTCATCAATTCAGGGTTGACAAATGGATTATGGGTACTGTTCACACAAAAGAAAACCTGGTTTGCTGTCACAGTGACAGCTTTTCTCTTGTCTGTTTCTAATCTTTAAATTGCTTCAGTATGGCATTTCTAATAGTCAGCCAAATTATAAATGCATACTTACAGAATCCCAATGACATATCATATGTGTACAATATGTATTTCTAACATATACAGAGCCCAAATGACATATTGTAGGTGTACGATGGTTTCGCCTCTTGTATGTCTGTATGTGTACAATGGTTATGCCCCCCTGTATTTCTAAAATTTACAGAGCCCAAATGACATATCGTACGTGTACAATGGTTTAGCCTATTGTATGTCTGTTTTACACTTACAGAACCCGAATGACATATCGTATGTGTACAGTGGCTACGCTCCTCTGTCTATAAGGCTGGCACAGTACCATGCCCGCCCGGGCTGGAGAAGCATCACAGAGGTGCTGAACCTGTTGCCAGGGCCCACCATCGAAGAAATCCAACAGATTCCTGTCGCTCTCAGAAAAAGACGTTAGTAAATCTACAGATTTATTATATAATAATAGATCATCTCAGTTTTTGTAAAGCCAGCACCTCTGACAGTGACAACAGTAATTTAGTATATGTACTTTTTAAAAAAATTCATACTAAGTTTTGACTTCTTTTTTCTGAACCCTTGAAATGTAAATGTACTTGGTATTCAAATCAGATACTTTACAGTTGTCATGGTAACCTGGTATGCTAACGTTTACTTGTAGGGTCGTCCATCACTTCCTCACATTCCAGCGTCATGGACCAGAAGGTGACATTGGTCGTGTTTCTCGGCGGGGTGACCTTTGCAGAAATCGCAGCTCTGCGGTTTTTAGCTCAGCAGGATGATGGTATTAAACATCTAGAATTTATATTGCTTGCAATGGATTTTTTGTGTAGCATGCAGATTTTATACACAGTTTTTATTCTGTATATTAGAGATGTCTTTCATGACTGTGGATTTATGACCATGCATATTCTGAGGATACTTTGTGACTTATGTGTTCTTAAAGAGATGAAAACAATACTGTACATGGGGTTATTAACACTGGTCATTATCTATGCATTGGTGAAAGTTAAACACTTGAGGTACAAGTGTGCAGTTGGGTGATTTACGGAAAATAATTAATGCATTTGTTAATCTTACGTACCAGTGACAGCACGTTTTTATTAAGTGTCCAAGCCCTGCTCGGTGTGCTAATTAGTGTTGTGTTTGTACCCTCACATTGGAATTACAAACAAGCTACAACTTTTTGATCAAATAATCACAAGATATAAAATCATGCAGTTTCAACTTTGTGATTCCTTTTACATAAAAATGACTGCAACCATCCAGCCCTCTGAACATAGTCTTTTTCCAAATGGAAAAACTAATCACTTTTACAGTACACGTAGATGACATTAGATTTGATAGGGATAAGTATTAATTTTCAACTGTACCACTGTAGGAATTTCCTCTGCCCACTAGTCTTTCAGGGGGTTATTATGTGTCCTCTTTCCACCAATGATATTTAACAATATTTGTTTTTGGTACATTTTGTAAATAACATCCATTAAATTGGATGAGTTGTTAATACCAGGAAACACACTATTATAAATTGGGTGTTAATTGCAATATAATACAAGGAATCGCGCTAATTTTCACGTTACATTTCTAATTTCATTATTTTTTCTTTATCAAAGGTTCAAATTCTGTAAAGAAATTATTGTGAATTAATATTCATGATAATTTCATTTCTTTTCTTCAATAGAACCTATATATTTTCTTGCATTTCTTTGATTTTAGCTGGTACTGAATATGTCGTATTTGCTACAAAAGTTATAACAGGACAATCACTAGTGAACTCTTTGACGGGAGTCCATACCTAGCAGTCCGTCTTACTAACACTTCGCATGTTTGGTAAACTAATCCAAAAGCATGTCTGCTGCACTAAAGCAAATGCATATCTGGTAAAACAAAGCAAAGCATGCCTGTAGCACTAAAATAAAAGCATGTCTGCTGCACTAAAGCAAATGCATGTTTGGTGCACTGAAGTAAAGCATGACTAGAACCTAAGGCATTGTTGTATAGAAAAAAAAAAAGGATTCCATCTCACTGCAGCATGTCCAGTTCACTAAGCATCCCTTATCCACAGAAGCACAGAGGCACTAATGCATGTAACACACAGATCCACCCTACCACTACTTCACATAAGACTGACCCATGAGATTGGAACCCTCCACCCAGCCATCCACCCACACATCTGTCTGATTGTCTGTTTCATGATCTTCCTTTGTTTCCCTCCTGTGGATAAATTTTGGGTCAGAAACAAGCAGAGACAATCATTCTGTAATCACAATTGTGTTTAAATTTTACTTTGTGTGAGCCACATTATGATTTAGGTTATATCTATCTTAAATATATCCAGATGACAGGCTTTAATGTTTTTTAACAATTTCTCTTAACCATTTCTCTATAACAGTCATTCATGTTTATAAGATATAATTATTTTTATATCAAATATGTGTGTGATCTTTTATATATTATGTATCTCCATAACCGTAACTTGATGGACTAATTATAGTACAGTAAGAGATTTACTGGACAGAGGTTAACAAATATAGCATCACAAAATTATTTTAATAAAGATGTAAAAAACTTGGGTCTAAGTTCAATTTGTTGGTCATTGTTGCTTGGGTGAGCAATGTAGCCATAAAGCCTCTTGTTAATGAAATAAAATAAAACCAGTCATAGATAGGGGAGTTTTTTTCTACATCAGATAAATGAAATTTATTCAGATTGTCTACCCTATATCCTCCAAAAAAAACAGTAATTATTTGTTCTTGCAATGTCTTGTGTATAGCATGCACCTATGTATAAAACACATCCCCAAAGTTGGGTTTAAAAATGCTGAAAAATCTTCTCTTGCTATGTATAACACTCACTCAAAAAAAATTCAATTGAGATTGTTTCTTCATAATGAAAACAGACATTTGTCCATATTATCTACATATAACAGACAATTGTCTGTATTATCTACATGTAACAGACATTTCTGCATACTATCTACATGTAACAGACATTTGTCCATACTATCTACATGTAACAGACATTTGTCCATACTATTTACATGTAACAGACATTTGTCCATACTATCTACATGTAACAGACAATTGTTTGTACTATCTACATGTAACAGACAATTGTCTGTACTATCTACATGTAACTGAAATTTGTCCATACTATCTACTTGCAATAGGCATTTGTCCATACTATCTACATGTAACAGGCATTTGACATACTATCTACATGTAACAGACATTTGTCCATACTATCTACACGTAACAGACAATTGTCTGTACTATCTACATGTAACAGACAAGTGTCTGTATCATCTACATGTAACTGAAATTTGTCCATACTATCTACATGTAATAGGCATTTTTCCATACTATCTACATGTAACAGATATTTGTCCATATTATCTACTTATAACAGACAATTGTCTGTATTATCTACATGTAACAGACATTTGTCTGTATTAACTACTTCTAACAGACATTTGTCCGTATTATCTACATTTAACAGACATTTGTCTGTTTTATATACATGAACAGATATTTGTCCATATTATCTACATGTAACAAATAATTGTCCATATTATCTAATTATAAAGACATCTTAATCTTGTTACAGGTGGTACAGATTATGTGATAGCTACAACAAAGATAATCAGCGGCTCAACCTTACTGGATTCTGTAATGGAAAAACTATCACCAGTTCATATGAACCCATTCTAACTCCACTGCCTTGTGAAAGGGACCAAAAGTGCAATATGTGTTAAGACAGTTTGTTTATATTGCTTTGTAGTACAAATTGTTTAATAAATATGTAACTATTACAATAGAGGTCAATTGTGTATTACATGTTTATCTGAAAGATATTTTTGGATATTAAATTTGATTATCAAGTATTATTTTCAAAAATAAAAGAAGTCGATAACAAATGAATTATGTTATATCAGGGACGTATATACTAACTTAGACGTATATAAGTCCCTTATTATATAAGCCTCATTTTTTATTGTGAGTAATTTAATATTTTACATTAACTATAATAAGGCAAAAGTTTTACGATATAACGCGTTTGTTTGAAAAAGGAGCGCGTTTATTGGAGAAGTTACGCGTTATATTGCGATAGTATTGCCTTTATTCGCCAAACTTTTGCGTTTATTTGCGATCTTTTTTACGTTAATTCGCGAAAGTTTCGCGTTATATCACGATAAATTATTTTTTACGCCCTGATATACAAGTATTTTACCAGATAATACAGACCAGGTCCCGATCCGATGTTATGTTTCTTGAACTTAGAAAAATATAAGATATTTTCAGTTTTCGCTCTCTAACTTTGAAGGTTTGTATAATATACATATATTATGTACTTTATATTATATAAAGTTAAAAGTTTTTCCAAAAAACACAGGTCAAGTTCGACTTTAGTCCAGGTCCGATAATTTTTGACAGAGTTACGGCCCTTGAACTTTGATCAAAAGTCTTCTGTGCAAACTAATGTAAAACTAAATATGGGATTTGAAATTTTGCCTGCGGGGGCATTCGTGGCTTTACGACACATCTAATTTACATACGAAAGTTAGCTCAATAGGCTTTCGTATCATTGAGCTCATTTTTGGTAAAAATAAGCGCATAACTTTTCCCCAAATATTTGTAAAACTTTTGAGCATAAATTCGAATATTTTGCGAATAAACGCGTAACTTTTGCGACTAAAATCGAAAAGAACTATATGCGATAAGGTCTAATTTCTGCCCCCGTGTTTTATAAATTTCAGAAAACAGCATATCATAAAGATATTTTGATAAAACATAAAACTGAATATGCTGATTACAGAAATCTGAAAGTTTTGCAACATCGATCACTCCTCGTGCTTCTATGACGTCACGTAAATGGGCCATTTCCCGCATTTTCTCAAAACATGAAAATTTCATTCAGTTTTTCTTCATATTCAAGATTAGGAGTTACAGAGCGCAATGTTGCTCCAAAACCATTTTTACATATATTATTGTGCATATTATTTTGCATATCATATTAAAAAATGGTGTTGGAGCAAGCATGCGCTCGATGTTTTCTTTTCAAAAAACTGATAGGAAATCCCCCATTTTTGTCTAAAATACGTATTTTTTATGAAATAAGCTCATTATTAACATATCATATTTCTATTGTGACTTCTATTATACAATTTATCTTTATAGACCTGAACTAGATATATATATTAACCTATCTTTTAGCAAATTTCTAAAGCTTTACCCATAACTTTGAATTTTGGGGTATAAAAACACTTTATCCCGCACATAGTTCTTTATTTTAAATAATGTTAAATGTATTTCAAACAAGAACCATTGTAAAGAACAATGAATGAAAACGAATACATTTTTGTTTTAGATAATGATTTCTATATTACGTGAATTTTATTCATTTTTAAATAACAATGAAAGTTTTTACTATAAATTATTTACCTATTTCAATTCAGATCTCATAATTTTACGGCAAAATTATTATTACTGCTGTATGTAACAAATTATAAAGAGCGGTGGGTAACTTAAAGGAAAGTCGCCGCACGCCGATGACGTTGTATCCGAGTTCTTGACATTGTTGGAAATCCATAATTCAGTAAAAAAAATTGAAAAAATAGTCTATTAAACCAAAGGCCCTACAAAAAGTCATGAAAGTCCTCTCTCTCTCTCTCTCTCTCTCTCTCTCTCTCTCTCTCTCTCTCTCTCTCTCTCTCTCTCAGTTTGATATACTTATATCTATTTTAATACATTTTCCGGTGATATAAATCGATCAGTGTAAAAATGCATCACTCTCTTTTTGCATGTAAAGTAAGTTCGCGTTCATTTACGAGAGTTTCGCGTTTGGTCGCGAAAAATTTTATACTAGCTACTAAAATGAGCTCAATAGGCTTTCGTACATTTAAATCAGATTGGACTTTAGTTGGAAATTTTGCTTTTGAAAAATTGTATTATACGATCGTTTTTTTGAGACAATAAAATAAAAGAAAAAAAATAATTTGAAATTATACTTTACAATTACAAGTAAACCAATGGGGAGCACGTCTTTTAACCACAATGAACCACAATGAACCGCAATGAACCACAATGAACCGCAATGAACTACAATGATACCTCAATGAACCGCAATGAACTGATTTTAAGTGAATACATTCATTATATATTTGGTATAACTACCTGAAAGTGTCATATATACAATTTACAGGTAATTGACGATGTACATGTGTACTAATTTGCGTTCACATTATTGGCAAATTCAAAGTTGTCATTCTATACTTATAGATAAATATAAACTATATTATTTATAATTTAATTTGCTACGAAACATGATTTAATGACGATTCTGATTGTTATCTTGAATAAAATAACTGATTTTTTTTAAATGTCACGAGACCGTGTGATATACAAAATGATTTCAAACCAGAGTCGAAACTGAATTTGACTTGACGAATTTTAGCATTTTAAAGTGATTTTTTGTTCTTCTTTTAAAGTAGGACTGGCAGACGAGCTATGATTTCTTTTTTAATCGCGGAGAAGTCCATTAAAATGAGATTAAAGATGTGATTAGAGGTCGCTGGATAAAAATTATATTCTATCACAAATATCATGTGAGAGATCTTGCATCTATTACAATGTAGTTTTGGTTATCGTTAATCTAACATGGAATATCGTTTTCTATGATCGTCTGATTATTGAACTAATTTTCTAATTGTGAGTTATAGAAATTATGGCGACATGTACAGAATTCTTATTTATAGATAAACGCACTTGCATTAGTTGTTAATGGCTCAGGAAAAGCAGACGTTCTTAAATTGGAACGTCTTAGCATTTCTACATTGACCAGCGCACCACGTATATCCACATAAAATTATAACGTTTTCGAAAAAATGTGGTGCTGTTCCGCAAATATTTTAACTATTTCGCAAATATTACAGCATGAAAATTCCGCAAATGTTATAATTCCTAAACTACAATTAAAATAGTGGTAAACGTGCAAAAACCCGAATATAGATAAAATATCACCCCGTTTCTAATTATTTTTGCTAAAGTATATTACGATCTTCGCTGTCGGTACATATGATCAGCTCATTTGTTTCAAGAATGATAGAGGTTTTGAATAAAAACGTGTCTCTTCAGTTTGAAAAAAATATATACTCTCTATGATATGATGTTATTCTTCACACAAAATATTGCACTAGTCCAGCACCTCTCTGTAAACATTATTCCATCAACCCGTTTATACATGAAATCCTTGAATACAGATTCGTATCTTTGAAAATGCAGCTTTAAATCTTGATATTTAGGTTAATATATTTTTAGAATTAGAGTTTGATTATTATCGATAAATAGGTACATTTCGATTGTGACCAATTGACATTATTTTCCGATACTTGATGCATGTATTTGAGAATTTAGAGGAGGTGATGTTGTTTGGGATGGGGAGAGGGAAAGTGTATTGGATGGGGGCTATAGTTGACAAAGGGGCAAGCTATCTGAAATTCCTCCTGTACTCGCCCAACAATTTCACCGAAAAGAAATTAACCCTCTCCCAAGCCGCGTATTTAACGATATATGGTGTGATGTGTATTCTCAGGAGGAAGGGGTGGGTGGGATGGTGACAAAGAACGCAGTGGATGACAAAATTCAGTATAGTTACATGTATCTGACTATCTAACAAACTATTGATTGTTTCCTTATATAGTGATAACGAGTATTTAAGTTTCTATCATATAAGGACAACATATTCAAGTTATAGGAATACCTCACATATATGACTGTACTATCCATCTAAATATGAAATGAGAAAAAAAAACAGGTTTGCTGTATTTTCAGGTTTCAAATGTCAGCAATGTGTGTCTGTATGTGTGTATAAAAAATAATAGAGGAAGTATTCTGTCGTTATTTACAAAGTAGTGGTAACTTCAGTTTAACAGATAGAGAGAGAGAGAGGGGGGGGGGGGGGGAGAGGGGAGAGAGAGAGAGAGATCCCCAATTAACAACAAGGTGTATTGTATATCCCTTCCCCTCTCCAGTTTTGGATACCTCTAATACATATTGGGAGGCTTTATTACACCTGCTGTTATTTACCTGGCCCTGTATACACGAGAGCTACTGTCGGTGTGTATACTAACAACAATACACAGGGGATGTCATAATTTATGTGAACAAATTCTTATCTTACATTTAATCAATATAATCCGGGGGGGGGGGGGGGGGGGGGATTAGCGTAGTGTACCTATAACTTCAATTTCACTGTTAATTTCCTTCATTTCGATTCAATTTATTACATACTCCCAAAAAAGTGGCGGGCGGGGGGGGGGGGGGGGGCATTGCCATGATAATTCACTTTTTTATATGTAAATTTAAGTATATGTTTGATGCGAGAAAAAGTGTGTGTGTGGGGGGGGGGGGGGGGGGGCAGGCCCCAAATACCCCCCACCCCCACCCCCCACCCATGCTAAGTGCCTAAAGTTCACCTTATACCATAAAATCTGGAGTGACTTGTTTAAGATGAAGAAGAAGTTTACAAATTTCAGTAGAACTCTCGCTATGATAGCGTTATTTGAAAATCCCATTTAACTTGTTAATGCCAAAAAATTCAGAGAGCAAATTAGCAGGCCATTTTTTGAAGTTAGATATTTGATTTTGTCTTTTAATAGCATGCAAAATGCAATTGAATGCTTATTGATAATGTAGTAGTATACATTTTCAAATGAAACTATATATTCATATAAAAAATATCGAATAACATGAAAATGTAAATTTGGAATTACAGAAATGGAATTCTTCACATTGCGGAGATAGGAAAAAGTTGAAAATAATGGATGCTAGGTCGCGCCTGCCCTTAAATTAAACTTTAATTAAATTTTATACCTTTTGAATAACATTTATCACCTTAATAAAGTTCATTGTGGTTCAATGTGGTATCATTGTGGATCATTGTGGTTCATTGCGGTTCATTGTGGTTCATTGTGGTTAAAAGACGCGCCGCCAATGGGCAATTGCGCCATATTATATACATCCGTCAAGAAATTAGAAATCGGTTTTATTTTTGCGTAAAAGCGTTATTGCGTGAAAAAACATGACTTTTAAATAGCTAAATTACTTCGATTAAGCTCAACATGCTTGGTGATTTTTTTTTTTATATAAAATATCCTGATGTTGAGATGAGAAATTAAAATTAAAAAAACCAGAACCTCAATTTTAACTGCATTTTCAAAAATCGTTACACACACTCTCAATAATTGAACTTTTCATTAAACTAATAAGCTATTGTACATGTATATACCTATATCTATGGACGGTATTAAATTCTGATTTTTCTATTTGTATACTAGTAAAGGGAGTATAGATACTCATCATGTAAATGTATATATAGATGATGCTGTAAAAGAGGACCTATCTTGGATTAAGCTTGAGGTAGTATAGGGGTATTTAGAGAATTCAGTGTGAATTAGAGTCATCGTTTTTACCAATGTTTTTTACCTCACCTGAGCTTAATGCTCAAGTGAGCTTTTTGTTCACTTTTTAGCTCACCTGAACCGAGGGTTCAAGTGAGCTTTTCTGATCACCCGTTGTCCATCGTCCGTCCGTCTGTAAACGTTTCACATTTTTGACTTCTTCTCTAAAACCACTGGGCCAAATTTAACCAAACTTTGTACAAAGCATCCTTATGGGAAGGGCATTTTAAATTTTAAAAATAAAGGCTTTACCCTTTTTAAAAGGTAGATAATTACGAAACAGTGAGCATAGGGTGTGTGTCTGTATAAAACTTCTTCTCAAGTACCAATGCACCAGAAATACCAATATTTACATAAAATCTTGTATATATAGTGAAGATTCTAAAAATTAAAAAATTGTGACCCCCTGACCAAATCTGGGGCCCAAGGTGGGGTTCAAGGTTTAACATAGAAATACATAAGGAAAATGTTTAAAAATTTTATTCTCAAGATCCACTGCACAAGAAATGGCAATATTTAATAAAAGCTTGTAAATATAGTGAAGTTTATAAATTGTAAAAATTATGAACCCGGACCAAAACTAGGGCCCCTGGCGGGGTTCAAGGTTTATCATAGAAATACAAAGGAAAAATGTTTAAAAATCTTCTTTTCAAGAACCACAGCACCAAAAATACCAATATATACATAAAAGATTGTACATATAGTAAAGATTCTTAATTTTAGAAAAATAGTGACCCCGGACCAAAACTGGGGCTCAGGTGGGGTTAAAAGTTTAATACATAGAAATACATAGGAAAAATGTTTAAAAATTTTCTTCTCAAGAACCACTGCACCAGAAAGGCAAATATTTATACAAAAGCTTGTAAATGTAGTGAAGATTCTAAATTGTAAAAATCGTGACCCGGACCAAAACTGGGGCCCCAGGCGGGGTTCAAAGTGTAACATATAGGAAAATTTTTATTAAAAATTCTCTTCTCAAAAACTACAATGCAACAGTTTGGAATATTACTATGCATGCATCTTTGGCTATTGTAGATTCTAAATTGTTAAAATCGTGACCCCCAGACTAATACTGGGGCACCAAGAGGGGTTCAAAGTTTAACATAGATATACCGGTATATAGGAAACATGTTTAAAACTCTTCTTTTTGAGAAATACAATGTTACAGTGTGTGAGATAACTATGCAAGGATCTTCAAATAGTGAGAATTCTAAATTGTAAAAGCCGTGACCCCTGAAACAACACTGTGGCCCTACAAGGGGTTCAAAGTTTAACATAGAAATATATAGGAAAAGTGTTTTAAAATCTTATTCTTAAGAACTACAATGCTATAGTTTGTGAGATTACTATGCAAGCATCTTCAAATTCTAAATTATGGAAGCCGTGGCCCATAGACTAATATTGGGGCCCCAGAAGGGGGTCAAAGTTAACAGAGAAATATATAGGAAACGTGTTTTAAAATCTTATTCTAGAGAACTACCGTGCATCAGTTTGTGAGATTACTATGCAAGCATCCTCAAATTCTAAACTGTAGAAGCAGTGACCCCTAGACTAATATTGGGGCCCCAGAAGGGGTTCAAAGTTTAACATAGAAATATATAGGGAACATGTTTTAAAATCTTTTTCTCAAGAACTACAGTGTATCAGTTTGTGGGATTACTATGCAAGCATCCATGGCAATTGTAGATTCTAAATTGGTAAAATCAGGATCCCTGGACTAATACTGGGGCCCGAAGAGAAGCTCAAAGTTTAACATAGAAGTAAATAGGAAAAATGTTTAATAATCTTCTTCTCGAGAACTACAATGCTATAATTTGTGAGATTACTTTGCATGCAACTTTGGATAATGTAGATTCAATATTTTTAAAATAGTGACCACTGGACTAATACTGGGGACCCAAGATGGGTTTAAAGTTTAACGTAGAAGTCATGGAAGTATATATGGAAAATGTGTAAAAATCTTCTTCTCGAGAACTACAATGCTTCAATTTGTCAGATTACTGCGTACGCATCCTCAAATAGTGTAGATTCTAAATTATAAAAGCCTTGATCCTCGATCTAATACTGGTGCCCCAGAAGAGGTTCAACGTTTATAACATAGAAATATAGAGGGAACATGTTTAAAAATATTCTTTTGGAGAACTACAATGCTTCAATTTGTGAGATTACTATGCAAACATCCTTAAATAATGTAGAATCTAAATAATAAAGCTGTGACCACCGGACTAATACTGGGGCCCAAAGAGGTGTTCAAAGTTTCACATAGAAATATATATGGAAAATGTTTAAAAATTTTCTTCTCGAGAACTACAATGCTACAGTTTGTGAGATTACTATGCAAGGATCCTCAAATAGTGAAGATTCTAATTTTTTTTCAGTCAACCATAAACCTTAGACCAATACTGGGGCCCCAGAAAGGGGTTTAAAGTTTAAAATAGAAATAGCATATGCTACGAAATAGAATGTTATAAGGAACTGTTGTTCAGGTGAGCGATGTGACCCATGGGCCTCTTGTTGTCCGGTGTCCGTTTGTCTGCCCGTCCGTCTGTAAACTTTTTATATTTTCGACTTTTTCTCCAAAACCACTGGGCCGATTTTAACCAAGCTTTGCACAATGCATCCTTAGGTAAAGAGGATTCAAGTTTGTTAAAATGAAGCGTCACACTCTCCTTCAACGGGAGATAATTAGGAATTATTAAAAATTTGAGAAAAACCTTTAAAAATCTTCTCAAAAACCAACTGGCCAGAAAAGTTGTTACTTGTGTGGAAGCATCCTCAGGTAGTGTAGATTCAAGTTTGTTCAAATCATGATCCCTGTGTGTATGGTAGGGCCACCATGAGGGGTCGAATTTTTACATAGTAATACATAGAGAAAAATCTTTAAAAATCTTCTTCTCAAACACCAATTGGCCAGAAAAGCTGTAACTTCTTTGGAGGCATCCACAGGTAGTGTAGATTCCAGTTTGTTCAAATCATGATCCCTGGGGGTAAAATAGGGCCACAATAGAGGGTCGAATTTTTACATAGGAATATGTAGAGAACATTTTAAAAAAATGTTCTTCTCAAAAACCAATTGACCTGAAAAGCTGTAACTTTGTGTGGAAGCATCCTCAGGTAGTGTATATTCCAGTTTGTTCAAACCATGATCCCGGTGGTAGAATGGGGCCACAATGAAGTATCAAATTTTTACATAAGAGTATATAGAGAAAAATCTTTAAAAATCTTCTTCTCAAATACCAATAGGCCTGAAAAACTGTAACTTGTGTGGAAGCATCACCAGTTAGTGTAGATTCCAGTTTGTTCAAACCATGATCCCCGGGGGTAGGGTGGGGTCACCATGGGAAAAATCTTTAAAAATCGAATAAAAAAATCAAATAAAAAAAGATGAGACTACAATGGGGGGGGGGGGGGGGGGGGTGTGAATTTTTACAAAGGAAATAAATTTTAATCATTCTCAAAAATATATAGTATATAGTATTACTAATATGCAAGCATATTGACATTTTTATTCTTATTTGACTTTTAGACTGTGGCCCTGGATAATTCTTGGGCCATACAAGGGGTTCAATGTTTGATGTAGGTTTATATTTATATGAACAGTTGTTTAAGATCTTTTTGAGAATGGCAATGCTCAATATGTGATATAAGTATGAACTCATCCAGTTACAACTGGGGCTCAACATAAGAATATTTTGGAAATTTTGGAAATCTTTTATACAGGATCTATTTTACTCATTCATTGCCCTGATATTTTGGATATGACTTCATAAAGCTGATTTCATTATGCCTATTGTTGCTCACGGTAGCGACGTGGACCATGGGCCTCTTTTTAATTCCAACTGTACACTTTTGACAAATAAAATGCATCTTAAAATTTATTACAAAGTATCCTATCTAGTTTCGAATCTATGACTTGCAGACTATTTAACAGCTGATTAACTGATTGCGCAACTCAAAACGAGGGAGAACGAAAATACAAAATCATGGTTATAATTTCATTGTTTGCTTCAAAAGAGAGAAGTCACAGTTTGAAGTTGTCCCTTATTTTGTCACCTGTTAAGTGAGTCGCAGATAGCCGTGAAGTAGGTAAATGTTACGCCCGTCCGGAAGTAAAGAAGACAAACTGTGATACAGGGGAGTTTTAAGAATGTTTACAACCCCAGGTGAATACCTGAAGAAGGTTGTGTTAAAAGTCATGTAGACAGACGTTACAAATACAGAGATGGTGTTAGACGACATTTCAGGTATTCTGTTTATATTTAGGAATTTACGTCATAGTGTGGGTGATCATTCCTCTATTTTAGAGGGTGCGATGGTCATGGCAAGTTTAAAGGGACTTGGACACGATTTGAGATCAAATTTTTATTTTTTTTATTTTTATGTATAAAATGGTTTACTTGTGCATTTTAAATGATTGATCAAAATTTGAATATTAGATATCAAGTGTCAAGCGAGATACAGATGTAAGAATTCATTGTTATGTAAACAAAGCTCGAGTCTTATATTTGTTTACAAATAATGTAAAGTAAAGAAATTGCCATTTATTTGACAAAATGACTCGTGGCAAACAAGATAAACTGATTCAATGTGTTCATAAATAATATTATCAACAAAAGAAATCACATTTTCATTGAAACTTATACCAATACAACACATATTTAAACAATAACAAGACTCGAGCTTTGTTTACAAAACAAAGAATTTCAACATCTGTATCTTGCTTGTAACTCGGTATTTGATTTTCAAATTTTGAGGAACATTAACAATATCCATAGTAACCATTCTAGACATTAAAAATGGAAAAATAAATTTAAAAAGAAATTGAGTTCAAATCGTGTCCAAGTCCCTTTAAAACACAATGCATTATGAAAGAGAAGAATTTGGTGGTTTGCTGTGTGAAACAAACCGAGTATAAACTCGATTACATGAATAAGTACTGTATACTATGGAAGCATATAAGTGCCACGTTATGATATTTTCCCCAATAATTCTAACTTAAATCTTAGATTTTACAACTTTAATCCTGGAAAAGCCAACCTTAAGGTTCAATTTTCCAACTTTAATCTTGGTATTTCCAACTTCAATCTTAGAATTTCCAACATTTTAGTCCTTTAATCCTGGAAAAGCCAACTTTAATGTTGGATTTTCCAACGTTAATCTTGGAAAAGCTAATTCTAATCTTGGAAATTCCAGCTTAAAGTTGGAATTTTTTCAACTTTAATCTTGGAAAAGCCAACTGTAAGGTTGAATTTTCTAACTTTGATCTTAGAATTTCCAATTTCAATCTTAGAATTCGAACATTTAATTTTAAATGATTTCTTGTCAATATAACAGTGTCGTTCGTATTACAGACAAACTGTGTCCTAAACTTATACTTATTCCCTGTAAGTTGTAACTGTCTGAACTTTAATATGTAAATCATTGACATAGACATTGATTTCGAATCTCATCCCCTTTGACAAAGATATACAGAGATAAAAATATGAAATCTAAATTATAAAGATACCGGTACAATGGGTGAGGTACTTATTTTCATGATTTTGCATAAACATATTTAGAGTAGAGTATACAGGTACATATATTACTGAGAGGTTAGGAGATTGTCGAGAAAAGAACCCATTACAAAAGGTGCCGTTCATTAAATGTTTTGTTAGAAAGAAGAACACGAAGAACAAAGTCGTGCAATTTGTAGGTTTAGATACGTGTCATTATCTACACGGTGTTGATGAAGATGAATTGTTTGAAGAAATGTGTCTGGAATTAAGAGACATAATGGTAATACCAACAAGAGAAAAGCTTTCAATGTCACAGCAAACTTGATTTTCTTTTGTGTGAACAGTATCCATAATCCATTTGTCAACCCTGCATTAATAAACACTACCTACCCAGAAAAATGGGGTACTCTTTATGCAATATTTTGCAAAAACATGACTAAGTTCAAAAGCTGGTATTTTTCAGGTATCCATCACACTAAACTTTCGGAGGCTAATGTGGTTCTTTAAAATTGTAAATACTGTCCCCGATGAAATGCCTACTAAATTTGCTATTTGTTTAATTGTTAATCGACCATCATTTGTAATGATATCGGTTATTTTTGCAATTATTGTATCCATTGAAGCCGTACGAGGTGTTCCAGAACGTTGCTTGTCCTTAAGGTATGTTTGGTCATTTTTGAATTTGCTGACCCACGTGTAAACTTGTCTCATTGACATACACTTGTTTCCATACACATCACACAGTTCTTTGAAAATTTCTATCGAGTCTTCACTAGTCTGACACATGCGTTTATGTAGCCTCTAATTTCAGCCTTATGGGTTATATATCAGCTTCTCAAATGAGTATTCGATAATGAAACGTGGTCAGATAAACGGCCATAGATAGAATATGAACCAAATCATGCGTAAAAAGAAATTCAAAGGTCGATTGAACCCTGTATTTTAAGGAATCCGATCAGTGACATTATTTATTGAACTCGTTTAGTACGATATATAACCTATTATTACTAAATATTAAAAGCTGATGGTTTGATTGTAGATAAGGTCTAGACTTAGTTGTTGTTATTCTTCTATTTGGTCTACATCTGAATAAAAATAATTAAAAGCTTATATATGACTTAATTGTGAAGAGACCTGAATCTGGTTTTATAGTTTAATGTGCCTATATTCATAATGTTATCCTGAAATATATAGTCAAAACGAAACTTTAATTTTTGAGAATTATAAAACTTACCAATGATGGTAAATTCAATTTCGCTATTTAAGTTTGCGTAAGCATCTGGACTTTTAAAAAACACTTAAAACTGAAACTATAAATGCTTTATTTTTGCGCTTACATGTGTTTTATGTATGAATATTTTATGAAAGTAAAATTATATGTAGATACATGTTTACTTGGGCTTAAAGGGGCATGGTTACGATTTTGGCCAAATTTCATTTTTCTATTTTTAGTGTTTATAATGCTTTAGAAATGCATTTCTAGTGATCAACCAAAATTTGATTGTCGATCGTAGAGGTATAAGCAAGATAAAGAGCTCACAAATCTTTGTCATGTAAACAAGGCTCGTGCCCTGTTTTTGTTTACATTGGTTCAATATACCGGTAAAAGTTCTTTTTCAAGCTGATTTCTCTATGTTCTAATTCGTTTTCATCTTAAATCAATAGTGCCTTAGCGTTTATCATAAAAACTGGAATTTTTACTTCCACATTCAAAACGTAAGCAAAGCTTTGTTTACATGATAAAGAATTGTGAGCTTTGCGTCTCGCTTATAACACGACGACTGACACTCAAATTTTGGTTGACCATTAGAAATGCCTTCCTGAAGCATTGTAAACATTAACAAGAGGCCCATGGGCCACATCGCTCACCTGAACAACAGTTCCTTGTAACATTCGATTTCGTAGCATATGCTATTTCTATTTTAAACTTTGAACCCCTTTCTGTGGCCCCAGTATTGGTCCGGGGTTTATGGTTGGCTTTAACAATTTAGAATCTACACTATCTGAGGATCCTTTCATAGTAATCTCACAAACTGCAACATTTTTTTTAAACGTTTTCCATATATATTTCTGTTAAACTTTGAACCCCTCTTGGGGCCCCAGTATTAGCCCGGTGGTCACAGCTTTATCAATCTAGAATCTACATTATTTAAGGATGCTTAGTAATCTCAACAATTGAAGCATTGTAGTTCTCCAGAAGAATACTTTTACACATTTTCCCATTATATTTCTATGTTAAACTTTGAACCCTTTCTTGGACCCCAGTATTAGAACGAGGGTCACGGCTTTTATAATTTAGAATCTACACTATTTGAGGATGCTTACATAGTTATCTCACAAATTGAAGTATTGTTGCTCTTGAGAAAAAGATTTTTAAACACTTTCCATATATACTTCTACGTTAAACTTTGAACCCCTTCTGGAGCCCCAGTATTAGTTTGGGAGTCATGACTTCCATATTTTAGAATCTTCGCAATTTGAGGATGCTTTCATAGTAATCTCACAAACTGTAGCATTTTAGTTCTCGGAAAGAAGATTTTTAAACATGTTTCCTATATCAATCTGATTAAAATCAGATCCTTGATCCTTGATCCGCTCCTTGTTTTTCTATTGTCGCTACAACTCGTGTAGCGACAATAGAGAAACAAGGAGCGGATCAAGGATCTGATTTTAATCAGATTGTTTCCTATATATATATCTATGCTAAACTTTGAACCTCTCTTGGTGCCCCAGTATTAGTCCAGGGGTCATGTTTTTAACAATTTAGAATCTACAATAGCCAAGGACGTATGCATAGTGATATCCCAAACTGTTTCATTGTAGTTCTTTTCAGAAGAAGATTTTTAAACATTTTCCTATATATGTTTAACTTTGAACCTCTCCTGGGGTCCCAGTTTTGGTCCGGGGGTCACGATTTTTACAATTTATAATCTTCCCTATATATACATGCTTTTATGTAAATATTGGCATTTCTGGTGCAGTGGTTCTTCAGAATAAGATTATTAAAGACACACACCTGATACTCATTTTTTTTCCAATCATCTTTCTTTTAAAAAGGGTTTAGTCCTTTGTTTTAACAATTTAGAATCCCCCTTCCGAAAGGAAGATTTGTATTAAGTTTGGTTAAATTTGACCCAGGGGTTTTAGAGAAGAAGTCAAAAATGTGAAAAGTTTGCAGACGGACAGACGGACGACGGACAACGGGTGATCAGAAAAGCTCACTTGAACTTTCGGTTCAGGAGAGCTAAAAACGGAAAAATAATGTTTGACAAAAATCGTGACCATGCCCCTTTAAATCTGCGACTCAGGAAGCTTACTCAAGGCGACCCTGCTGCGTCCTTAAATAAGGTTAAACGCCAAGGTATACGCAGTAGAGTCTCTCTCTTACAGCGCCGCAACAACACAACGGCATCTTCATTTGTTGCGGTGGGATCGCCTAAAACCTTGTACAACGCCATGCGACTGCGCGCACTTTAAAATTTGAACATGCACAAAGTACTCGCCGCGTCTCTGCGTTCTGATACACACGCAGTAGAAACGAATTTGTATCGCCGTGACCGCGCCATAAGGTCTTCAACATCACCATTATAGCCCCGTTGGTGCGCTCAAGTGACGCACATATTCGCAGTATAGACGCAGTGATAAGTCGATTGCGCTTGCATGTAGAGACCTCTCGGAGTCCTTTGTGACTGCGTGTCTATCGCGCTGTCACTGCGCATCTACACACAGCGTTTGAACGTGTTGTTTTTCATTTTGCTGCGTTCACACAGCGACCCCAAAGAGCTATTGCTGCTATCACGGCGCTCTCTTGACGTGTCTTCTGCGTTCATTAGCGTTTATACCACGCCTCCACGGTGTTTCTAGTACGTTGTCTTCCAGACCACAAAAACTTGAACAATGGCTGTTGTACACTAGCAAGCGATATAGTATTCTCAAACTTGATGTGGATGACTAGTAAAAAGTAGCATTTACGAATATTTCAGGACCTATTATAGGACGTAAATGGAATCATGCTATTTTGTTCTGATGTTTCATATACACGTACATCTGTCTAGTAAGACTTTTGTCTAAAACATATTTAAAATTAGCTACGTTTCAATTACAATGTCCCTTATTTCATTGAAACAAACAAAAACAATAATTTTATCATTCATTTATCGTTATATAAGTTCAAAATTCTTGTTTGTGTCCCGTACAATTGTACAAATTAAAATTAACATACCAATAAGTAAAGAACGTATTGTGCACGCAGTCTGCGCACAGAGCACGTCGTGAACGCGAGGCTAAAACTCTTAGCACGTCATGAGCGCTCGGCGGATTCTCAGCGAGAGCGAAGTCGATCGCAAAGTAGAACTCTGTAGAACCGCAGTTACACGCCGCGGGAGCTCCGTAGAAACGCCTAGGTCGCCGTCAGGACGCCGTGACATCTTTTAAATATAATTGTACATTTTTTCGGAATTTTTCCTGGGATCCTACGGCGGTTCCAGGAATTTTACAACGCCGTAAACACGCTGCGGGAACGCAAGTTGGTGTGACAGTGCCTTTAGTTTTGTTTTAAGTTGAAGTAATCATACATATTTCCACCCCCCCCCCCCCCCCCCCATGCATACTACATAAAACCGGAACTCCTTTAATATTTACAACAATGTGGCCCATAAAGGTCCCCAAAAAGGGATGTAAGCACCAGAGGAGGCACGACTTAAGCTCGAGCATGCCCCTGTGCATTGTAAGTGTATGTACATGTAGCAATGTAGTAGAATGTTATATGCCAAATTTTGGAGAGAGAGAGAGAGAGAGAGAGAGAGAGAGAGAGAGAGAGAGAGAGAGAGAGAGAGAGAGAGAGAGGGGGGGTCGTATTTCTAAAGAGGGATCATCGTTTCAAAAAAATATTTTACAGCCTTTGATTGCAAGTTGGCACCCTACAAATATGCATGTTTTAAAGCGTTTAATTCGTGGTCATACAAAACCCAAATAAAATTCGGTTGGTTGAGCATATCAGATATACGTGTAGGTCAGGTCTACGCAGCTTTCATTTAATAACAATTTTACTGCAGTCGGTCACATCATGATTTTGTGGCAATAATAACGAAATTAGCGATTACTGCGAGGCAATTCTTCACACCGATCGACTGTAGCCCTTGACAAGCCGTCGAAGTTTTAACTGTTGAGTCCATGACCAGTGAGGGTCTGTTTCTCCCTGGGCCCCGACTCAGGGCCCTATACGCAGCGGGGGTGAGTCTCAGATATCTTTGTGTCTTCATACTATAACTGCATGTAAGCAACGCAGAATTGTGCAATGTCTAACGTCCTTGGCCGGGTGCATAAAAGTAAACAAAAAAAAGGTGCCTTACAAAATGTTTGTTTGATATTGCATAATGAGCTGTGTTGAAAGAGTGTTTGCTTCTTTATCTTTAATTTGTTTATATGTAAGGAAGATGCACTTTTTGGTACTATTAATTTAAATGAAAAAACAAAGATTACATTCTTATGATGTACGTTTTTGTTAACTCAATTTCAAGCATTTTTGTGTCACGCACACTTAACAGAGCTGTCTGTCAATATCCCTGAATTTAACCCTTTTCAATTGGAAAATGAGCGAACGTTCCCAGCAGTTTACATCAGGTATGTAGCATCGTTTTTGAAAGGGGGCAGGCTCATCCAAAAAATCTTGCTAATCCGTGGAGGGGGGGGGGGGAGGTACCAATAACTTTAATTACACTTTTTTACATGGTCCCAAAAAGTGGGGGTGGGGGTGGGGGGGGGGGGGGGGCAAATCCATGATAACTCACTTTTTACATCAGGCACGTAGCATCGTTTTTGAAGAGGGGGGGGGGGGTGGGGGGGTGGGCAGGCTCATCCAAAAAATCTTGTTAATCCGTGGGGGGAGGGGAGGTACCAATAACTTTAATTACACTTTTCATGTACTTATTTTCAATTCAATTTTTTACAAAAAAAAGTGGGGGGTCAACTCCATGATAATTCCCTTTTTTGCGCCAAAAATTTTTTTTGGGGGGGAGGGGGCAGTCCCCCCCCCCCCCCCCCCCCCGATGCTACGTGTCTGTTCTTTTATTAATCAAATGAATCCCACTTTAGAAACTATATTAGGGTGTTGGTTTTTAACTTGACATTTTATTGACTGGAGTAGATTGCTGAAATAATTCTTTGTTGGTGGGGGGGGGGGGGGGGGGTAATTGTATTCTTCACCAAAAGTTATTAATTTGGCCAAAAACTAGATAACTGTCTCAAACTAAGCTCACCTAGATTCTTTATTAAAAAAAGTATTGATCGCCCCCTGCAACTCCTCTCTCTCTCTCTCTCTCTCTCTCTCTCTCTCTCTCTCTCTCTCTCTCTCTCTCTCTCTCTCTCTCTCTCTCCGATACATTTTTATGATATTGTTAATCCTATGATGTCAATTAAAGCAATTGAATAAAGTTTACCGAAGTGACAAAAATAAATTTTGCAAAATGCAGTTTCGAGGAAAAGTTAATACCAGGACTGGTCCAATAAAATGTTTCTATGTTTCTAACTGCGTTGACCATTTGGTTTTGTGGATGCGCTCAGATATAAAATCCACGAAAAATGTAGCTCAACGAAAAATGACCGCAGTATAAGCTTCTTACGATGAAAATTCATCGTTTTTTATCTGTACTTTTAAAATGTTAATAGGGGATGTTTATGTACTATAACTTTGTAAACACCAATTAAATTTATGCATATCAAAGTGTTATTTAAGTTAAAAGAAAGTTTTTAAATCGGAACCAAAGATAACCATAGTTCACCTTTGATGCATAAGAATAAAATCTATTTAATCATTTATATATTCAAAAACAGTGAAATAGGACGCAGAACGAACATATGACTATATCGCTAATTTAGTTAATGGTCTCAGACACGCCTTTCTTTTCTACGTCACTGTCACATTTTGCGTACACATTCATAGATCTAATAAATAAGGATTCATTCTAACATTTAAATACTACACTTCATTAAAAGCTTGGAAAGTAAACACAGGTAGTGTTGCGTCTATATGTTTTAACGTTCTATTGACTCAGAAAAGATTTTATCATTTTTCAAAATGTGTTTTCTGGGCCATAAAAAAAATTAAAGGCAACATTTAAAAATCTGGAACGAATTGGTAAAATCATAATGAAAAACAACACAAAATATCGCAGCGGTATGTGTACAAGGACTCGATTTCTGAGTGTCCCAGGAAAGTTCACAGTCTCCAAGACAGACGATGAACGAGTACACGATTCGAACATGCAACGCCTGAGAGGCACACGCAGCGTTGAAATGGGGAGTTCGGTATTCAGGGGCACCGATAAGGAAGGAAACCCATTTGTTTCAAACAGCATCAGTCTAGATTCAAGCGTGTTCTTGAAGGTACCCTCCGAGAAAGACTGTAGCATCAAATTACGTTCTCAAAGTGATAGTGACGTCATAGACGTGGAATCGCAGACGACAGGTAGTCGTAGTAGAAAGAGGAACATTGCAGCACTCTTTGGTCGAGTGAAAATCGGTGGGCGACGATGTACTGTCTCTTGTACCAACACCTATTCGGCAAAACGTGATAACTTCATAATCCATGTCCCGAAACCCAGCGGCGATGTATTCTACCCGCAGCATCCAGTGGTAATCTCTCTCTCTCTCTCTCTCTCTCTCTCTCTCTCTCTCTCTCTCTCTCTCTCTCTCTCTCTCTCTTATTTCCGTTTATCACATGTTTGGCTGAATATCCATAGGAAATGACTTATACGTATAAATAATTTTTGTTAATCAATTTCCCATGCCATTTAATTTATCACGTATTCAGAAGGATATGCAGTGAATTATCGGAATATCTGCATAAATATTTATTTACTTTCTTATTCAATAAAGATTTGCACATGTTAATAAATGATATATACATATTTTGATAACAAGTATCCTATTTTCATCATGTGCTTTCTTAACACCGTGATGGCTGAATTTTGTATTTTCCTTCCTGATATATTTATTTTCACAAATAGAAATTACAGCATGGCTACAAATTTTGATATTAAAGAAGTCTAAATTGTTGTAATGCAAACCCCAAAGACAAAGAGTACTTGTATTGGGTGGATGGGGTAGCAACGACTTAATGAATATGCATGTTTTGAACTTCACTTCGTTACATATAGACCTGTAAACATAATGTTATTTTATAACTCAATAAACATGCGCATGGTGGGTTTCTTGCATCGAATTGGTTTTCAGTCTAAGCAGTTTCAGGTGTGGAGTTCACGGATAAAACAATTGACATAAATTTACCAGTTTTACGACGATCCCAACTTCACTGTTAGACCAACCAGATTTTAAACTTCTGGATGTACTTCAGCACATTTTAATTAAGACACTTGGAATAAACTATAGGAGATTGAACTGGCTTCTAAAGAAGATAAATTCATATACTACTAATTACTAAATTACCTTATATACTTCTATAAGAAAAATCAACAGAAAAAGAGAAGAGGTATATTATATGTATTCTTTTTTACGGTATTGAAATGTAGATTGTGATCAGATGTTGAAGGAATCGATATCTTAGTTAAAAAAAAAACAAACAACCCCAACCCACCCACAACTGTGTGATGCTTTTTTTTTTTCCCTAGAAGAGTTATACAATATTATAAAGAGTGTACGATGAACGATGTTTGTTTAAAATTGGATTTCAATAAACATGGCGAATTGATTAACCGAAATACAGAAACTTGAAGATGCCATCAAACCAATTTTTGGGTGCGTAGAGATGGAAAGATATTTCTGGATTCATGTCAAGTTGTATACAGAACATTATAAAGTACACTTAATACTGACGAAAAGAAAAACATCATTTGAGGAATTAAATGGAACCACTCACAGTGAATACTGAGTGAAACACTTACAGTTACGGATGACATAACAGATATTAAAAATGAGAGTTCAAATGCACCCGTAATTTCAAGCCAGCCACGTCGTATGTTTTTTTTTAAGTGGAGGGGTCATTTGGCTTGCACGTTTATTATTCTATAGCCAATATCGGAAAAAGTTTGATTTTTCTTGACAGTGGAGACGCCATAACCCCCCCCCCCCCCCTTTTTGTGTTCAATGCTACGTATCCGTAAGATAGAGATATGATATTAAAATGGTAGGGAATACGTTTCAACTTAAATGTGGATGAGTACTTCAAATTCAAAATTTAATCATTTCTTTAAAATTTTAATTTGACGTACTATTTACGTTTATCTATTCACTTCAACCCCCCCCCCCCCCCCGACACATAATTAGGCCTCTGTCTTACAGATGTTGTGCGATATGAATAAACTTGAAATTTCTTCATGCAAGCTTCAAGTTTCTATCATATCAATTTCCACAAAAGGAATTTTTTTCTATATGTTTCTGAGAAATACTGAACCCCTCTCTTGTGGTCCCTCTCTGAGCCAGAAGGTCATATGCATAGATAAACTTGAAATTTCTTCAAACCAGCTTGCTTCAATATAAAATCACAAATAGTTTTAATTTTTTTTAGCAGAATATTTTCTATAATTCTAAGTGCATTTTTTTAAAAAAGTTAATTCATTCCCAGTGTCTAGAATGATGAAGAAAATCACTTTGGGAAAAAAAGTGGAAATAATTGATAAGGCATTAAATAACAGGAGCTTGAATAAATTGGTTATCAAACACAACAATATTCAGTTCCATTATGTATTTGTTTTGATGTAATGTATGTTTTATTTCCGTAACTGTTAAAAGGCACTTCAGAGAGGATATCCTCCTCACATACCTAAATACCCCATATTTTTTAAATTAATGTGCAATTCATGAGGTACACCTTGAATTTTACTGGCTGACAGGTGAAACCCCTCTAAAGGTATAGATACTGAGGTATGATCGGAAATCTTGCAGATCCTTAAACAAACACTTCTTAATCAGAGAGGAATGCTGGGTAGATTTATTGCAATGATTTAGGTTCGACGTACCAGCACCTGTATATCCATTTGACAGAGATACATGCATACGCCCTGAGTAGTTAAAAGGAATGTCTTGAGGGGGAAACACTGAATATTGTACTATGAGTTTTGAGAGAGAGTAGGACAGAATGAAGAAATCCAACAGCTTGCCCACCGACTCTTTGGAGTATTTAAGGACCGACTCCCTGACCCTCCACCAATGTTATAGTCTGCCCCCCTCCCCGGGGAATTCTCTGACCACTGCCTCACAAACAGGACTCTTATCTAGACTAAAGAGAAGGTTCTCGAAGAAACTTTGGAAAAAGCATCACAGCCGAAGAGCTTCGGCCGAGTCCAGTGTGGATTTTGACTTTGAGCGGGACAGGAGCTCCTCGGCTGGGAGTTTATCCGCGGCTGACATTGAGGTTCACATCCAACAAGGCTCACTTCTGAATGATGAAATCCATTTGTTTCAATGAGCCATCATGGACAAGTTTTTATGAAGCTTCAGTGATGGATCTATCAGTATTTGATAAAATAAGGTTGAGTGAATCTGTGTGATTTTAGGTTTCTAATATTTTAGCCTTATTTGTAGAATGAAAATGTGTACTGTGGAATACTTCGCTGCCTGCTTCATCCACTGGGAAACCCAGATGTTACCACTGGACTCCGCCCTGGTGACCTGATTGACAGACTCAAAACAGTAAGTTCAACTTGATAGACTCAAAACAGCAAGTCTGACTTGATAGACTTGAAACATTGAGTCCAACTCACTTCTAAGTCATGGTAGTGAACTTGATTTCTTAGTCTCACCTACTTTTCAGAGATGTCCGAGTTATAGCATAATGGTTGCCTCTTGATCAGAGCATCAATTATGAATACATGTATATACATAACTGTTACTTTTAAATGACCTTGTCAGGATACTGAGTTTTGCCCATGGCTGCTTTATTGTTTTTATCATTTGCTTTAGACGTGTTCTTTGTTTTTATAGATGTGTCATGTTTGGACAATTGCTACCATATGTTTACAACTTTGACATTCAAAATCATGATCTTTTAACTTTAAGATCATAAAAAATCTAAAGATCATGAAAAATTAAAAATGTCTTACATATTAATGCCATATTAATGGTATGTCATAACCATTTAAATCCGGTAACAAACCAAAATGTGTTTATTTGTTGTGACATCCAAAAAGGAGATTTTCCGATTGGCTAAATATTAATAAAAATCAGGAAATGATTTGGTCTGGCGGCGTTGTTTATGTTTCTATTCAGCTGTAACCTTATGTGCGTAAAAATGTATGATCAATGGCATGTTGGGAAGTTCTCATTTATATAAGAGTAACAGACCAGAAGACATTAGTATTTTGCTGATAGAATGCACGGGCTTATTTTTCTAACATACCTGAAATAAAAAAGAAAATTGAAAACAAACACAAGTATCTGATTTCTCATCAGTGTTGAGTTTCTGTTTGAATTTAAAGTTTCTCATGGTTTGTGATAATGCAATAAGTTTGAGATTACGTGTTATTAGTGGGTATAGACACGCATTTTTAAATGAAAGTTTAACGGACTTTTAACATAGTTTTGACATTTATAGTTAAGTTTATGCACTCTTGGCATTTTCATGATTCTTCTGCTATTTTAGAAATTAATATCTTAATGTAAACTGTTAATTGCATGAGACTGTCGTGTTGTTTGTTAGTCATGATGAAAGGTTACACCACAGACTCGAGCATGTGACGATTCATTGTCCAGGACAATGGATTGAACTGTGAAATCTGTAAGGGTACATGTATTTAGCAACTTCTAATTTTTGTTTTGCTTGATGCAATGGGAGACATTGCATGTACGTCACTTAGTTTATGAATGGTTGATTTAAAACTATTCAATATTGAAATTTGGGTTGTGAAATAGTGGATTCATGGCAGCTGTTCTTTATAGAGACCTTAGCAATTGTTGCATTAAAATTGTCTGGCACATCTGTATGTAAAGTATGAACAAGCTAAGACTCTGACAAAATGTTTAGATTCATGATACATTGTGTACATCAGCGAGAGGTCCACAATTTCAAATGGGCATAGAAATCATTAAATTTTACAGATTTCTCCTCTTCTTTAGTACTCCTAATTATTAAAACATCTTCTTGACAAATAAAAGTTAAAAGGCAAATGTCTTTGTGGCCTTTGGGTCTCTTGTTTGACTACTGTATCTCTGATTCTTGTTTGACTACTGTATGTTTGACTACTGTATCTCTGATTCTTGTTTGACTACTGTATGTTTGACTACTGTATCTCTGATTCTTGTTTGACTACTGTAAGTTTGACTACAGTATCTCTGATTCTTGTTTGACTACTGTATCTCTGATTCTTGTTTGCTGTATCTCTGATTTTGAGAAGACCATTAAGGAAGCTGGATGGTCAAAGGAGATCAATACAGTCTAAAAATGGCCATAACCATTGAGCTCTCTTAAGTATGTCATTTAAACCAGTTTGTCTTGAGATATTTTTGAGAGTATAGGCTCAACTGACAATCAAATGCATGAATTTTCAGGTATTTGAAGTAAACCAAGAGGAACAGGAATTTTACATAAGGCAAGAAATGTTTCACAGACCCCTGGCTTTACAAGCAAACATCACCGTCCTAGAGGCCAAAGGGCTCAAGTCAGACTCAGAAGGTACCTTCAGAACATGGAATTTATTTAAATAACTAAACAAACTATAAATATAACTTCTAACCATATTGGTTACAACTACATTGTATTATATATTATTTGGCAGAAAACTGTAATCCATATTGTCTCCTGGACATCTACCATCCATTGAAAAGAAATTCCTCATATTCACCAAAGTCATCACCCAAAACATCACCAAGATCATCACCTAAACTGAAGAAGAACTCTTCCTCCACCCTCCCTGTAATACACACCACTGATACAGAGGAGGTACTGAGGACAAATACAGCAAAGCACACCTCAGAACCTCAGTGGAACGAGGAGTTTGAATTGTAAGTACCTTAAATTTACAGCTTAAAGATAATTAAAGATAATTGTAAATACTGCATATTAAAACTAATAAATGATTTGTAAAGGTATTTCTTTAATGAAGATTGTTGATAAAGTACACATTTAAAAACTGACAAGAAACTGTGATACCAAAAATCTATTAAATCCAATTTTATAATCAACTTCATGTATATTATTTTGCCAATCTACCGGGCAAACTGAGTGGGATACCATCTAAACAAATTTACTCTTTATATCATAGTATCAAATCTAATTGCCATGCCAAGTTAATATTTTGATAATCTTGGATTTGAAACTTTTTATACTCCTTTTTATCAAAGATCAGTAGAAGACTTTCTAACAGATGAAATCCAATTGTTCATCTTTAACGAAGAGCAAGAGAATGGAGCAGAGAAACCACAGCCCGACAAACATCATCTCCTGCCCAGGTCAGTGCCTGTTGGATCAATCCATCGATGTTAAATATTTACATTTGCAAATATGCTTCCTTATATGAACATATAGGATAGCGAAAACGTTCAATTCTGTGTGAACTTTTCAACGACGTCACATTTTAATGATTACCGCTTGACGGTTGCATGATTGTAAACATTAAAAACATGTTTTTTTTTAATAATTCTAAACAGTTTGCCTTTTTCAAACAAAATATAAGTAATAAAAAATAATAAAAACAGCAATGTTAGAAAGTTCTCTGGGATATGAGCTTGGTTGGTACATGATCAAATCTTTTTAGAAGCCCTCCGGGCTTCACAGGATTTGATCACGTGACCAACCAACCATCTTCATATCCTTAAATATGGAAGAGTCTGGAGAAGAATGACAAGAAAAGACTCTCTCTCAATCATCAGGGATGTATCAATGACTTTCCCCTAGCTTTTGGTACTCCTTTCCATTTGAGGACATGTACTTTCGATAAGTACGATTGGATATGGCAAGACTTACATCAAGAGAGTAAAAGGAAAAACTTTGTTTTTCATTGCTTTTTGATCTTAGTTATATATACATGTACTGTATATGGGCAACTAGAATGTCTATGCTCAAATACATGTAGATCTTTGCTCTCTTTAATGCACACTGGCATCAACATTCCTTTAAAAAAACACGGTATATAGCAGAAAAACAAGTGAACGTTTGAGAAAGATATTGCATCAGCATATAGCATTAGCATACTAGTACATGTATATAGCATGAACATTTAAATCATGACTTTCCAGATAAATATCTAATTGATTGTAAACAATTTGAGAGAAACCAGATAAGATTAATCAAAAAGTCAACAACAATTCTCATATAGACATAACTTCCTGGTTTAAGGGTTTTAAGCTTCTTGTAACTTCAATAGTTCAGTAATGATACATGTATAAACAAGGATTTCTTCACTGATCCCAAAAATCTCAATGGTTCTCTCTGTTAAATCATATTTACCTTTACTTGTTAACTCCAGACCTGTCAATCAAAAACCTTCCATACATTAATCAATCAGTACTCTAGCTATTTTTTTTCCCACCTTTTCAGCTTGTTGAGAAATGTTCTTCATGTGAATGACCATGAGAAATGGGATCATCATTTGTTTGGCAAGGTTGTAATTCCAGTCAGAGTAAGTATCATCATTAACAATTGGATCTGTCAGATGGCTGATATTCAAATTGAAAGATCTTTTTTGATTGGTGCATATCTTTTACAGGAAGTTCCAGCCCAGGGCTGTGATTGGTGGTGGGATGTTTCTAGCCCCTCCTCCAAGGGAAGCAAACTTCCATGTGGAAAATGTCGCATCAAACTTCACTTGTCTCATCAACAGGTATTTACCATTCATTCTTCTTGTTGAAAACAACAGGACCATTCTCTGTCCTAAGCCATGGTGATGTATCAATCAGATTTGTTTGTATTTTTTAACATCTACATGTAGATGTTATTGTGTCTCTGTAGAGCTCAGTGACCGGGGGCCAGCTCTTCTCAGTGGAGGATTATTATCAGGCAGCCGAGCAGTTTTACAAACATGCAGTGAAGGTTCGGGAGGTAAGTTCAAGATGTAATAAGTTCTCAAAGGCGAATAACTCAATATGATGAGTTCGATAAGTTTGCTTGTTTACCAATGCACAAAGATATCATGATATGCTGACTGGTAATTAATATGTCCTACAGCCCAACAGTTCCCTAGACCCACATCTCAGTGTACAAGACAGTAGGATTCTAGATTTGTTTGCCCAGTCCTTTGGAATCTCAAAGTTATCACAAATTTTGATGTAAGTATCCCAAATCTGTTAATTATATGATCAAGAAACACAGTTAATTTCTTTCCAATTTTCAAAATACATACAGTATACAAGTATTTCTAGATCAAAAATGCATTAAATTTAAAGAAGTCAAAGCTACACTTTGAAGGTTACTATTATCACTATAAAAAGTAACTTACTTTGTTTTACATTTACATAATTCTGACTGTAATTTTAAACACAACCAATGGCTACTCTTTGACCAATGTGGTACGTTGCCTCTTTCAGACATATTGTGGTGTTACTAGAATGGTGCAACAGCCATGATGACATCACGACAGTGGACCAGGCCCTGCAGGCCACCATACAGGAACTCCAGATGATCTGGGCCTCCAAACAGTTTGACCTGTCCCACTGCTCCCAGAAGATGCCTCTCACAGACGCTGAGGTAGGGTGTCACATCATGCATCAATTTCAATAAGCTGTACCTACAGTCAATATTTACAAAAAATCTTAGCTGGAGTTGACAGGAGACTGTTGCCATTACAGATAATGATGTACAGACGAGCTGCGAGTGGTTACATACATACATTGTCCAAGCACCTCGACAGCAACCTGGAGTTATTTCCTCCATATCTGGACAACCTTAATACCTTAAAACAAAAGTTTAGGTAACCTCTTATGCATGTAACTAATCCATTTGATTTATCAGCACAGTGTTGGTTTGTGATAGATGTGTATAAAGACTGTCAGGCTCCTATTTTTCACTAAGTGTGTGCTTTGTCTCTCCACAGTGTCAGTATTCTGTTACTGGAGCTGGACCTCTGGGACCCCAAGTCCTCTCCCCACAGTCCACTTAGCCAGAAAATCCTCCAGAAGCTACAGGTAACACAATTCTTCATCTCACAGATAGATGTCAGATTTTACTGTTCAAGGGGAATAACTCTCTTTACAATTGATATAAGAGACTGCTGTCCAAGGGGAATAACTCTCTTTACAATACAGTACATACTTGTCACAACAATTACTGGTATAAATATTTATAAGACAATGCTGTCCAAGGGGAATAATTCTCATTACAATACAGTTCAAACGGTACTTATTACAACAATTATAAAATTCTGCTGTCCAAGGAAAATAACTCTCGTTACAATTGTTCTTCATTTACCTGTAGGATGACACAGATCGCTGGATCAGTGAAAAAGTATCGCTGATCTTTAACCATGACACAGTCCAGGACCCGGTCATTCCACGGATGACCGCCCTGGTGGAGCTGACTAACCTAGCCTCCTCCCACTGCCTCCCTATGGGTGTGGTCAGTAACCTGTACAACACGCTGGGCATCGGCTACTTCCGCATCGTCTCCTTCTGTGTGGAGAAAAAGGTAGGTATTTATAACAAGCTAACTTTCAATCTCAGTCTCTTACTTTAACAAGAGGAATATTAATTGGAAAAGTTAGATTGAAATCAAAAGTGAGCTTTTATATTAATTTTATGACACCTGGTTTCTGATGTTTTTCTGAGAATAGAATTCATATCTTATAAGTCATCCATGAAAGACATTGGTTTCCCAATATCAATAACTCAAAGAGTTATCACAACTGTTCTAATGATATACGCTTTCCTCTGTGACAGATTAGTTCAGTGATGAGGGGACTGTGTCAGGAACTGGATGCATACCAGCGAAAATATCACCAGTACAGCGTCAACATCACATACAGTAGTCGACTTGCTCTCAGGATGTACTTCGCCGCCAAGAAGTTCTACAGCATAGTCAGAGATAACGTCAGTAGGAGGTCTGTTATAAACTGGTGTCTTTACATCTTACTGCATTACTCATCAAGTTCTTTCTGAATAAGTTGTCATTGCCTTTGTCAATAATTCAGAGATGAATTTCTACTGACAAATCTTTCTAATTAATCATTGCTTTTGTCAATGTTTCAGAGATGTGTTTCGACTGACAATTCAGCAATACCAAGACTGGTTTTTAGATGCAATGGCTTTCTGGTTACAGACATTTAGATCCGAGTGCTTGAATCGCATAGAAAGGGCCCTGGAAATCGACAAAGATGTAAGTATAACCTGCACTTGGAACCTTCAATTTTTTTAGTTTACCTTAATTTCTGAGGTTGATACTGATTTTTAAAATATCTTTTACCAGGTTGTTGTGACTCACAGTCTGGTCAAATTCTCCAACTCCTCTGTGGATGTCAAAGCTTGTTTTGCACAGGTAACTAAAAGGGAGACAACCCAATGCAATTAACACCCATCAGTTTGTGTATTATATCCCATATAATAAACTTTGTTTTTGTGACATTTCAGATAACAGAAGAATGGAGACAGATTGACTACCATGATCCTGATGCAGCAGTGATGGGAATCATAAAAATTACTGATGTAAGTATGCCAGCCATTATTTATAGCAATAGGGAACTGTTATTCTGGACTACCAATGTACATCAGTGTTCATCTTGGTGTATCTTGTTTTATCGCTCAGTCCTCGACACTAGCTAGTATGAGCATTGTATACAAAGTCTTGTATTCATCATTATACCAATGAAAGATGATCTGTTTCTGTTCTTTTAGCTCATATGTGATGGAGCCAGAATATACACAGAGAGAATTCATGCTATGATGGAAAAGAGTAACTTTTATGATAACAGAGAGGAACAGTTTGACATAACGGAGAGGGTAGGAACTGAATAATTAGATTAATTATAGCCTTCATATCTCTTTTTCAAATCATTACTAGTACAATGTTTATCTTGTTGGAAAAATTTAAATTATAAAAAGAATATCAAGAATACAAACTCTGTATTGTACAAATAATTTTTGGAAAGAATTATAGAGTTAAGAGTGAAGCTTGTTGCACTTTTCAGCTCTGCATAACTCTAAACAACATTGAGCATGTGAGACAGTATTTGAAGGAACTTCCAGTTCTGCTTGACTGGGAATCTGTTTGTATGCTTCTGTCCACAAAACACGAGAACGATGACATTGGAAACAAGGCCATTTCTACCCTCTCCCGCCTCATCCAGTCCACGCAGCAAGAAATACTGATGAAGTGTGCCCAACTCATCACCCGAATAGGGGAGAAAATGAAAATAGACATGGCTCGATTCATGGAGTTGTTTACCCAGAAAACCCCAGAGAAAGCCTCAGTAAGCTGATCAAGTTCATTTGATAACAACACATATCCTACGACTTTGATATAAATTAACAAAAATTATATTTCCATCCTTACAAAATTCACTTGTGTGAGTTACAGTATATGCATGCATGCATGTAATCCACATAAGGCAAGCTATGAGAACTACGGTACCTACTACCATAATTGTTAAATTTGAATTCTAAAGTCCTAGAGGCTGTAATATTTTCGGGCATTGGAAAATATATAAGAACGCTGCATTCCTCAAACATGTATGTCTTTATTGAAACACTCGGAAGTACTGATTTACAAAAATATGGGGTTCACATAAAACATAGCATGACCAGTGTGACGTAACAGGGGTAATCTCAAAATACAAAATCAATATTATTACAGAGGCAATAAAGGTTGAGAGACTTACTGTACATATGTATATGACTTTGTTAAGAAGAATACCTGTATACATGTGACCTACTTCTTGCAGTCCATTGACCAGTTGTTCCAGTACCTGTCCACTAACCTGCGGACCCTGAGGGAGAGGCTGTTTGACAGCATGTACCCCCACATCATGGCCCAGCTGTGGAAGACCATCAGCAATCTGATGGAGGAACAAGTCTTCGTAGGGGTGAGGGTCTAATTGTCAGTCCCAATGTGCACTAGAGTATAAGTACTGTAGATTTCACATGATGATAGTTGAACTGATATTTCTGTTATTCTGATTATGATATAAAACACTAAACCATTTCCTTATAATTTTTTCTGATGGAAAAAAAAGCATTTTTGTTTACCAGTTATCTGATTCTGATTGGACTTCTCATAATAATTTCCCATCAAACTTCACCAATATCTTTGTCTCACACCTGTCCTGTAGATAGATATTTAACATGGCATCATATAGAAAAACATTCTGATTCTAACCCTAATTTCATATATTGTAGGAAAGACCAGAATATTATTGTCAAATGAAACAGGTAAGTTTTTAAACATTAAAAATATTGTAATACATATACTCAGTAAAAATCTTACATCTACTAGTATTTCAATTATGGTAAAATGATTTAACCAAGTTTTTAAAATTTACTTTTTCTCCTAAACAGTTTTTAAGAGCCCTGACCTCCTTCTTTGCCAAAGGTGGCTTGGAGGAAGTTAATATACAAATAGAAGAGTACAATAAATTAAAAGACCGACTAGAGCTGAACTCACTCAGTACTGAGGAACTGATGCTAGAGTACTTCCACAGCCTGGCTGATGAAATAGTCAATGTAAGAATAAATGATTTCTTAATAGAGAGAATAGAGAGAATAGAGAGAGTAGAGAGAATAGAGAAAAACTTATCGCTTCTTTTGTCTTGTTCTTTTGTTTTACATGTATATTCAGTTCAACTACTTTCTTTATTCAGGAGACTCCATCAGAGTTTCTAGGGAACCTTGCTGTTAAGCTGTCATATATTGAGGAAACCAGAGGAAATGTTACAATATTTGTCAAAGGTAAAACTATGATTGTCTGTTTGCAAGTGTGGAAAGAGGACAACTATTTAATAACTTAATGAAATTTGAGATGTTTGAGGCTGAATTGTCTGGGCGAGATGATACAAGATTAGTTTTCTGTTTCAGTGATTCGCGGCTCTGACTTGCCGGGATTAGACCACTCTGGGTTGAGCGATCCTTACGTGGTAGTCTCCCTTTATCCCAAGACAATGTTTGGCCACAACAAGCCACAGAAGACTAAGATTATAGAACAGACCCTTAACCCTGTGTTCAATACCACCTTCCAGTTGTAAGCCATTCACTGCATTTGATACTTCACCTAATCAACATTGATCTTGTACACTTATACTAAAACCAAATCAATGAGAACAAAAATTTAGCATATCGATTGTATTGCTTCAATTTCAGCCCAAATGTCCCCCGTGAGTATTTGTCTGTGAGAGGAGCGGTTTTGTTGCTGAGTGTTTTGGACCATGACAAGATCGGCTCTGATGACTTTGCTGGAGAAGTTTCCATACACCTGTCATCCATTTCTCCAATGGAAATGTCAGCCACTGTGGACTCAAAGCCCGCTGTCATGTTACCGGTGAAACGACCCACCTCTCAAACCGAGGGGCCTTACAAAGTATGGAATACATATTTCATCGTACTTGATTTAAAAACATATAATTATAAGGTACACAATATTTTTTTTTAATTACCCAAGCACCTCCACCTTTTCATAACGATCAAAATGATCAAGATCTGTAATCAACTACATGTAGCTTGGGTGAAATATCATGTGACAAAATTGTCAGTAGTGGACAAAATGGCCGCTAAATACAATGCAATAACGTGGTCAGTTAGTAAATTGGGTGGCCGCTGGCCGCGTAACTTGAGTGGCCACTTATTCCAGGACAAATATATAAGGAAACATCGGGGGGAACAAAAAGTGGCCGCTGATCGGAGGTGGCCGCTGATTTCAAGTGGCCGCTAAGACAGTTTTTACTGTATATACTCTATACTAATATTATATCCTTTTTAATATAGATATTGGAGAAATATGTAATTGATTCACAAATTTTAAAAATGCCTAAGTTAAACTTCACAAATACACTTATTTATCTAGAAATTGAGAGAAATATGTGATAGATTCAAAATTTTTAAAATATGGAGCTTTAACTTTATGAATTTCTGTACACATCGTAATTCGATCTAAACATGAATATCCTTACATTGAATAGGTATTGGTGGAGAGAAGTAGCTGGGATAAAATAGCCAAGTTGTTTATCACAGATCGAAGGCGCTTCATTGAAAAACAGCGAAAACGAACAGATCTCAACTCAAGAATGGCTGGGTTGTTCTCATTTTTCAGAGGAAGAAAATCTTAATGGACAAAACACAGAGTTATTGACTTTTACCAAGGGACTGAACTCAAGTTCACTTTAATAATGTGCCAATTGATTTGTTTTTAATGTTAATATATGTACATTTTTTTACAACTGAATATCTATTTATGATCATGTTTATATTGTTAAGTTTGAAGTTAATAAAATGTAATGCAAAGTTCTTTTTTATGTGTTACTCATTCAAATCAGAATACCAAAAGATATTTTTGATACATAAGGTTGATCAAATCTAATCTATTATTGGAAAAATAAAACAGCTATAGTTAATACAAATGTATTTATACCATCATTATAGGGTTTTATATTTATAAATAAAGTGTAATATAATGTAATGTAAGTGTAATAATATGTGATATAAAATTCACAACATACAAAAAACTCCTGCAGAACTGACAATGTAAAGATTTACTGTGTGATTGTCATTTTAATTTAATCGTAATATCCCACTGACATCATGAGAGGGCAGGCTTGCAAAATGCAATGTCTTTAGACCATGGTTCTATTAGTACCGGGAAATTATCAAATTATGAAATTCCTATTATTGTACTTTATTTGCATGTACATGCTTGAAGACTACAGGTAGTAGTTTTATTGATAGATGCAACTGTTAGCAAAACTGACAGTGCATGGTCAGAAATTGGGCAAAAAAATTCCCAGAGTTAATTAAACAGTCAGTGTACTCACTGAATTGAAATATCATAGGGACCAATCATAGAGCTTCTCAATTCCTGATCATTCAATAAAACACACAAGTAGACAACAAATAAATTCACCTGATCCAAATTATTCTGCAGAATGATAACCTGGCCTGGCATTGGAAATATTAATAAGAGTACCATAGTCAAGATAGTTTTATTTACATGCAACATCAATGTGTTTAGTTATAAAGTTAATTTTATCGTCCAATCACTTCTTCTCGCCAGACTCCACCTGGGGGACAGGAGCTTCAGCCTCCGTCTCATCCTTGGGGCGGAAGTTGGGGAAGCTTTCCCATGGAGTACTGTACTCGAATCGTCGGAACTCCTGAGTCATCTCGACCGGCTCAATCACCACACGCCGAACCTCTTCATCGTAACGGAGCTGGAGAAGAAAGTATTTTGTTTTTTTTAGGTAACATATTTCTAAATTTAATGCTACAGACAGGATTTGAAAAGGGGAATAACTAAATTTTAATTTTTTAAACTTGGTTATAAATCTGAGTTATCAATATGGCAACAAAATTTATAACTGTGGCAGCATTTGTCCTGTGTGGTGCCTAAAAAACTAAGCATTACTTTGTTTTTGTTTTTAGTGGATAAATCATTTGATTGATTCAAGAGAAAGTGGAATGCTTTTATGCATGTTCTTATCTTTTCATATCTTGTAGTGTTTAAACATAAGGCCCATGGGCCACATCGCTCACCTGAGTAACAAAAGGCATGATAAAATCAGCTTAATGGAGTCATGATAAAAAATATCTGGACAATGTGGTATAATACATGTAGATCCTGTATAAATAAAAATCCATTTTCCCCCTGGATATTCTTATGTTTATAATCAAGTCCCTTTTCTAACATGATGTTTTATAGTCATATCACATGTTGATATTCCTGTTGACACCCTGCAGTTCTTAAAAAGATCCTTAACTATTGTTTATGTATGGGATATAAACCTACATCAAACTCTGAACCCCTTGTGAGGCCCAATAATCGTCCAGGGGCCAGAGTCTAAACAATTTTAAAGAATCAGCAATCTGTCAAAATGCTTGCATATAAGTAAAACCATATATGATAACATTTCAGTTTTTGTGAATAATTAAAATGTTTACCACTGTACAATTGGATCCCAATTGTGGCCCCACCCTACTCCTCAAGATTTTAACGAATTTGAATCTACACTATCTGAAGTTACTTTCACCAAAGTTACAGATTTTCTAGGCAAATGGTTTTTTAGAAGAAGATTTTTAAAGATTTTTCTATATATATTCCTATGTAAAAATTTGTCCCCCTCCCCATTGTGGCCCCACCCTACCCCCGGGGCTTATGATTTTCACAACTTTGAATTTGAATTTGAGGATGCTTCCACACAAGTTTCAGCTTTCCTGGCTGATTGGCTTTTAAAATCTACACTACCGGAGGATGCTTCCACCTAAGCTTCAGCTTTTCTGGCTGATTAGTTTCTGAGAAGAAGATTTTTAAAGATTTACTCTTTATATTCCTATGTAAAAATTTGCCCCCCCCCCTCCCAATTGTGGCCCCACCCTACCTCTGGGGTTCATGATTTTCACAATTTTGAATCCACACTACCTGAGGATGCTTCCACATAAGTTTCAGCTTTCTTGGCCAATTGGTTTCTGAGAAGAAGATTTTTAAAGATTTGCTCTGTATATTCTATGTAAAAATCCGCCCCTCCCCCCTCCAAATTGTGGCCCCACCCTACCGCCGGGGGTCATGATTTTCACAACTTTGAATCTACATTACCTGAGGATGCTTCCATATAAATTTCAGCTTTCCTGGTTGATTGGTTTCTGAGAAGAAGATTTTTAAAGATTTACTCTATATATTCCAATGTTAAAAAATTCGACCCCCCCCCCCCCCCATTGTGGCCCCACCCTACCTCCGGGCGTCATGATTTTCACAACTTTGAATCTACACTACCTGAGGATGCTTTCACGTAAGTATCAGCTTTCCTGGCTAAATAGTTTCTGAGGTGAAGATTTTTAAAGACTTACAATATATATTTCTATGTAAAAATTTGACCCCCCATTGTGGCCCCACCTTACCTCCGGGGTTCATGATTTTCACAACTTTGAATCTACACTACCTGAGGATGCTTCCCCATAAGTTTCAGTTTTCTTGGCCAATTGGTTTCTGAGAAGAAGATTTTTAAAAATTAATACTCTATATTCCTATGTAAAAAATTTGTCCCCCATTGTGGCCCCACCCTACCACCGGGGGTCATGAATTTCACACCTTTGAATCTACACTACCTGAGGATGCTTCCACCTAAGCTTCAGCTTTTCTGGCCGATTGGTTTCTGAAAAGAAGATTTTTAAAGATTTGCTCTATATATTCCTATGTAAAAATTCGACAACCCCCCCCCCCCCCCCCAATTGTGGCCCCACCCTACCACCAGGGTCATGATTTTCACAACTTTCAATCTGCACTACCTGAGGATGCTTCCATGTAAGTATCAGCTTTCCTGGCCGATTGGTTTCTGAGAAGAAGATTTTTAAAGATTTACTCTATATATTCCTATGTAAAAATTTGACCCCCCCCCCCCCCCATTGTGGACCCATCCTACCTCCGGGGGTCATGATTTTCACAACTTTCAATCTACACTACCTGAGGATGCTTCCATATAAATATTAGCTTTCCTGGCTGATTGGTTACTGAGAAGAAGATTTACTCTCTATATTCTTATGTAAAAATTCGACTCCCCATTGTGGCCCTACCCTACCACCGGGGTCATGAATTTCACAACTTTGAATCTACACTACCTGAGGATGCTTCCACATAAGTTTCAGGTTTCCTGGCCAAGTGGTTCTAGATTTTTGAAAAATTCTCAATTTTTTTCAATAATTCCTAATTATCTCCCCTTGTAAAAGGGCGTGGTCCTTAATTTTCACAACTTTAAATCCCCTTTGCCTAAGGGTGCTTTGTGCCAAGTTTGGTTGAAATGGCCCAGTGGTTCTGGAGAAGATGTTGAAAATGTGAAAAGTTTACAGATGGACAGACAGACGGACAGACGGATGGACAGACGGACGGACAGACGACAGACAAAATGTGATCAGAAAAGCTCATTTGAGCTTTCAGCTCAGGTGAGCTAAAAAACAAACTGTAAATTGGGAACAAGCTGAGTTTAGCAAATGATCTGATGTGTAGCACTGACCTCTGTGTAGCCTGACAGAGGAAAGTCTTTTCTGAATGGATGACCCTCAAATCCATAATCAGTCAGAATTCTTCTTAAGTCAGGATGATTATGGAAGTATACACCAAACATGTCCCAAATCTGGTAAAGAAATACAATCACAAAAAGATTCATCTAGTTTGTGATTAAATGGTGAGATAGATGGATATCAATGTAAAATTTATCTTGTACATGTTCAAATTATAAAATAGATGGGGATCATTGATTATGAAAATTAACGGCATTTGGTACGTGATATACTGATAGGATTCCTGGGGATCAATATGCCAAAAATGTTACTTACCTCCCTTTCATACCAATTAGATCCAGGGAAAAGTTTGCAGGTACTGTCCAGGCCAGTCAGCTCATCCGTGTATGTAAGGACCCGAATACGAGCATTATATTTAATTGATAACAAGTTGTATATCACCTAAAAGGACAAATATGAACACCGTTCCATTATTGATCTTAATTTATTCTTGAAATAGTGGAGAATGTTTGAGTAAAAATTCTGAGCCCAGTCCAACCCCTGGTGTAGAAGAATATATCATGAAGTTTTAAAAGCAGGGACTACTGGTAAGAAATACAAACACTGTATAATTTTTTATTTCTAAACGTGCAATTATTTTCACTTTTAATTAGATTTTTTGCTATTTTATTTTCTGTCATTTTTGAATTGATAACTGTTAAAACCATATCAAAAGACTTTTCAGGATTAAGATGAAACTGAAAATTTTGCCAAAAAATTATCACCAGCAGAAAAATCCAGTTACTATTATAAAGTATGTTACGGTACCTCAAATCTATAGATTCTGGTTGGAACATCTACACAAGTTATGTCAACAATGTTAGTAAACTGCGCGTTGTGGTGGTCCCTCAGAAAGGTTATCACTGGAAGGACTCCTTCTGGATGGATCAGTATCTCCAACTCGTCCCCAGACATTAGGCGCACCTTCTGTATAAACCTGGGCAGACACTGACCAATATACTGACCAAAATCCTCCAGCTGTTTCTTTCGTTCAGGGGACACTGGGGTTCTGGTCATATCTGGAAACAGAAACTAAGTGAATACCCTGGATTTCCAATGAAATCTATCTGCATGTATACATCAAAGGTTGACAATTTTATAAATGCAGAGGAGAATACCGGCAACATTTTTTCAACACATGAAATTATACATATACCAGTAAACTACAAAATGTACCTTGCATATAACTACTTGTACCATGTTACCATGAGAAAAGATATATCAATTTATGTGCTGAAAAATGTTGGTAACTTGTAGATGCCTCTAATTTTTTCTGAAGAGCAGATTTTTGTAATGAGTATTACATGCATGTTAGTCGTCATTCAATTTTTTAAGCTACCAAAACTTTATTCATTTTCATTTATGTAGTGACCCCATAAAATTGAAATTTGTTTGTTTGTGGTTTTGTAAACAAGCAAGTCTGATGTCTTGCCGTATATTGTCATGCATTTCAAACTTTTCAAAGAGTTTTTTACATGTATGTGACAAAACTGCTAAAATCTTGAGTATTTCTGTTAAAATATGATATTAAAGCACAGCATGACAACTTTATGGGCTTTCTAATCCATTCAAAAGGCAATACTATTTACCAGATAATGTGAATAATCAATTCAAAAGTCAATCAGCAGAATAAGAACTTTCTCGACAATTATATGCTGTTGGCCAATGCAACTCAATGTGAGCCATTCTTTAATGATTCTTTACCAATAATTAACACTCGTTATTAACTACTTACGGTTCTGTTCTTTGGTAGTTGTTGATTCAAATCTCAAACATTGAGTGGCAGCAATTGGTGCAGACTTGGCTTGCTTCAAGACTAAGAACAAAAAAAACACAAAAAGTCAGCACATTCAGACTTGCAGCAAACATACAAAATAAAAAGTATGATGTGGTTGAGGTTATCGACTAAATACATTCATTAAAATGTAAACCATTGTTAAATACTTCTATATTGTACTTCTGACTCAAGTCAATTTATAGTTAAGTGTATTCCCATACAACTCAAATCACATACCATATCGGCAGATACATGCTCTCAAAAATACAATCTACCAGTAATTAAAAATCTGTACAAAATCTTACAACATCCCATATGAGATCAATTCAAATTGTCATGTCTGTAAGTTGTCATATCTATAAGTTTCCCATTCAATTAATTTTTGTTTTGATTGGTTGTCTTGGATGAAAAGTTTCTATGAGTCACAGAGTTGAATTTGATGAGTTGTCATAGACTCCTTATATGCCTACTATTAATCTATTAGGGAACAAGGAGTTTTATATAATACTAAAAGATGACAGTATACCCAAGTTTGCAGTCACTAAGTGTGTATATTGTAGATCATTAAAGAAATCCTACTTTTGCAAGTTTTGGAGCATGGTTTGTCCAAAATTTGGGCACAGATTGACCAACAACTCGGCAACAAGGGTAGGCATTATGTGAATAAGAAAATTTGTTCTTCTAATATAATTCAATTAAGGGACGGATATTAACAAATTTGGGGACAGACTGACCAATTCTATTGGACGGATTGACTGGACTGTTTATTGTTAAGACACTGAGTAACTAGCATACTTAGTATATGATACAGTAGTACAGATTGGGACCAATCGCCCAAATGGGATATAATAGCCTCTCTGGAATATTCTATCCCAAATCAGCAAATGATATATAAATTTAAAGTGCAAAAAATGAAAATTTTTGACTTGTAATTCTTGATTTAAATCTGCATTATAAAATTAATGTTTGTTTCGAATTGCCTCCTGCCTCATTGAAATACCCCCCGCTGATAAAATTTTATAAGCAAAATATGAATAACTTTTTTTCTTATATGGAGATTTTATTTTTTACCAATTTCTTCAAGATTGAAAAATTAAAAAAAGATTCCCACCCTCCAGGCGGCAATTCCAACCAAACATTTTTATAAGGATGGCCTTAATGTATATCAAATGCAACAACTTTTGGTTGGGAAGTTTTCCTATACGCCTATAATTTGTAAGATTGATCCCCAAGAAGTTTTGGATATACTGAGAGATCAATCTCCGCAACAGTGGGGTTACAGAAAAAGTTGTTTACCAAAAGTTGTTACGTTTCATCTATTCTACTGCGGATTTACCATATCTTTAGCAAAATAAAATTTTTCCATTTTTATGCAATTCAAATTTATATCCCATTTGGGATATTATATCCCAAACGGACTATTATATATCCCATTTGGGCGATTGGTCCCAACCTGTAGTAAGCTAATCAGCCCGAATTTTCTCATAATAATCGTTTATGCAGTTGTTCACTCAATCCCGTAACTTTAAATTTTCTATGGGAAATATTTTCCTTGATTTATGCATGCTTTACTTACCTGCACCCTTTGCAATCTGCGAAATCGGCCGAAAAAGTCGGCCCAATCGGAGAGCCATTTTTCGTTCAATGTCAGAAATTTGTCAAGTCGTTCATTGAAAATACATTAGGTAAACACAGTATTAAAATTTTAAATTATTATTAGACAAGATCAGTATCAAACGGGAGTAATTTAAAAGTAATTTTATTAATTGAATCAGTTGAAAATACATTTTATTTCATATATTCGATTTTATCTAGTGTACAAACTAACATGATTTACAACAATTTTTATGTCACCTAACTGTTTGTCTTTGGCAAATAAATACACTGAAATAGTAATTTTGTGGTGACCTGGATCATATTTATTTTCAGAATATTTGTCAGGGTCGGAATAGTTTCACATGTAGCATTTTCATTTTCATATCTGACTCAGACTCTGATATTTTAGTAGATATACGAAATAAGTTAAGGCGGCGATGGCTGTTTCTAAAAGTTCGAACCCGTTTTTTGCTGAAGAAGATGAGGATGACTGGAGTTTTGAAAAGAAGGAGAAAATCCAGGAACAAATATTTGCTTCAGAGGATAGGCAGCTTGATTCTACCATGAGAGCCCTGCGCAGTATTCAAGAGTCCGAGAGCATGGGGGTCGCAACAGCTGAGGTAAATTATTGTTGATATCCTCAGAGAGAGAGAGAGAGAGAGAGAGAGAGAGAGAGAGAGAGAGAGAGAGAGAGAGAGAATCAAAATTGGAAACGAAATTCATTTTATATTACAATTTAATGCTTTTAAATGTTAAATGCCTGCACAGTAGGTACTACATATGACCTTTTAAATGTTATTATATTTCATGAATGTATGTCAACCAGTAAGGTTAAAACACTTCAGAAGCTTTGTATGTTTATCTTAGAAATCTAAGAGTTAGTCTGCCTTCCTTTACACACCATAACCTACAATTTGTAAATATTTTTTTCACAACATGTTTATTTTTAATTGTATTCCATTGACCGTATATCTACTCAAATGTATGTTTATTTATGTACTGCATATATGCATATTATGATTATCTAATTGAATGATAAACAGTTTTTGTTAGTTATAGGTCATAATGCACCTAAATACAGCAAAAACTTTAATTAATATGTAACGGTGTGACCGTTGGACCGAGCGCAGATTTAACACAGTGCAGTTTGGTGTTTTTTTTGTAGAACAAAATTATTTGAAACGCACACAGTAGAATCCGCCTGTCTACTCAAATCATAAATCAAAGTTAAAATAAACGTTGCGTGCTTAGTCTACATTATGACGTCATGTTTCATACGTAAAACGTAAAAGTTTTGTCTTCGGAAATAGCCGAAGAAAAGTTCTCGATTCCGAGAATTATATTTTACTTCTTTCAATGCTTATAATTTTCCCAAGTTGACGAATTGAATTTTTTATACTTTATTCTGTCTCTTAAAGATCGGTTCCTTGATAGTACTGATTTTATTTTCCATCTAATAATTTGATAAGACATACGTGAAACTAGTCGTATTTCTTGATTAAAGCACTTTTTAAAGTTATGTAGTTTGCACAGTCAATTATTTCCATCTGAATTACTTTCAATTAAACATTGGAAAGTTTGTAATAGTGTTTAAGTGGCAATAAACATCGATAAGCACAAGTCATTTGATGATCGAGCTAATTTTTTTAAAACGAAATGGCGGCCAATATGGCGGCGCCAAGGGCTGGAAGAAATTTTTTTAGCCCTTAGTACCCCAGATTCATCTCTCATTTTTCACTGATTTTCTTATATATACGTGTTACCATTAAGCCTCGCTTCGCTCGGTATAAATGTAAACACGTTAACCATGGCACGGTACCGAGAGCCCTATCTACCTGTTCGCTGGAGTCCGTTCGCCTTAGGTCCGTTCGCTCTAACTGTCCTTCGCCCTAATTATCGTTCGCCTAAAAACTTGTTCGCTCCTTATCAATAAACCCTATCATTTTAAGTTAATTATTTTTATTTCATTTAATTTTAACTTTTAGAATGATAAAATATTTTTTATAAATTGTTCGTACATTTTAAATTATGATTTCATTTCTTCAATAAGATGTAATTAGACCAATTGTTAGATTTTAAAGCTGTAAATTATAGATAACTGCCTTGGTGTTTTCTTTTATTGATTTGCATTGTGTTTTAAACAATTAAAGAAATTGAGACATTACTTGGTCTATATAAAAGGCGAGCAGGGGATGAGTTATTTTATCTTTGAAGAATTTATATGCCCGAGCACAACAAAATCATTTGATCTTTAAAGAGATATATATATATATACGTAGATAAAACATGAAACTGTATCAAACTACTGTCAACCATAATTAAATAATTATTCACCGTGGCAATAAGTCATCGTATCGTTATCAGGTCAGTCAATTGGTTATTATTTTGTAAAGGTGCTATAATAGTGTTGTTTTGTGTAATTATATATCTCTTCATAATTTTGAAAATGATCATTTTCAAAATTATGAAGAGATATATAATTACACAAATATGAAAATATGCAACTACATTAATTCTGTGTTAAAATAAGGCGAACGGACCTTGGGCGAAGGGAATCAAGGACGAACGGACCTAGGGCGAACAGAAACTAGGGCGAACGGCGTCAAGGGCGAACACATTTTAGGGCGAACGAACATACATTCCCATGGCACTGTGTTGTGTATAAAAGCAATTGAAATGAAACTGAAAAATTGAAAAACAAAGCAATATATGTATCACTTAATTAAAGTCAGGTAATGATTCATAGTAAAAGTGTACACAACAGAGACCTTCCTATCTAAATGGTTTAATGTATTATCAAGACTGCTGATATGTGTATATCAAGTTCTATTGCATTAATGATCAGCTATTGTGTTCATAAATGGTCTGTAGTTGGTGTAGAATGAGGATATAAAGATAAGATAAAAGTGGCTGTCATATAAGGTATTGTTTTCCTGTTTGCTATGTATTTGAAAACATACTTAGTCTAAATTAAATTGAGCCAAACAAAAACATAATTGATAAGAGTTTGAAGTATATGTTGGATCTTCAGATAGGACATTTCAGAAATTTTTGTCCCAGATTGTTGAATAAGACGATATGGAAATTCTTATTGAATAATTGTAGGAACTTCTAAGACAAGGAGAACAACTAAAAAACATTGAAAGGAAAACAGATGAAATCAACCAAACAATGACAGTCACCCAGAAACACTTAAATAATATCAAAAGTGTATTTGGTGGCATCAAAAACTGGTGGGGTGCTAAAAAGACAGCAACAGCAACCAATGAAGGAGAAACCAAACCAAGCCGGTTACAGGAGACGATAGAGAAACATAGATCAGACCAGCCAGTCCGGAGGAACCCGGATACGCGTGGGTTTTACCAGGAGGACGATGACCTTGACGAAGATTTTATGAAGGGGGCAAGGACTCAGCAGTATTTCAAACCTGTTACACACAGTGCTAGGGAGGAACAGCTGAATGAAAACCTAGGTACAAATTATATATTCAGGGATGTGATTTATCAGCGGATCGGCTGATTTCAGCTGATTTTGAAATCAAAATGTTTACATTAGAGATCTGTACAGACCCACAATTTAATGATTTCCTCCTTTTTCTTCTTCTGCCATTCACATCCCTGTATATTACAGTACACCTTTGACATAAGGGGAAGTAATTAGGGTGATTCTTCTTTTTATGTCATTGGCTAATTTCTGGAGTTTGCCTAAACTTCTCTTGTGTTCTGTTATTTCCTTTGTCTGAGCACTGCCAAGTGACTAGTCTCTCTTCAATTTCCCCCCTGGTGTTAAGAAGAGAGCTTTCTTTATAATGGCTTACTATTAAATCATGAGTGATAACCATGTAAGAAAAAGTCTGTGCAGCAGCATTGAATCGGAATGCTAAAAGAGTACTAGTAATAGATGTTTTTTTTGCATTGAAATAAATCAAATTTAGTAATGTGCAGGATTCATTTCTGATTATTGAGGTTTTATTTTCTTTGTAGGTCAGATATCAAATGGTTTAACATCATTAAAAGGTCTGGCCCTAGGGCTGGGAGATGAGATAGAGCGACAGAATAACCAACTGGATCGTCTCGGCCCTAAAGTGGGAAAAGCCAACGACCTCCTGGAACACCAGAACAAACAGATGAAAACTATCCTGAGGAAGTGAGCTGGGAAGGGGATCTGAACTGTCCGCCGGGGGTGGACTACCAAGTTATATTGCGGAAAAAGGATACCAGTCATAATGCAGAATAAGGAGTTTCTCATCCACAAAACAGTGCCAACCTCTTTTACTGTGTCATTATCTGAGAAGTGCAATGAAATCCAAGAGTATGCTTCAAGTTAAACATCTTGTTCATCCCCTGAGTTTTATCATTATGACTTTTTTATTCACTTTGACTGTGTCTAGGAATTGAATTCTTTTATTTCCATTCTTAAAAATTGCAAGTTTTGCAACCATTGTATGGTCATTTCAGATAGCATTTAATTGGTGAACATACGGGTATTTCATGAATATGGTACTTCAATATAAAGATAAATTGTATAACCAGAACAGAAATATCCGCTAGAGAAGATGCAGACCCTATTCATGTATCTGATCTGTAATGACATACCAGTACATGTACTGTTGCTTCAATTTGTTCCCAGCTTGACCTAGAAATTGTTTACTGGTACTTGTGTAAATGTTGTTTTGGTGATGGAAGGTGTGTTTATTGGAGTGACTGATTTGTGTGTTTTGAAGTGTATGAGTTAGGTACAGATTTATTAAATAGATCTAAGTGTATGTGTAAAAAACTGACTGTCTTGTTGTATACATCTTGTTTATGTTTTTGTTCATTTGAAGATTACTCTGATACCGTTTACTCCCAAGAAAATGAAGTTTGGGTGATTGATTATGATTTTGTTTTAGGTAATCATTATGTCCACTTGTTTGAAGACATGTTTGTTTGTTTTTATGTTTTACAATTGTCATTTTCTTTGTCCTTGAACTTCTCAAAAGTGTGGCAACTGAAATGGAAACCTATATGGCTTCAAAAAAATGCTTACTTCTACTTGTCTTTATTGGCTCATGTACATAATATCAGAAAAAAGGACTCATAGGTGGGTGGGGATTACAGCATTGTAACAGTGCCCAGAGAGCTATGTTTATATTTATACTGTTTTCTCTGTTTTATACATCGCATGTCTTTAATTAATTGTGCAACCAGAGACATCATTCCAAGGTTATTTTATTTCATAATATGTCAAAAAGAATTAAAAAAAAAAATGCAAATTCATCCAACTTCATAAAATGTATATTTAAAATAAAAATCATTTATGAATCAAGACAAATTATTCATGCCTAATTTGTTAAAGTAGAATTTGAGGTAATAGTTTTTGTAGATTGTTGGAAAAATCGTGTGAATCTCATATGGACGACTACATGTCTTTCTATGCAAGTTTTAGTAAGTGTACTTCAATATAGGGGACGGGGCGGCAGTGTGCGCGAGTAATTATAAACAATTTTAATCATTAGATGTTAACCTTTTCTCTTGCAACTCATTTTCTGTTTTGTGACAACCGCCATAAACATATCATTACATGAAATGCAACCCCGGCGTTGTATAATTGAAGGTCTGACATTCACATAGTAGCATAGACCACGGTCATTGCAGTGTTGGTGTATCAGCGCTATCAAATCTCTCTCCGTGTATTGGGAATGTATCGATGAAATGTTACGATAAACAGAAAATTATAGGTTTACTGCCGACCTTCATTCTGTGGGTATGCATTCATACGTCATGTTACGGCGGGAGCGTGGCCCGGGGGCACCTGTTGGTTGACTCACGGGTAAGGGCTCTCCGTCACATTACACACTGATCCGTCACCGCACGCCGACACGCTGATCAGAGGAAGTTTTAATGTCACTGGTGCTGGGAATTTAATAACGGGATCTGTGTCGGGTGAATTGTTGAATTTTAACGATTTACACAAAATATAAATCAGTAAGTATATTTTTAAGTTTTTATATTTCTCGTTTGTTAGCTGTAAGGTCTGTATGTTTTAATAGATAGAAATTCTTCCGCTTTCCTCATCTATGAACTACTATAGGTCGTATGAATAACGCGCATTCTAAATGATTTACGACGTATTTTTTTCTGAATTGTTGTTTAGCATAAAACTTGGATTTTTTAAAAATAATATTGTTTAATATAAGTTAATTATCAAAGTATATCGTGGGTCCTGGACCCTATAGAATTTTTGGGGAGAAAGTTATCCAAGGCTCCAATCCCCCCTTCCCACACACCTTTTCCCTTTTATGAGCAAAAAACAAAACCTACTATTGTGAACTTGTTGTAGTTTATGGAGTACGAAGTGAATCATTTACGTGATTAATTAATACTATATTCAAATTTTGGCCAAAAACTTTCCTTGCTTGAATGAATGCTGACTTTCATATAAAATTTGATCAGAAGAATCCCACTAACTTATAGCGTGAACAAACTCGTTCAACTATAGAACTGAGATTTTATCTTTAAAATCAACATTTTAATTCGAGACGCGGTAGCAACCAAGTTCACTTGTATACAAATAATCAAAGTTTGGAATAAACGTTTTAAACTCTTCTCTTTGTTGGAATTGACATTTAAACATCAAATGTCTACCTAAGGTATATGATAATTATTTCTGTGAAAGGAGCGTTAAGTTCTATATACCGGGACCGTTCCGATTTCTTTACCTGTAGCACACTTAATGTTATAAAATCTGTACACGTGTGTTTGTTTATGCAATGAATTTAGACACTCCAATTCCCCACAGGATTGTCAAATTTTCGCAGAAATCTGAAGCACAATATATTTGATACACAGAAAATTCAAAACAGGCATAATAGATGGTATTGAATTATTTCAATATTTAGACGAAACTTTATTTTTTCTTTCTGTTCGGCTGTATATTGGAGTCCTATTTTCCATTATAAACTTTTAGAAGATAGTAAGAAAAAAGCTATTTTTAAAAAAAACATATTAAATTTCATCGCAAGCGGTGAATAAATATATACATGTTCATGTTTTAACTGCCAAACTGACAAGCCATAAAAATAATGCACTTTTTCGTTCATATTTTTCCCGTCAAGCTATAACAAGCCTTGAAAATAGTGCACTTTTCTGTTCATGCTTTATCCTTCAACGTAATGCGCTTTGAAAGTTATGCACTCTTCGTTCCAATTTTACCCGCCAAGGTAATAAGTTTATAAAACTAGTGCACTTTTTGGTTAGAATAAAATTTCTATTTCCAACACAAGCACAAGTGGGGCCAGCCGAACTCCGTGCTCGCTGACACAGTAGCACATGTATCGGTAGGATTACCTGATTTCTCAGGGAACAGACCACTGTCCCGGGGGTCAGGCGGTGAGATCTTGAGGGGCACTAGTCGCAGTAACTCATTGACCCCCATACATTTACTGATAACCTATTTAAGACTATTTACTTTTTATTTAAGTACATGTATATAAGCAACAAATCTTAAGCGTAATTAACGGAAATAATGATTGGAATAGGTATAAATCCACTTCAAGCGAGTCAACTGTTTCAAGATTTTTAGAAGTTTGTGTGACCGATTGGGTTTCACACTTAAATTCATCAACCATGCACTTAAAAGTCAAACATACAGGAAATTATCGAACAATTTTAAACGTTAGAGGTTTTCTTTTATACAGACGTTCGCATAGAGCGATTTACTGGGAAGGATGTGAGAGCATGAAGAAACAAAGACCTGAGCCCAGCACTCGCACGGAATAGTTAACTTGTCAGGTGTGGAGATTCCAAAGGACGACCTCCATGTCACTGGCATTTACTGGTAAAATTTTATTTTCATTTTAAAAATTACAAAAAAGGAATGAATTTACTTTGGTTTATCATAGTCTTGGCTATAGAGACAAATATTTGAATATTTTCAAAACATCTTTGGCATTAGTATACTTAAATAAAATCAAAATAGTTTGTCAAAAAATCAAGGTAAAGTAACGCAATCAAATTGATATCTTCGGTTCCTTTTGTTTGTTTGCATAATTCTTATCCCGTACACATATAGGTGTGAGGTGTGACTTTGGTATAGTCCCGGGGGCACGATGATAGTGTACTGATAGGGACTATCACAACTTCATTGTATAGGATAAACAATTCTCCAAACTTTTAAAACACTCAACCAATTTTAATTGTTTTAGCATGTTCAAATACGATTTTACATGTCACCATCTAGCTTTACTTTTGTTATATGATTACAATAAAGTTTATGAATTGTAAATCAATTCTCATTTTTCAGAAGTACATAAGGTTTGGCCTTTGAATCATGACAATCACAACCTTAATATGTATATCTGTCTAGGTGCACATATATAGTTTTTACATCTTACGTGGGATATGTATCTTTACAAACTATCGTGATTCTATTTATTTAGAACTTGTTTTCGAGATGGCGAATAGCACGGAAAATACCACCGAGCAGTTTTCGAACTTCAGTACTGTTACCATGGAAACGACGACCGCGGGAATGGAGGAGATAGAGGCCCAGATGTTGCTTCACAAACTGAACGATGAATTGGCGATGCGGTACTTACCAGTTATTGTGTATATGTTGATTCTTATGTTGATGGGAATTTTCGGAAACATTTTGGTGTGTTGCGTGTATTGCAGTAAACCAACCAAAACTTCCTCCCATTTCTTCATTTTGAACCTTGCTGTCCTTGACTTACTGACCTGTATTATCGGAATGCCCACCGAGGTGACGGACCTCCGCTACCCCTACATGTTTTACGCCCCCGCAGCCTGCAAACTTCTCCGGTTTGTTGAATCCATCTCGATCATTGGATCATCTATAACGCTTATCGCAGTGGCGTTCGATCGGTATTACAGGATCTGCAAACTAGGTCGCCAGATATCTGTGAGAAAATCCAAGATAATTTGTGTGGTTGCTGTTGTCGTTGGAGTTCTCTCTTCGTGGCCTGCATGTCTTCTCTTTGGTGAAAAGACGATCGAGCTCGGGATTCCAGGGGTCAAAGGAGTCGACTGCTCGACGGACGATTCCGTCAGACACACCATTTACCCCACACTTTATTATGGTTTTCTTTTTCTATTGTTTATATTGTGTTTAGTGTTTTTCACCGTTATCTATGCAAAAATAGGTGCAGTGATTTGGAAACGTAAAAAGGCCAAAATTGGTGAAACAATTCCAGGCTCTCCAAATGGTCGTGCTTTGAACAATTCGAACACTCCGTCAGACCAGATTTCCACTGATCCAATTAGCACGGAAATGTCGTCTGAACAAGATGGCTACAACGACAAGCGAGCGTCCAGTGACTCTAAACAAGCGTTCGGTAAGAGACCGTCCAGGAACAATGTGCGTGTTACCAGGACAACCGTCGTGCTGTTTGCCGTGACGGTTGCTTACGTCATCAGTTTTCTGCCGTTCCTCATTGTAATGGTAGTCAGAAGTGTGGTGAAGAACTTTGAGGAAAACCTCAGTCCCGAGGCCGAGGTGGCCTACAAATTTTGCTCCAAGTCTTACTTTATCAACAACGCCATTAACCCCGTAATCTACAGTTTTCTTAACATTAACTTTCGAAAAGACATTAAAACCATTTTCAGAAAGTGCTGTTCCGCATGCTGTGGATGTCGAAATTGAATTTCATGACAAATGTGTTTCATTAACAATGTTTTGCACGTTATCCATTTCTACAAAAATTGTTTTCCCTTCACTTGTACATACTTGTTTAAGAAAAGGCATAATAAATTTGTTGTTTAAAATTTAATAAAGTTAATAAAAGAAATGATCGCATTGGTAATTAATAGGGAAATGAAACAGGCTATAAAGGATTTTATGTCTCAATTAGTTTTCCACAAAATGTAACCACTTTGATTTGATTTGTATTTTATTACAAGAGTACCTGTATGTCTCTGATACTTAATACTTCCCGGCAATTACTTCAACACATGACCGGTTTGATGTGTACAAAAGAAATTATATTAGTCATGAAAATTCAGAAAATTACAAAGTTAATTGTAAACGATAACGGAGCTCTTATTGTAGAAATTATACGAAAGAACTACCGGTAATTCCTGTAGATAAGTCATGAAAAATTTTCATTTCCAAGTTTAATTCTAACACATATACTAGTAAAGAAACTCTAACTTTATAAGTATTCCCGTATTCAGTAGGTTTATAACACAGAGACTGATGTGTGAGTATGATTCAAATGTAAGAAAAAAGAAAAGAAATTCTTGACTAAACGGACGCCTATTTTCATGAGTTATTTTTTGTATTTATTGTTTTTCTTGTATATCAACAACCATCTTTGAACACTATTATTGATTCTAATGGGCTAATATCTTCCTTTTGTTTAATTATTGAAACTATACGCTTTCAAATTCAAAAAGAAATATTCAATCCGATAGTAAGAAGAATTCATGTTGATTATTTTAAACCTAACTGAGCACGAAGCTGTCAGAATTCTTTCATACCATATGTTTCCACATGTTTATGTACAGATCGAACCTGCAATGATTTCCCCATCATGTGTGCAGGTCAAACGTTATCTAAAACTTCTTTTTATATTTTGATATTTGAATTTGGGACATCTCACCATAGATTTATAGATGGATTGTGGTTTTGTTATTCTCCGTTGCTCATAAATTTTCGTATATTCTATCCACGAAATCAAATGTTCGTTGAATTGGGCAATAATTTAATTCTGGTTGTAACGCAGTATTTGATTGAATAGAAAAATTTAGTTAAATTTGTATAACCTGGTTTGCACGTCACAAGACACGTGACAATGCACCAACGTCAAAAACGTATTAATCCACTTGACATTACGTTTGAATTTTGAACCGATTAATATCATTTTGAATACTTAAACGCACTTAATTTGTACAGTAAATTACAGAAAATTAAATTATAAGGAACCAACTCGATATCTACCCAAGTTATACTCGTATAACCTGGGTTGGGGCAGTTTACGCTTTTTTATAATCCCCTTCGGGGATTATAAAAGCGTAAACTGTCCAAACCCAGGTTATACGGGTATAACTTGGGTAGACATTGAGTTCATTTCTTAAATATACATGAAACATATTTTTATTCACACTCAGTACGACAATTGTTCACGAACCCTACAGCTATAAAAGAACTAAATTGACAGAAGATTTATGCCCTCGAATATAAGTGAACCCACAATATGTATCATAAATGAATTGTTGCTCCATGTTCCATGAGTTAACTTTTATAGGAAACAAGAGACACGTCTCATCTCCTCACAAGGTGAACTTTGAACAAGAGAAAGTAATCTGTGTCAAGGGCAGACCCTGCCTGGCTCCGTAGGACATTATCAAAATAACGATATAATAATCTATGTACACGGACCAGGGAACCCTCTTCATTCTTGGTCACAAGTGAAGTCTCCGCAGTAAAAAAAGAAATCAACGGTTACCTTTTTTTGGCTGGATACAGTTATATACCAGATTCTATACTGCTAATCAATCACCGGGATTTGGGGACATTTTGAGAGTTGTTGTCTGTGGCTCTTGTACGAGTTTTGTAGCATCAAATGCTTTGATCAATGTCCTTCGGTTCTTTTTTGAAGGTGAATGTTAACCCCCCCCCCCCAAAAAAAAAAAAAAAAATTAAGTGATTTTCTACGCAGTTGATAAAATCTTAATATTGTGTACTTTGTGGCTAAACCAAGTCCTCATGATGATATCATACTCGTTATATTGAATATACTCGAAATTTTGAAACATTTTATGATTTATCCATGATCCTTCATATTGATTTGTGATTACATGAAAATTTTTATATTAAGTCACGTTATTTGCTCTTAATGGACGGCCACATTACGTGTCCTTCCAAAGAGTGGTAACTCCCGTGAAGGTGGTAAAACCTGCCATCTACAGTCTTCATAAATCTTCGAATTTAACCACGTTTTAAAAAAAACGTTTCCTAAATAAAAATGTATTATATTTTCAACCTACATGTACAGTTATTCTTTAAATGCAGGCGGTCAAGTGAATTAGAATTCAGCAGCAACATTGCTTTATCACTTTTTCAACTTCTGGGCCAAATCCAAACACCTAGAATTACAGGTGATGGGGAGGACATTTTCAAATACAAAAAAAAAATAAGGTAATTTGTATGACAAGCGATTGCCTTAATAAAAATAATAAATATGAATGAGAAATTGATAATCTATACCCCAGTACTATTATGAGGTAGGGGAGGTGTAGGGGGCACACCCTACTGCCCCGTGCCCATACAAGACTATACATATCACAAGTCTAAAGAGGATATAGAAATGAAACAAAGTACAATTGGTATATATGTATTGATCTAGTATGCAAATATTTGACTCCTTTTAGCCTCCTTTTTAGACTCTTTATCAACAAAATCAGTAAGTAGCACCTACTCAATGAACAAAAGACTTGCTATTTACCGGTATATAAATATATTGTCTGTGTAAAAGATATTACATAATTCTATCATCTCAAAATTACAATACAGGAATTGTATGACACTTAAAAGTCTAGACCTATATTATAAAAAAACAATCTTCTTGTATTTACTGAAGAGAATAATCAACCAAGAGGTCATTTTGATAGGCAATGACATGGCTGTTCCTCTGATATAGATGACACATATTCAAAATTCAAAACAACTGACATTAAATCTTGTCATATGATGAAATGAAATCAATACATTTTAAAAAATGTATAAGCATTTCATTTCTGAGAAAGAAAATCACAAAATGTGTCATAAACAGCTAGTACATCTTCTCTCAATACTGAATGCCACTGATTTGTTTACATTTCACAATAACGATTATGTACATGTACTTTATGTCATCATTTTAAAACCTCCTTCAGTCTCAACTTTAACCTTTGTCCCTTCAGGTCAGCTGCTATTCTTAGGATCTGGCTTTTGACTTGCACTTGAGTTTTCTTCAGTCTCTGTGACTTTGTCTATTGATTTCAATACCTGAGACATGACCCTCAAGTTCTCTACTCCAGACAACATTTGTCTATAAAAAGGAAAGAAAACTTATTGAAAATTATGTCAACCAAAAAGAATTCTTGTAACCACTAGTATGTATCCATAATAATGGGATGCTATATCACACATAACAGGAAGTATTGTACAGTTAAACCTCATTATATCATTCTCCATGGGACTGAGAAAAATCTTTGAAACATCTTATAATTAGAGGTATCAAAGTATCAAGATTTCAAGTAAAAATACTTTAGGAATAAGTGGTTTGGACATCCAAATCACTTCTACATATTCATGGTATTCAAGATATCAGTGTTCAAGACACTGAAATTCAACAACTGCATATTGTTTATAACTCCCTCTTCTGTAGACATTACACTTACTTCAGATTTTGTTCAGCTGCTGAGACGACAGAGGATAACTGCTGAGACACATAGGAAGTCCTCTCCTTCAGATCAGCCAACCCCTTGTCTCCAGACTTTAATAGCCTGTTCTCAGTTTCCAGAAATGTGACTCGATTCTACAACCACATTTCATTATCTTACTTGGAATTAGTTAGGGTTAGGGTTAGGTTGTTTAATTTTTAATTCTTATCTTAAATTTTCACATGGTTGCACCTTTACAAAGTGGATATAACCCATGTATTAAATTTTTGATACAATGTATTATACTGCAATATCAAATTGGACGTTTACGCAATACTTTTAGAATAATGTTAGCATATCTTGCATCAAAAAGGCTACATAAAATGGATTTATAGATATAAATCTGCTTAAAACATGTTATGAAAAGAATCTTACATGTTGTGTGATGGTATATGATTTTTATCCAACTCATTATGTGTTTTCTGACCCCTTGTCAAGTCTCATGGATAGAAAACTTACAACTTGTTCAATAAAATTCATGTTCCATTACAAATCATGAGACATTCTATTTTTATCTTACTTGATATACAGGCAGATACCTGTATGGAAGAAAAGCTTACCTGTAAAGCGGCTACCTGGTTCTCTGCTGATACTGCTCTTTTCTGAAACAATAAAAAATGCATTCATACACTTAAAACATTTATGATTCATAATTGATATTTTTACCTTCTTTTGTATCATCACATTCACTTCACAAAGTTTGAAGCAAATCAATGGTGTTTTTTTAAAAAATATATTTTACTCCTATGCTTTATTTACATCATGACGTACTGTATGTATCTAATATAAATAAGAAGAATGAATCTACTAGCAATTACCTTTATTACAGAATGCAAAAGATTTACAATTTTAACTTATTTTGTACATCTTTATATATACAGTATTGAGTAACATAAATTTTTACATACTATGATGTTCTGTTAATTGGGCCTTTAAATACTGTGACGTTCAGCGAGTTAGTTTATTCACTAACTGTGTTATTTTGTTCACGTACATTGGGTTGTTCTCCTACTGTTTGATTTGTTTACTTACCGTTGTGGTCAGTAAATTGGCCTCAACTTCTCCAAGCATTTTCTCCATTGCAGCTGTGTCCTCTGCTTCCTTTTTCTGGGCAGCTTCCATCTCTTTTTTCAATTTATTGCACCTGCGTATCGCCAAATTATCAGTTATTTCCTAACATGTAGAGGTATATTTTCTGCAGTACTTTTCTTATACATGTCAACAATTCATTACTTTTCATTTTGCATCCATATCAAAGCCTATATCAGTTATCACAATGAACAATGTTTCATGAAGAATAATCTACTTTTTTATCTACACATCATTTTCTTACCTTTTTGTTTCTATCACATTTCTACTTCTGGCTTCTTCGAGTTGTTGTTTCAGAATTTCATTTTCTGCTCTCAGCTATACCAGTAATTTGAATAAAAATATGTTTATATTATCAATGACTCTTACAACTTCCATATGCAAAATCATATAAATCATATAAAATATACAAAAATATAAAAACAAAAGATATGTACTCTTTCATTTTCCTCATCTTTACTCCTTGTTCTCTGTGGACCATTAGGTAAATATCCCTCTGGCTTTGGCAAGCTAATCTCATTATCTGGGACACTATCCGTGTTTTTGAATATTCCATCAGTAATAAAATCTGGGAGTCTTGTAGGAACATGAGGGCGATTTGGCATAAAGTCTTGTTCCTCACTCTTATCTTGAGTTACCTCCCCTATCCCAGAAACTAAGTCACTTGCACTATTGTTAGGAGTGAAAACACCTTTTGCCCTAAGGCTATCGGTGGAAAAATTTCTAGCTTCATTACTTCCATTTGAAAACTGTTCATTGAATGAATTAGTATGTCTTCTTGGAATTGATTCCTTGGGAAATCCAAGATCTGGGAGGGGAAGGTCTAAACTGGTAGGGAGTGCTGGCTCCACAGGACTCTCCTGAAAATGATCTTGAACAAAATCCGGGAGATCAGTGGCAAAGTCTGGAGTATTCTGTGAGTTACGCTGAGAGTGGTGAATTTTGTTATTTCTCTCTCTAGAATTGGTTCCAGATCCTGATGATTCTAAGAATTTTTTAAACGAAAATGGATTTTCATCTGGTTTCTTCTTTTTCTTTGTGTTACTTGGAGTATCTATATATAAATGAAAAATATAAGTTTCTTAATTTGACATGTTTGGAATCAGAGACATGTGTACAAAACTCTATGTTCTGTCTATGTTGGAATCAAAGACAGAAACATACACATTTGGAAAAGCACATGAGGGTTTATGCCCTGGACTATCACTCCTCTCAAATATGAACTTAATATCAGACCCATTCCCAATGAAACAAGAGGCCCATGGGCCACACCGCTCACCTGAGCAACAACAGACATAATAAAATCAGCTTTATAGAGTCATATACAAAATATCTGAACAATGACGTATAATAGATCCTGTATATAAAAAAAAAAATTCCCCTGCATATTCTTATGTTTATCATTGACCCCCTTTGTAACAGGATGATTTTACAGTCATATCACATATTGAGCATTCCAGTTCTCGAGAAGATGATCAGACATAAACAACTGTTTATATATGGACTATAAACCTACATCAAACTTTGAACCCCTTTTGAGGTCCAAGAATTGTCCAGGGGCCAGAGTCTAAACAATTTTAAAGAATCAACAATATGTCAAAATGCTTGCATATAAGTAAAACCATATATAAAAACCATCTGAATTTTTGTGAACAATTTAAATGTTTTCCTTTGAAAAATTAGAATGCCCCCTCCCCCCCCCCC